>WOVY01009982.1:0-475584 GCA_013436015.1 Rhipicephalus annulatus
TGATGGTGCTTCCGCAACCGGGGAAGGGAGGGGTTCATGCTACGTACCAGTGGCATAGCGATTAATTACACGATGAAGCCATTGTACATTTCGCAACCTTGTGCAAGTTTGCTTGAAAAATGTGCAAGTTCGCTTGCAAAAATGTGCAATTAAAGACTCCCGTGGGCAGATGTTGATGTTCGTGTTACGCCTATGCTATATGACGGATGGATCGAATAACTTTGTTTCGGCTTGTCGTCATGCTATGTCCATCGTTATGTCTCAGCTTGTCCTCTATAGTCATGCCGTCGCCATCATAAATGGGTATGTGCCACAGAAATAGGGTAATTGCGCTACTCGCCACCTCGACGTACTATGTACTTTGTGAGTTATAGGTTCGTTGTTACTGCCTAAAACATTGTGTGGCTTAGCAAGCCACTCGAGGTTCTTCTTTCAAACCAGACATAAACGTACGTCTATCTCTTCGATGATGTCACCTGTTTGAAATGCCACTTCTTCAAAGATCGGCTAGATGATGGTGCATTGGAGTTCATTGTCGAGTAGAGTAAAGAATATGGAGCTAAAAATTTGTTGTTACTGCTAAAACATTGTTATGGCTTAGCAGTGGGTCAAGAACCCGGACGATTTGGCTGTGGGAAACAAAGGCGCACACTGCATGCTTCGCCGATCCGGAGTATAACTGAAACTTAGAACTGAAAAAAAACCCTTTCTTGCTCAATGTGTCGTGGTTCGTCCTAAAATTTTTGTTGATTCTTGGGCTGAGCAGTAAAGCTTTTTCACCTTAGAAATTAACGAGCCCTCATTATTTCTACGTTTTTAAACAGGTAGTTCTGAATCCCTTCACATGTTTTGTTTTCGTATCCAACTCCTGTTACTCGCAGCCCAACGCTATTGTAGAGGCCACGTTTGCAACGGCGAAAGCCAAGCAGGAGACGCGCGGACACGAACCATTTTGTGGACCGTACTTATCGCGTAGCTTCACCAGCGCTGTACCTGACGTATGAAGCTAAGTGTAGCTCAGGTTCCTGCCCTTGAAAACTCCTGGGTTTGTAGAGGTTCACCTTCGCGAATGTAGTATTTGCTCGGATATACGTTCATCATCGCGATGCTGCTGTCTGCTCGTAGCAGATCCAACCTTTCCAAACCATGCGGAACAATTTGAGTTATACGTCTGTTATTTTTCTCCGTGCAGAGGCAAGACACCTGTGCTCCTCGCCAACCTGGTTTGCCAGATGGGGATGGCTGAATGTGGAACTCTTCTCCCCTCCAGTATAAACCGATCCGGTGAAATTAACAAAACATTTACAACGTAAGTCACAAAAAAAGCGCTAATGTGCGAGAGTTTTGTATAACGTTCCTTAGCCAGATAGCGCCAATAGGACATTGTATTATGTAGATGGCGTAAATGCGTAATCATTTACAGCATCGAGAAAATGTAACGAAAAACGGGATATTACCAACCATTTGAACGGTTGCACCTACCTTAAGGAACCACTTTTTAAGAAAACTACGTCGTGTTTTGTTAAGATGGAATGAAATCCATGTGCGGCTGAAGATGCAGAACTGGCGTGGAGGATAGCACACGTAAGGAAACTTCATCTTTAAGAAAACTTCTTGCTGTACACGCGTATCGTTTTTCGCTCAGTGCGCGTTCGACGGAGGCATTCAAAACGTTGTGCCGTTGTGAGGTGCAAGAAGTGTGCTCCTTCCACCCGTAAACGCTTTCATGGAAATCATGGAGTGCGGGTGCGTGCGTGCCTGCGTGCGTGCGTGCGTGCGTGCGTGCGCGCGCGCGCGCGCGTGTGTGTGTGTGTGTGTGTGTGTGTTCGTGTGTGCGTGTGTGCGGTGCGTGTGTGTGTGGTTGTGTGTGTGTGTGCGTGCGTGCGTGTGTGTGTGTGTGTGCGTGTGTGTGTGTGTGTGCGTTCGTGCGTGCGTGTGTGTGTGTGTGCGCGCGTGCGTGTGTGCGTGTGTATGTGTGTGTGTGTGTTTTAGTTTATCTGTTCGCCTTGCTTCCGTCCGCCCGTGCGTCCGTCCCTGCATTTGTGCATCCGTCCGTGCGTACGTTCACCCATACGCGCGTTTATCTGTCTGTCTGTCCGTCCGTCCACGCGTCCGTCTGTCTGCTTTTCTGTCTGTTCGTCCATGTTTCCCTCCGTCCATCCGTTTATCTAGTGAACACTCGCAAGTAACGCCATCTCGCACCTTTTTACTATGTATTCCTACTATTCAAGTACCGCCAACCAACGAACATTCCGAGGACTAAACGAGAGATGGCTTCCTACTACTACGACGACTACTACAACTATACTACTACTACATACATCTGGGACGCACGACCCCAGCTCAAGGAGCTTTGCCTCTAAAAACAAAATTGCCACCTGCATCTTCACGCAGCGGAACTCGAGTAAATGCGTCACAGAGTGGGGAACTGTCGCGTGAATTTCGTGTAACTGAGCATGGTTTGGCAATGCTTAAATGTTATTTCGTCTCTATTCTACCTATTAACTGAATGAAGGAAAGCGTTGCTTCAACGATTGACAAGATGCTTATGTTGGGTTGTGCCCTACTACTGGTTGCTTTTATCGCATCTACTCAAGTCAAGCAAAGCGTCAAGTCGAGCGAAAGCCAATTAAAGACGCCCTTGACTGTACTCCGAACGGGTGATTCGCAAATCGGCATAACGCGAAAGTAAACGTCTCCTTTCAGAAGTAAAGTGCTTATTGTACATTGATATGAGAGAGCTTACGCAATGTCGGTTGTGTTTACCAGCTAACTTTAAGCACAGTTTTTGGTAAATGCATCCACTTCGACAATTAACGGTAGATCTCCATCCCGACGACTTACGGTCATGATGAATGACTGATCATCATGGCTGATGATGATTGTTCTCGATGCTGCTGATATTGTTTTGGATTGTTCGTTAGTTATTGGGTTTTGCAGTAACTTTCGTATGACAGCGAGAGGCGCTAATGCTTTTTGTTGACTCTGTGTCAACATTGGCGTCCTACATATAGGAAGGCTCCAAAACCATTATTCGAAAGAACTTTTTTAAAGAATTAAAAACCTTATTCTGTTTCCAGAGGTCTTAGAGCCAATCAATTTAGGAAAATAAATTTGTCCTGTGAATTTTCCTTTGTTTAGGCATATATGGGTTAATTACTAGAACTACGAGAAAGCATCCCTGACCACACGGCTTTGTGGTCAGAGACGCTTCTCGTAGTTCTAGTAATTAACCCATATATGCCAACAAGGCACGAAGGATGTCTTATTACGCCACGACGGCCACGACAATGGTGTTATAGCACAGAAAATACCACATCATGCGAAAACTAGTACCAATGCCACAGTGGGGCTTGAACCCAGGTCCATCGCGCAATGCACAGGTCCGTCGCACAATGCGGAAGACGTAATGAGTGTGTCGTGCAATGTTCGAACCCATTACAAAAGCTTGTTTTTCTCAGCTATTAACTGTGGCGCACCCACTTCACGCATGCCCGGCCACGGTGGTTCAGTGGCTAAGGTACTCGGCTTCTGACCCACCGGTCGCGAGATAAATTCTCGGCGGCTGCATTTCCGATGGAGGCGGAAATGTTGTAGGCCAGTGTGCTCAGATTGGGCGCATGCTAAAGAATCCCAGGTGGTAGAAATTTCCGGAGCCCTTCACTACGACGTCTCTTATAACCATATGGTGGTTTTGGGACGGTAAACCCCACATATTGATCTATCATTACCCCTTTCAGGCATAATTCCTCATCGTCGTCAGCCACTGCATGAACAATTGGCACAAACTTCCTCGCAATAGTTTTAGTGGACACCACGCTTCTCAAAAGAATGACAAAAAACAGCATAGCGAATGCCGGCCTACGACCCTAAAAAATTATTGATAATGCCATAGTGGGCGTCAAGCATGTGTACTTGCAGCAGTTACTGAATGAGTGTTTCGAAAAAAGCTCTGAAATGCCGCTCTTCTAGCTTTCGCTGTGACTGTGCTGCACCTTTCGCGCAAGCCTGACTTTTTTTTTTTACCCTTGAAGTGGCCGAACGTACAAGTCTTCACCAACAGTTAACCCACGCCACCTGACCATAACAAAGCGTCGTTGGGCACACGCGTTGCATATATTGCTTGCCGTCATCAGTTGTTCAAACTGAAATCGCATCGTGTTTTGAATGCGTGCTGCAGGGGAGCCTTTGGATGCCGCCGCGGTTGCCTGCTATCTCGGCTCCACGGTAAAGTCACAGGCCGATTTCGGCAAGTTAAAGCTACCTGCCTCACCGCCAGCAGGCACAGAAGCGACCTTGCCGGTACGCTTGGCCTTCTGCGGCTGCGTCAATGCGACATTTGCCCACAGCCTGAACATCGAGACGGAGATCCATAGGTGAGTGCGTTTGTTTAATGTATAAGGACCACTCTTGAAAATTTTTCGGAAACAAAAACAGCGAACTGCGTTTCATATTAATTTACAAAACTAGAGGCATTTGAAACTATGCTGCAGCGAAAATGTATTCTCTGTGGCTTTCTTCAACAATTGTGTTGGTTTTTACAGCTACCAGTAGACCTCCCTAAAACCAAAACAAGAATTTTGTGACAATAAAAACTGCATTGTCATTATTAACACGAACTTTTGTTTGTACTCAAGTTCACAGGGATATTTAGATCAGTCGGTAGGGAAGTATGCTAAAGCTTGAAGAGTATTCTTTGGTATTCACAGCCAATATTTATTTCAAGCTGCTCCAAATGCCACGTGAAGCAGATGAAGTGGCACCATGTTTACACTGCACTGTAGTGTTGTAGAAAGCTATTTTTTCGCCCCTTCAGTGTTACATACACTTGTCTCACAGATTAAAGCAAGATATGGTAAAGTTTCCAGTGAAACAAAGGCCGAAATGCAAAGCATCAAAAGTTGATGTACCTGCAGCTGAAACAAAGCTATTAACGCAGTGCAATACAAGCACTGGGGAGGTTTTCACGACGACATATTGAAAAAGGGCAAGGTTGTGTATGTAGAGCACTTTGGACGATGTATTTCGGAAAAATGTGCCTACTGCAAAAGTAAAAACGTCAATGAAAGCTTCAGTGGGATGCATTGGCAGCGTGCCTCTGCAGATGGTTATGAAGGCCTGAAAATTTTTCGTATAAACCATAAAAATTTGTATTTCAGCCGAAAAATAAATATAATGACACGATAGATGTTTTGAGGCAGGCTGGTGTTAATCTTGGCTACAGCAGCACCAAAGTCTGTCTCAGGAGAAACCAAACTTGCTGAAAAAAAAACAGCCGCCGGTCAATGGCTGAGAAAGAATAAGCTTCAAAGAAAAAAAACTACCAGTGGCTTAGCCACGTACCAGTCAACTCATGGCAGCTAAGCAAGGTCCAACTATGAGCCTGGAGGTTTTTAGCGTCCCACAAATGTCCAATAATGGTAGGTAAGTGAAAAAACTTTATTAAGGATTCAATGAGGAATTACTGACCCGGGTTGGGCCTCCAGGAGCTGTCCTCCACGGAGCATCGTGCGATGTCCTCGGCAATAGCCCTGGCTCAATGTACAGCCCAGATTTAGTCCACTTAACGTGGGCTGAGAAGGGCGGCTCGCCACCGCTCAGCCAGTCGTCCTGGGGTACGCTCACGCTTGTCCGAGTAGTGGCGGCGAACACCGCACTCGCTCTCCAAAAGTATATGCGCCATATCGGCTGTCTCGTGCCCGCACCACGGACTGCCGGATGACAGGTGGAGTGAGGGACACAGTCTATGCAGCTGTCGGGATTCTCAAATGTGTTGGTCTGTAGACGCCTCAGATCAGATGCGCGAGACATCTCTAGCTGCATGTGGGGTTCTGGGTAACGTCGTCATGTTTTTATATAATGGTTTAGGATCTCGTGGAAAGCAACCATGATGTCCTTGCAGTACGTTAAGGCCTCAGGGTCTGTTATTGTGTCACAGAGGTATTATGTCCTCCGGCCTCGGGTGCCTCCACATCGTCGATGTGTCGCACATCGGCGGCCATTTCGTCTGCGTCGCGGCAGGTTGGCTGTCTCGCGAAAAAGTGGGCGCGCTCATTGTGGTTCGATGTGAAGTGAGATCTCTGGTCGCTGCCAAGCTCTCCCACGTGCGTGAGGAACCACTTGAGAGACTTGGCAGCAATCGCGCCAGACTTGAAATACTCGGCTCTGGCGTCTAGCATGTGCGCCACTTCGACAGAGACCCATGCCTTCGTAAAGTTCGGACCGTCATCTTGGCGTCACTCACACTAAGTGTATCTTCGTTTCCACTATAATATATTGCGAGGGCTATGGCCATTTCTTCTGCCGCCTCACACAATGGAAGGCTCGCAGACCTCGTCACCAGAGTTTGTTCCCTTGTGTAGACCACCGCCATGGAGAAGGTAGGTGTCTATCGGCGTCGTTGTTGCTCTCGTTCGTTCTGCTGTTGTCCTCGGTCAGGCTGGGTGTATCTAGCAGCGTCGACAAAAAGGACACCCTCTCGGCTGCCGTGCTCTTTGAGGATCGCCTCCACTCTGCATCTGCGCCTTTCGGCATCGTGCAGTTAGTGCATGTTTCTGGGCATATTCTATGTGAGCATAGCACTCTTGACCGCTTGCAATAGCGCGTTCTTCAGTCCCCGCATCCCGTAGTAACGAATCTCGAGGGAGCCGAGGATGGTTCTTCCGGTCTTGGTGCCCGACAGTCTTTCGAGCTGCGCGATCCTCTGAGCCTCCATGATTTTGGAGAGCGTGTTGTGCACTCCGAGCTCAAAAAGCTTGCAGTTGGCCGTGTAGTGAGGTAGGCCTAATGCAGTTTTGTAAGCCCTTCGGATGATCGTGTCCAGCTTGTTGCTTTCGATTCTACTCCAATTGACCTAAGCAGCAACGTACGTGATGTGGCTTAAAGCATACGCCTGTTTTAGTCTCACTACATTGTGCTATTTCATTCTGTTCCTCTTGTTCGTGATTTTTCGTATCAGGTTCTTGGCGGCTGCCACTTTCTTCTGCAGCCGGGTGACCAGCTCGAAATTGGCGCCGTTTTCTTCCAGCCAAAGGCCGAAGACTCGTATCTTGGACACCGTGGGTATGCAGGCTCCTTCTTTTGTCGTGACACACACGCCCATCTGACGGGCCTCGCCCACGTCCCTCGGGGGACGTCCAGGTTTTCGAGGTCTGTGGAGCAGGATCTCCAACTTTTTTGGAGCGAAGAAGAGCCCGTTCCTTCGAGGTGCTTCTCAACTTCCTTTATCGCTCGCTGCAGCCTGTCTTGCATACTCCCAGAACTCATGCTCTCTGTGGTCCATATAGTAATGTCGTCCGCGTAGATTGTGTGGTTGATGCTTTTCATCGCGTTGAGCCACTCCAGAAGGCCGATCATAGCGAGGTTGAACAGTATTGGAGAGAGCACGAAGCCTTTTGGCGTCCCGATACCACCCATCTCGACCGTCTTTTGAGGTAACCCGTCAATCGTTATTAGCGCTTTTCGCCCATCGAGGAAGCTGCCGACATATCGGTGGAATCTCTCCCTTAGATTTTGCTGACTGATCTTCAGTATGGCCGTGTGCCTCACAGTGTCCAAAGCACTTTTGAGATCGAGCCCGAGTATGGCGCGAAGAAGCGTGCTGCGTGCATCAACGACTTGTTCTTAAAGCTGCAGCATTGAGTCCTGTGTAGAGAATCCTTTCCAAAACCCGCAGATGTGGGTGTTCAACGCATGTCGCCTTTCGAGGAGTGTCACGACCCTATTGAGGCCGGCGTGCTCCACCACCTTGCCTACGCACGACGTGAGAGTGACCGGCCTCATGTTCTTGACTACCAGTGGCTTGCCCGGCTTGGGTGTGAGCAGCACGTCCGCGATTTTCCATTCGCGCGTAACCCGACCTGTCCTCCAGCACTCATTGAAAAACTCGCATAGGTTCAAGATGATGTTGTCGTCTGTTTCTGTTATCTTGTTGGTGATTTTGTCCGGGCCAGGCACCCATCTTGTTTTGAGTAGCTGGAGAACCTCCCTGATCTCCTGCACAGACAAGTCCGTGTCATGCTCTTCGTTTAGTACGCCAGTATACTCGGGGCTACCTAGGCCCTAGGGGCTAGTGAGGTGAGTCTGGACGATTTCTTCCGCGAGGACCTCCGGATCATCTTTGTATTTGCGCCGCAACTTGGCCATCTCTGTTCGAACTAGCGTCTTGGTACTGGCGGAGTCTAGCAGGTGCTTCAGGATCTTCCAGGTGCGTCCCGCGCACATATTTCCATCCGTCGTATTGCAAAGCTATTCTCATTCCTGCTCGCATAAGCGGTAACAGTGTGTCTCGATTTCACGGTTGACTTCGGTGATTTTTTCCGTACCTTTTTATTGGACTTCTGCTTGCTTACTCTGTGCTGCATCGAATTTTTGCTTGGACGAGGTGCGTCAGATGGCTGCCCACTCTAATTGGGTCGGGGGCTTCAGTCCTCTCGTCACCCGGAGCTTCCTCTTCCCACCAGTCCGTCTATTTGATTTTTTATTGGCTTTCTCCATGTCTGCTAGGATTTTCTTGCACCATGACCCAATATCGTTGAAGGGGTCTTCCTTCTCATTACCCCTGTTTTTGCGAAATTCGTGCTAATGAACGATCCTGGCTGCGATTTGCGCTTCGTTCTGCGTTCCTGCCAACCACTAAGTTGAGGATTCGATGATCGCTTTCTAGGTCTTCAAACGTATTTTCCCAGCTCAACATGTCTGTGTTAACGCACGTCGAGATGTCCACGGTCGTGTCGCGGCACACATCCTGCCCGATTCTTGGGCGCGTCATTGGCTCGTTTAGCAAGGTGAGGCTGAAGTCGTCCACTAGTTCGGCCAGCCTCCTCCCCTTGGGAGAGGCGTTGCCGTATCCACAGTGCGTGTGCGGGGCGTTAAAGCCCACAAATCAACAGAGGTTTGGAGGCGGCTTTCGCCATCGCTTCGCGGAAGAGGCAGTCGAAGTTGTGAATGAGACCTTTCTTCAAGGGCTGTAAACTTTGAGGACGAACTGCCAGGCTAGCTGTTATGCCCTTGCTTGGTGTGGTTTCTATACGAGCGTTATCGATGTCGCTCGCCACGTCCAGCTCGTGTTCAACAAACGCCATTCCCCTTCTTACAATCATGCACATCATGATGCTCCACCACGTAGTACTCTTGGAGCTTGGCGTGGTCATTAGGTTCTTGTAAGACAATCACAGTTGGGAGTTTCTTTTTAGAAAGTGTTTTCATGTACTGCATCAACGTAGCTTTTTTGAAGCCTCTGCAGTTCCATTGCCAGTGATGAGTCTGCCATTGTGCACGTCAGGCGTAGCCACGGTCATGCGAGGGTGTTAGGGGGGCTCGACTGACCATTCATCTCTTCCGCTCCAGGGTGGGTGACATTGGCTTTATTGCTTCGGTTGACGATTGTCGGAACGCTAGTGACGGGAGGCGGGGTATTGATCCTTTCCGGCGGCTGCAGCTGCTCCTAGCTGCTTCTAGGTCGCCCCGCCGCGGTGGTCTAGTGGCTAAGGTACTCGTCTGCTGACCCGCAGGTCACGGGATCGAATCTCGGCTGCGGCGGTGTCACAGGTCTCATTAATTTGGGAGGCCATCGCCGGGCTAATTCCAAGGGTCGAAGTATCGGCCGCCCGAACCGCACCACGAAAGCGTGGACAATTTAGAAGTGGTCCTATTTGGCACGCCAGCGGACGCCGGCTGTGGCCCAAAGAACAAGTCAGAGCCGAGGGTTGATGAACAAAAGAAAATTATATTCTCATTTATGGCAGATCAAAAACGATACACAAGTATGCGCACTCGGCAATAGTTGAATACAATATGTCACCAATCAAACAATGTACTACACAGTACAATCAGCCACACTCGAAACAACGGACACAGACAACAATACGTACTACAATGCAGTCGCATGCATTGAACAACCAAGACACTTAAAGACTAAAGAGTTAAAAAACTTATTCAGTCCAAAGTCCTTGGAACAAAAGTCTGGATGATACTCTTCCGAGAATCACTCACTCAAAGTCCAGCGTTGTTGTCATTCCGCTGCCCCCGAAGTTTTTCTTCCAGAAAACCTCGCGTCTTCAATTCGGCACTCTCCAGGCTCCAAACGTCTTCGCCGGTAACTCGTCGGCTTCACACACGCAGCTGTTGCCACGCGTCTTCGCTCGATAGCGGTAGAGTCACACTCTTGCCTGTAGCTCGAGTCTTCACCCCTCAGGTGGAAATTCTCTTCTTCTCCTCCTTTGTCACGGAAGACAAAAGGCTTCGCCCACAAGGCGGAACACCCTACGCACTCTGGCGCATACTTCCTTCTTCTCTTGCTTTGTCACTAAGGACCAAACCTTTACCGACAGACGCGGTTGAACTCCACGCACACTGGCGCTAACTTCCTTCTTCTCCACATCTCCCATCTCGGCTTCTCGATTAAATACCTTCCGCGCGAGAGTGCAGAAAGTTCTCATCATTTCGTCGGCGCGATACGCAGCGAAGGCTGGGGAGAAGGTGAGACGGTACGAGGGCCGTCCGCGAAAGATGACGCAACCCTGCATCACCACGCACCTTTCCATCGAGAACTCTATAGGGCCTGCTCGGCCGCCGATGCGAGGAGGTTCGTTGGCGAACCTACGCTTCCGAGGGGAGAGGGACGCGCGCCCGGGGAGTCTTTGGATTCTTGTTTTCTTTTTTTGTACTTTACCTCTCGGCGCTTCAGCGCGAGAATTTGGCGGCGCGCCCTTTTTTGAGCGCTCGGTTTGTGACAGGCGGCGGCATTTCCGGTGGAGGCGGAAATGATGTAGGCCCGTGTGATCAGATTTGGGTGCACGTTAAAGAACCCCAGGCGGTAAATTTCCGGAGCCCTCCACTACGGCGTCTCTCATAATCATGTGGTGGTTTTGGAACGTTAAACCCCACATATCAATCAATCAATCTTTCTAGGTCTTCGATTTGCTGGTTCATAGCCATAAGTTGAGTGTTTACGAGGGCATGTTGCGCATTATGTTCGGCGTCGGACTCGTTCAGCCTCTCGAGAAACATTTCAAACATGTGTTCCGTGTTATCTGCCCACTTGTCGATTGTTAGCTCGAGCACGTCTACTTTCTTGGCGCTAGACCTGGATCTCTTTAATTCTTGCCTGTTCTCTGTGTCATCCGCTTGCGCGCCACTCTAATTTTTGCATTTGGACCCAACTGGTTCGTTGGCGTCGTGCATGTCTGTCTTCTTTTCCGCTTCCTCACTAATGTGCTCTATGGGCCCACGCTGGGTGGGGGCTCTTCCAGCAGGACCCACCATTCACTTGAGGATTTCGTTTAGCACTTTTCGCATCTCTTTAATCTTCGCCAATTTCTCAATTTTTTATCTCGCTTTGCGCAGTTCATCCCTTAGTTCCCTGTTCTCTTTGTCTAACTTTTCTAATCTCGCCTCGATTGGCGAGTTGAAGGTCTTCCCTAGGTCTTCGGGGATTGAGCTCTCTTCCAGGCTCCTGCTTTCATGAGCTGCCAGGTTTGACCAAATAACCTGTGTTATAACTGTCATCATTATTGAAGTCTTTCGGCCTTTGTGAATGAAACGAAAATATTTTGACGCATTACAAACAAGGATATGCCGTCAAGACTGGTTGGTTTCCTGTAAGCAAAACGTGAACAAGGGATCCAGGACCGGTTCGCGCAAAGAAAACGCAGGAGCCAAGAAAGGCCATTGTGAGCTCGACTCTATGCAAGGCTTTCGAGGCAAACAAGGAAGTAGCTGGGCCATTTTCGAGGTCAAATAGGATCTGGAAAGATCGGAACCAGCGTAGTATTTGCAGTTTGGGCTGAAACCTAAACCCAAACTGACTGTGGGTGCACCTTGCGAGGAGAAGCGGAGCCCCGGAAATTCGCAGCTAAACCGCAGCTTCTAGCTAACAACGAGGGAGTGAATGTGTGGAAATGAAAAGGGCACTATCTGCTGCAGCCCCGACGGGAGCCCGCCTCAGCGCCTAAATGACGAGGTATTTGTCGACCACTTCTCCTTTCCCCTTTCTCTATAGGATCGGCTGAATGGAGTGGCATGTTTTGACCATAAGCTGGCGGACCACTACATTGTCCTACCCGAACGCAGTCAGGCAAGTATGGCACGTGTGCCGGGAGCCGGTGTTTCTAACCTCACCCAACTGCCAGAAGAGTTCTTATAAACAAAGGTCATCTAAGATCATCGGACGTGCGGGTAATCTTGGTGACATCTGCAAAACTTCTGTGCAGTGCGTTTGTGACCATATTTGGGAATCGTGAAGAATTGTCCTCACCACGTGTATTGTGTGGTGTCTTTCCCGAGCTTCGTGGGTGGAGCACCTAGACCATCACGCAACGTGATGGTTGAATCCGCGGACAATACGCCCAGGGTTGGCAACGTGGCGCTTTATAAGCGAAAGACTTTTGTATATTTTAAGTTCTTCAGTTCAACAGTTCTCATGTACAGTTCTAGACTTCTACTTGATCACTTGATCACCTCTTTTCTATTTCTCAGTTACCATGTACATAAATTGTTGTCGTTTTTACGAGCGCCTCCTCTGACTTTTTCGACGATGGGTCCTAAGTCGGGGGCCCACTACCAAACTGAGACACGTGGGGCCAGGAGTCGCAACACCTTGCGTGATTTGTTCAGCTTTCTGCCAGGTGGAGGCTGCCCGTTGCCCGACGAGAAACTTGTCTCACTACTTGAGTTTCGTCCAGTACGGCTTCGGATTCAGCTGTGGCTTTTGCTTCTACTGCGAGTCCTCTTTTTTACCGCCGATGAGGAGGAGTGGGGGGCAAGGCTCTGTCGCATTGTCGAGAGTCGGATCATAATCTCGAACTACCTCTCCTTGGGTGACGTTCCGATGGGTCATGCTGCGAGAGGGCCAGGTACTGGTCCCCCGCGCCATCTTCGGGAGTGAGTGCGCTCCCTTTTCCATACTCACGTCTATCACTGCATGCTTTTTGCGAGCCATCTCCTCGCCTTGACCACGTACGGGACCTTATACTTTGCTTTACATGTGCGATCGGCTATAGAAGAGCTTTCCCGCAGATTTTGCTCCTTGGCGAGCACTTGTGCGCGGTAATTGGGTTTTTCTTGACGCATATCAAGCAGAGTTTGACTTCCGGCCTCGGGCACACGTCGGCTCTGTGACTGAGTCTTGCGCAATCTATACAGAAAATGAATTGCTCCCGGTAGAGTGCGACTCTTATTATACTGTCTCTTCGAGTAGATGAGATTGGGGTTCCTCGTAGTGAACAGTGCCCGGGAGAGCTGAACTTGAGTATAACTGAGCGGGACGACCCTTATTATTTCCTCGACCATTTCTTTTGGCACAGAGACATGCGCACTAACCTCGTGTTCCTTGTCCCCCACTCTAATTTAGCTGATCCTCACTAACTTGCTTGCCGTCTCCTCGTCGGGTGTGCTGGAAACAAGGATAATTAGAGTGTAGTTGGGTCAAATCGTCATTCTTTCGTCTGCATTTTTGCATTTATGCCGGCTGGTCTCCTGATTGTTTCGTCGATTGCCACCCCGCCCATCGTGCGGAGGTTCAGGCCATTTCGTGGCCTCATGATCACCTTAATGTCTCCTCTCCGCAGCCTCGGCATTTAAATCATACGTAGGATTTTCTTCACAATGCCTCTTTTTTGGCCGTGCATTTCGGTCTCGCCTTGCAGAGATTTTTAAAGCCGAAGCATTTATTAGCGAACTTCGATGACTTTGGGCGTATCTATCTATATATTTATCTATCTATCTATCCATCTATCGGTCTGTCTGTCTGTCTGTCTGTTTGTCTGTCTATCTATCTATCTATCTATCTATTTATCCACCTATGACTTTCAAATCTACTGACCATTTTTATAAAAATATTGATACCAAAATTGATATGGCATAACATGCCTGTATGACGAGCATAAGTGACTAGTCATAGTCTAAAAAACATGGCATCCATGTCATGTGCGATTTACATTTCTTCGTCTTGATGCTCTGGCGGTGGTTTCGTTCACATGTTGTATTACGAGATTGGTGCGGTACGAGGCGACCGCATGGCGAACATAATTGTTAGACCCTTATGACGAAATCTTGACATGCATGCCATGTGAGTCATCACTACACGTCACGCTCATGGTGCTGATGTTCGTTTCGCTAGCTTCACATATACCAAATTTGGTGTTACGTGACGTCAATGGATGACGAAGATAAATGATTTGTGCAAACTTCATAATCAGGACATGCGTGTCATGTAAGAACATGACAGCATGCCACGCTCATAATGCGCTCACGGTGGTTTCACTAGCTTCAAATACACCAAATTTAGTATTATGTGTCGTGAATGGACGACAAAGGTAAATAACACGTCTAAACATATAATAATAATGATATACGTATCATGTGAAACATGACTACATGTTAGGCTCATTCCGCGCTCGTGGCCGTTTCCCTACCTCCACATATACTAAGTTTGGTATCCCGTGACGTGCATAGACGACGAAAGAAAATGACACATCCAAACATGACTAATGGCATAGACGTCATGTACAAAATGATTTACGTCAAGCTCCTGATGTTGTGCTGATTTCAAAGTGACATATCAACCTTCCTCATTCGTGCTTCGCATATCATCGATTCCCAGTGTACGAAGGATCTGCCAGCTTTCTTACCTCAAGAGTGCACGTTTAGTTGTTTTTTCTCGTGTGAAAAGGCATAACTTTTAAATTATCGAATACTCTTCGAAATACTTCACATACTTCTTAGTCTATGCGTCAGTCTAACATTAGTCTACGCAATGAACTAAGATAATTGAAAAGCACTGCTTGGTTTTCAATTTATAAGGTTTCGACTGTAATGCAACCATCTGAAACTACACAATTTTAAATTTTTTGGCCGTAGCACTTCAAATGGTAGTTCATTGCACAGCTACACAGCTGCTAAGCGAATTTCGTTTTGCATCACAGCATCGGTACTTGCCGCGCCGTGGTTTTCTAGTGGCTAAGGTACTCGGCTGCTGGCAAGCATTTCGCGGAATTCAATCTCGGCTGCCGCGGCTGAATTGTCGATGAAGGGGAAAACGCTTTAGGCTCGTGTGCTCAGATTTAGGTGCACATCAAGGATTCCCAGGTGGTCCGAATTGTCGGAGCCCTACGCTAGGAGTCTCTCATAATGGTATAGTGGTTTTCGGACGATAAACTTCACCTATCAATCAATCAGCATCGGCACTTATCACTATTCGTGTAATAGCCATATTTAGGCTAATTTCCTTATTTAAAATGTGATTACTTGCACTTTCTTATCCAACAATCTTAATATGTCCTAACTATTCTGTTTGAGGCAAAAATTAATTCAAGATCAAAATAATCAGATAGCATGCTGAGCGGCGCTGTCAGCTGCAGTGGTTTCAAGGCATTGGCTCTCTCAGCGGTGTGGCCACTGGCCAGAGAGACGGCAAGAAAAGTTGTATTCACTGCGAAAAATTGAAATAACGTCTATTTGTTTATTGTACATTCCTAATATGAAAAGCTTCCTTAATGTGATCATCATTGCCACTAATTATCATCTCTTACCCACATAACCTGGACGGGTAGACTAAGGCCAACGGAAGAAATTTCACCCTTGAGAGGAATCCGTTTGAGAGGGGCCAGTGGGAGGTCGCAGCATTAGTGAACTCCTACAGTGCGCTTATACGAAAAAGACATATATATATATATATATATATATATATATATATATATATATATATATATATATTGTAGAGAAGCCACCGAACACTGAAGTCGGTCAAACTCTTCAAGTGTTCTCTAGTGGGTCTACCCAAAAAAGGACGCCGCTCGCGCTGAGAGTCCGTGCTTGACCGTTACTTTCGGCATTATGTATACTCGCTGTGTGCCTGCTAATAAACGCCATAACAAATTGGTGGAGAGTGCTACGATCCCCTTTGATGCCCTGGAAACTGCGTTCACGTACCCTGCAATCTACCATGACCCACGACACCTCTCATCAAACGCCTCCTCCCATGCCACCCCTTTGTCCCGGTGTCCCCAGGATCCGAGATCCACCCATCTTCACGGGCGCCGATGGCACTGACGTGGAGGACTGGCTCGCTATTTACGAGCGCGTGAGCGTCCCCAACAAATGGAACGAGGACGGCAAGTTGACAAACTTGGTGTTCTACCTTGCGGGCGTTGCAAGCTTGTGGTACAACAACCACGCGTCCGATTTCGCAACCTGGTCCAATTGCAAGACCGCTATTACCAACATTTTTGGCCGCCCTGCCGTTCGTAAGCTGCAAGCCGAGCAGCGCTTACGCGAACGCGCTCAGCAGGCCGGTGAATCATTCACCAGTTACATAGAAGATGTCCTGTACCTGTGCGAGAAATCCAACAACAGCATGTCCGAATCAGGCAAGATCCGGAACGTCATGAAGGGCATTTATGGTGATGCCTTCACGATGCTACTTGTCAAAAACCCAGGCACAGTAGCTGAGGTCATCACGCTGTGCCAGAGCTACGAGGAGCTCCGCCGGCAGCGTTCGATGACCCGTTGCTCCACACCACGAGATGCAAGGCTTGCAGGCTTGGAGGCGAGCTGTGATCAGGCGGCACTGCTGGCAGACCTCAAGTCCTTCTAACGTGAGAAAATCACGCCGCAGTTCTCTCTCCCGCCCTTTGCCCACCCACCGGCTGCTCAACAATCGGCCACTACCATTCTTCCACCCATCCGCCGAGCAATTGAGCAGAAAATAGCGGAGGTCATGCCTGCATACCAACCACAACAGCTTCCGGTGCCTGCGCCCCCAAGTTACGCCCAAGTGGTCGCCAGGCCGCCTCCAGTCGTTCAACCGCCCACCCCACTGACTTACGCCGAAGCTGCCGCACGACCTCCATCCTTTGCAGCGGCTATGCCGGCTACGTATGTTGACGTGACCTCTCAGACTCAGCTCCAGCACCCCCTGCAGCCTTTCCAGCCACCGTTCCGTCCATCGTCTCTTGCGTCATGGACAAGACCTACCCCAGCGAACCGATCGCGCACACCCGAAAACCGGCCCATCTGCTTTGCCTGCGGTTACGCCGGTCACGTAGCCCGTTATTGCCATCGTGTACAGCCGGCTCCAATTTCTTTGCCTATTGCTGGCCACCTCAGCCATTCCTATCACGACGAACCACCGTCTATGCCACCGCCATCTCGCCCAGGTCCATCTCCTCGAAGGTCGCCGTCCCCACGACGTCGTTCCCTGTCCCCCATAAGGCCAAGTTCGGCTACTCATGAGCGGGAAAACTAGTCGTCGCAGTCCCCGAGGCAAGGACTGGGATGCTATTGCGATAAGAAAGCCCTCAGAGCCGCCCACCTAATGTCATAGACGTGCTTGTGAACGGTGTTCATGCATCTGCTTTTATTGACACTGGAGCTGCAGTATCCGTTATGGACGAAAACTTTTGCCGCTTACTTCAAAAAGTGACGACGCCAATTTCTGGGTTGTCCCTTCGTAATGCCGGTTCACATCGTATCCATCCTTCAGCAGAGTGCACAGCTCGCGTTGTCGTTCAGGACGTTCTGTATGTCGGCCAATTCATCATCATTCCTGCATGCTCTCATGACGTCATCCTGGGGTGGGATTTTCTCTCCCGCAACGACGCCGTCATCCATTGTGCCGCTGCCGAAATTGAACTCTCATCCTTCTCGCATTTGACACCGGAAGACAGTCCCTCGAAACTGAGAAATATTCTCGTGAAAGACGATACCATAGTGCCTCCAAGCTCGGCGATGTGTGTATTTGTCTACCGCGCTGGACTCTCCGACACAATTGCACTCGTTTCGCCATCCGACCGTGCTTGCCGAAGGACAGGGTTCCTAGTACCTTTCGCGACCGTGCAAATCACCCAGAGCAACGCCGCTATTTTTGTGACAACCCCTCCCCGTACACTGTTACCTTGGTTCGAGGGGAATGTCTCGGCAGAGTGGAACCAGTGGATAACGCACAAGTCCTGGACGTACCTGATGACTCGCGTTGTCCCAGCTCGTGTACCGTCAGCGCTGTTTCCACTTATGATTCATCATCTCCTGATGTATTTCGCCCTTACATTGATGACAATCTTACGTCGGTACAGCGTTCCCAGCTTCTGGACCTGCTGCGAGAATATCATTCTTCTTTCGATGTCGGGCGAAGTTCTCTCGGTTGCGCGTCCGCTGTTACACATCGTATCGACACTGGTGCCCATCCACCATTACGGCAACGTCCCTACCGCGTGTCGCTTGCTGAACGTCGGGAAATTAACAAGCAGGTTGATGATATGCTCAGACGCGACATTATTCGGCCCTCGGACAGTCCATGGGCGTCTCTTGCTGTTCTTGTCGCGAAGAAAGATGGTTCTGCGCGGTTCTGTGTGGACTACAGACGGCTCAATAAGATCACTCGCAAGGATGTTTACCCACTGCCGCGCATCGATGACGCAATTGACAGCCTTCACGGAGCCGAACTTTTTTTCTTATCTCGATCTGCGCTCGGGGTACTGGCAAGTACCCATGGCTGATGACGCTTGACTGAAGACTGCGTTCATCACCCCCGACGGCTTGAACGAATTCAACGTCATGCCGTTTGGTCTATGTAATGCACCTGCGACCTTTGAGCGCATGATGGACACCGTTCTGCGCAACTTGAAATGGCACATGTGCTTGTGTTACCTCTATGACGTTGTTGTGTTCGCCCCAGATTTCTCCACGCATCTCCAATGTCTGAAAGAAGTTTTCGCACGTGTGAACAATGCCGGCTTGCAACTAAATCTGAAGAAGTGCCGCTTTGCAGCACGGCAACTCACCATCCTAGGATAGGTCGTGTCTAAGGATGGCATTCTTCCTGACCCAGCCAAGCTTCGGGCCGTGGCTGAATTCCCCAAACCTGCGTCCGTCAAAGAACTTAGTAGTTTCGTGGGCCAGTGCTTATACTTCCAATGCTTCATACGAAACTTTGCTACGATTATATCACCGCTGACGAAGCTCCTTGGAAGTAACGGGCCCCTCAATTCGTGGTAGTCTGAGTGTGACGACGCGTTCGCGAAGCTCCGTCATTTGCTGGCGTCTCCTCCCATTCTACGCCACTACGACCCTACGGCTCCGACGGAGGTGCACACAGACGCCAGTGGTGTAGGCCTCGGCGCTGTCCTGGCGCAGCGCAAACTCGGATTCCCTGAATATGTCGTAGCATATGCAAGCCGTACGCTCACGAGAGCCGAAACAAACTGCACCGTCACGGAGAAAGAGTGCCTGGCGATCGTCTGGGCCCTTACAAAGTTTCGACCTTATTTGTATGGTCGCCCATTCGATGTCGTCACCGACCATCATGCACTATGCTGGCTTTCATCATTGAAGGATCCCTCAGGCCGTCTCGCCCGTTGGGCTCTTCGCTTACAAGACCACGACATCCGCGTGCTGTACCGCAACGGACGCCAGCATGCTGACGCCGACGCCCTCTCGCGCTCCCCTCTGCCTGAAGGTGATGTGCTCTGCTCAGTATCCTCGGCTGCTGTTTCTGCCATTGATGTTGACATCATCGCTACCGAACTGCGAAAGGATAATTCGATCGGCCCGCTCATCGACTTGCTCTCTGATCCCTCCGCAACGCCATCCACACGTCCCTTGCGTCGTCAAGCTCGCCATTTCGTCATCCGTGACGGCCTTCTACACACACGCAATTACGACGCCGATGGCCGGCAGTGGTTACTCGTGACACCCCGCAGTCTACGGTCAGAGATATGTGAATCCTTTCATTCTGATCCGCAATGCGTGCACTCTGGGGTATTCAAAACCTACCGTCGCATTCGACAACGCTACTTCTGGCGCGGGATGTACCGCTACGTGCAGCAGTTCGTTCGCTCCTGCCTCGCTTGCCAACGCCGCCAACCGACAGCACACATGTCGCCAGCCAGTCTGCAACCGTTACCTTACCCTGAGCGTCCGTTTGGGCGCATAGGTATCGATTTGTATAGACCACTTCCTCTGAAGTCGGCTGCTAACCGCTGGGCCATCGTCGCCGTAGATCATTTAACGCGATACGCCGAAACCGCCGCTATCCCTGCGACTACTGCGCGTGATGTTGCGTCCTTCCTACTGCATCAATTCATACGGCGCCATGGTCCACCTCAGGCGCTTCTCAGCGATCGAGGCCGTGTCTTCTTGTCAGAAGTCGTCGAAGCCATTCTCACGGAGTGCCATTCTGTCCACCGCAAAACAACTGCTTACCACCCGCAGGCGAATGGTCTGACCGAACGCTTGAACAGCTCCCTCGGTGACATGCTGTCGATGTACGTCGCCGCCAACCACACGAATTGGGATACCATACTGCCCTTCGTCACCTACGCCTACAACACCGTCCCTCAGAGCACGACTGGTTTTTCACCTTTCTTTTTGCTGTACGGAAGGCACCCTTCACACACCATCGAAACGATACTCCCGTACACGCCGGATCCATCTGAGTGTACACCTATTTCGGAGACCGCCAGGCTTGCTGAAGAGTGTCGCGAGCTTGCGAAGACTTTTACGACGCATGAGCAAGGGCGGCAGAAGAGTATTCGTGATGGCTCCGCTACTTCTGAACCCGCGTTCCTTCCTCGTTCCCTTGTATGGCTCTCGATCCCGACCTCTGTAGCTGGCCTTTCTTCCAAACTACTCTCAAAATATGAAGGTCCCTACCGTGTGATCGAGCGCACATCTCCGGTCAACTATCTTGTCGAGCCAATTGAACAATTTTCGGACATGCGCCGTCGCGGGCGCGACATAGTCAACGTGGAGCGCCTGAAGGCTTACTATGCCCCGCTCGTAGTGACAAAGCTGTTAGGTCGACAGGCGGCTCTCTCTTCGACCCCTGGGTAATTGTAGAGAAGCCGCCGAACACTTAAGTGGGTCAAACTCTCAAGTGTTCTCTAGTGGGCCTACCCAAAAAAGGACGCCGCTCGCGCTGAGAGTCCGTGCTTGGCAGTTACTGTCGCCATTGTGTATACTCGCTGTGTGCCTGCTAATAAACGCCATAACAATATATATATATATATATATGTAACGTAAGAAGGTAGCGATAGTTTGTAGAAGTAACTAAGGAAGAAGTGCAGAACGGAATAAACATGGCGTATGAGCCAAACCACGTCTCCCATTCATCATAGCGTCACACGAGTCGACAGGTTCTACCGTGCCCTTCATCATGGCCACATCCAAGAATGTCATCAACATCCCGAAGTACTCGGGAGCATCTACGGACGTCCCCTTTGACAAGTGGCTCCGGCTCTTTGAGGTGAGGTCTGCGGCCGCAGCATGGACGGAGCGAGACAAGCTGTGCTACTTCTCCAATTACCTTGAAGGTGAGGCTTTCCGATGGTTTCTCACCGAGGTTTTCGACACAGACGCGTCTTGGGAGAGCTTATGTGAACGCATGAAGGGACGCTTTACGAGCGGTGTCGCGGATCCTTTTCGCCAATTCATTCATTGCCGGTTGCGAACAGGCCATGGCTTGAAGGAATACTATAATGAAAAAATGTCTCTCGGACGCCTCGCCGACCTAAAGGACACGCACCTTATATCAGGGCTCATCGACGGCCTTCCTGCGCATATGGAGATGGCGCTTGCTGGGCTTACATCGTCTACACCAGAGGCATGGCTTACAGCTGCACTTCGTGTAGAGTCAACCATGCAGAGAATGAAGTTACATCACTTTCCACCAGCTGTGACAGAACTAGTCAGCGCCCACGTAATTTCCCGGTACGAACACCCGTGCGTGAGTGCAAAGACTGCGCGATGGACGGCTTAACCCGACAGATGCACTGGCATAATGAATGCCCACGACGCGCAAGCATTTCCGCCCTCTCCACCAACCAGGGAAACGAGGAGGGCGACCCAGAGTTCATGTAATTCAGTTTGGTGCCCTCATTAACGGGTACCCTGTCAGCGCTACACTTGATACCGGAGCTACGATTACCTGTATCAACGAAGCAGTGCTGAAGGCACTTCACCTGCAAATAATGAGGAATTCATGCATCTCAGTTCAACAAGTTACATCATCTACCAAAACTTTGGGTCGCGTTAATCTAAAGGTACAGATAGGAAAAGTGACAAGAGAAATTCAGGCTCATGTTCTACAAGGCATGGAGAGCAACTTACTTCTTGGCTTGGATAGTGCTTACCTCTTTAACTTGTCGCTGGACCTTGACACCAATACTCTACGCCAAGAGAAAGACATCCTCCATTCTCGTACACAAAACCACACCACGGCTAACATGAGCGCGTCTTTGCAAGGTGTTGAATTTTGCGATGTACTACATCTAAATAAAACTCAACAGTTGGCATTGAAGCAGCTTATCCACAAGTACGATCACATTTTTTCCAAGTCACAGACAGACATTGGGTGCGTCAACGGCGAAATGCATTGCATTCATCTCACCAACAATGTTCCCATTCGTAGAGCTCCCTATCGATGCTCAGAAACTGATAGCGTTGAAATGGACAGAAAAGTCAACGAGCTTCTCAAGCAAGGTGTCATACGACTATCTACCTCCCCATACGCTGCGCCAGCACTTCTGGCAGAGAAAAGAGGCGAAGGACGCACGCGCTTCTGCATCAACTACCGCAAGCTGAACGAATTGACGGTGCCTGATTATCAGCCCATCCCTCGCATCGATGACGTACTTGATTCTCTAGGGAAATCTACGTACTTCTCGACATTAGACATAACGTCAGGTTACTGGCACGTGAAGATTCACCCTGACGACATTCCGAAAACAACGTTTGTGACACGTACCGGTCACTACGAGTGGCTCGTCATGCCTTTTGGCCTTCGGAATGCTCCGGCCACCTCGAACGGGCTGTCAAATCCATATTGGCCAAACACCGTTTGCAGAACGTCACGAATTACTTCGATGACATTTTTGTCTACTCTGACACGTTTCCAGACCATCTGAGGCATCTGGAGGGCGTTTTGAAAGCTTTCGAAAGCGAAGGCGTCAAGCTGAAACTAAAGAAATGTCAATTGGCTCGAACTTCTATTGAGTACCTGGGACACAAGGTTTCGCACGGCACCGTCACTCCAAAGCAAAGCAACGTGGACGCAATCTTACGGTTTCCGACACCATCAAGCCCTAAAGAGTTGCAGCGTTTTCTCGGCACTGTCAATGTTTACCGGCGATACATCGACCACTTTAGTCAAATCGCTCACTCATTGACGCGCCTGCTCAGCAAAGACGCCACCTGGAACTGGGATGTGGAGTGTGAACTGGCTGTCACCCAGCTCAAGAAATGCGTGACAGAAGAGCCAATCCTTAACATCTACGATGCCACTAAGCCTTGTGTGCTATACTGCGATGCATCCAACAGAGGTATCGGCGCCGTCTTGAAGCAGGCTGACGATGAAGGTAGAGAACACCCAATTGCATACCATTCACGGAAGCTACTAAAACACGAAATTAACTATGCCATCACAGAACTCAAATGTTTGGCAATTATTGACGCCATCGATAAATGGCACTGCTACCTACACGGGAAACCTTTCACTGTGATCACAGATCACGCAGCGTTGCAATGGCTTAAAAGCATCAAGAATCCCCGAGGCCGACTTTTCCGGTGGTCCTTGAAACTCTCCATGTACGACGTTAACATCAAACACCAAAGGGGCATTGACAACATTGAAGCTGATGCACTATCTCGAAGCCCGGTAGTTCAACTCCTATCTGCTGAGCAACTGCAAGAGCATCACAACGACAAACCACCCGGAAAGCATACCATTGAGAACGGACTGAGTATAGTGACACGCAGAGGAATACGAAAAGTCTATGTGCCTTTTGCCCTCCGGTCTTCTCTTCTCCATAAAGCTCATGACGCTTTCGGTCATGTCGGGTTAAAGAAGACGTTGCGGCTTCTCTCTCCACAGTACTATTGGCCCGACATCATCACCGACGTGAGCGAGTACATACGCCACTGCGATACTTGCCAGCGCTGCAAGAAACCGAAGACCGAACGATTTGGTTCCTTGGAGTCTTTGCCACCAGCGGAACAACCGTTTGATCTTCTGGCCATGAACACTATCGGAGGTTTTGGCAACTACGGCTCATCCAAAAGATTCATTCACTTAGCCGTTGATGATGCCACCCGTTACGTCTGGGCTTTCGCACACAAGAATGAGACTTGCGACGCGTACATCTCTTGTCTGAAGAGTATCTTCGCTGCTGGAAAGCCGCGGAAGTTCCTTTCCGACCGCGGCACAGGATTCACTGCCGGCAAATTTAAGCAGTTCCTCAAGCATAACAATATTCATCAGCTTTTAACAAGCTCGCAACGCCCGCAGTCTAATGGCCTAAACGAGCACACTAATCAGACGATCGTTACTCGCCTCCGATGCAAGATCAACGACGAACCCCGGAAACCGTGACCGCGTCTCCTCTCGGACGTTGTCGACGAGTACAATAGAGCACCTCACGAAGTCACAGGTTACCCACCCAGCTTTCTTATGTATCGCATACCATCGTATCCCAATCTTCTTCCAGGCGTTACCGAAAATCTGTAGGAAGCTCGTACACACGCAGTCCGCAATTCAGTAGCATATCACGAGAAAAACAAGACCATATATGACAAGAAGTTCCTTCCATTAGAGATCAAGTGGGAGACACTGTTCTATATGAAACACCCTTGCACCCGAACCGCGGCAAACTCAGCGCAATCATGGAAGGACACTATATACACGATCATACGCAAGATTTCGGCAGTTAACTACGAGATCAACCGCAGCGTGGCTCCACTCGGTCGCCAGACTGACATCGTTCATGTCGGCAGACTTAAACGATATCATCGGCCCCTGCACCTACGTCTCTCTCGGGGGAGGGGGGAAGCGTGTGACGAACCACATGAGAACGGTGTGGTGGAATGGTAGAGAAGGAGGTAGACGAAGACAAATAAATGGTTCATCGTACAGCCATCACGCCTACTGCGTCATATATATATATATATATATATATATATATATATATATATATATATATATATATATATATATATATATATATACAGAAGAATAGCTTCGGTTGCCGCAAGGTTATAAATATGAAAGTAGATGCGCTTTCACATAACAACTGCTTATTGTGCCGACGTTTCGACAGGAACCCTGTCTTTTTCAAGGCATAATACTATTTACACATGTTCCGTGCCTTTTTATATAAAGTCGAAACAGGTGGGGAGGGGTAAATTGAGAGAGAGAGAGAAAAAAAAAGCAGAAACAGCGAAACTGGAGGACAAACATTAAATAAAATATAGAAAATCTAGGAGAAGAAGCAAGACCGACTCGGCGTAATTAGAAAGGGGCAGCATTTCAACATAGTAGGGCAGTGGTAGATGAGGAATGTCATCATTGTCAACAATACCTCCCCCGCACCCACACTTCCCCAAGTGGGCAGGGAGCCGCCGTTTTTGTATTTCACCTTTCGGTGTAGTCCACTGGCGGCTCGTTCCTCTTTGAAGTGTATGACAAGTTAATGGGGAGGGCTTAAGCGCTTTAAGTGCGTGCTGGTGGCGTCGGGAGGAGCGAAAAAGCCGGTGAATGAGGCACCAGCATCGATATTCATTATATGCATTGGCTCCTTGTCAGTGAAGGAACAGAATGTGCGTTAAAAATAAAGAAGAAAAAAACAGGGGGGGGGGGAGATTGTACGACATCAGAGACAGTCACCACACCGTTGCGGCTCACTGGGAAGACATGCGCGCATGCACGAAAAAGCTGGCGGCTAGTTCCTCTTTGAAGTGTATGACAAGATAATGGGGAGGGCTTAAGCGCTTTAAGTGCGTGCTGGTGGCGTCGGGAGGAGCGGGAAAGCCGGTGAATGAGGCACCGCCACCGATATTCATTATATGCATTGGCTCCTTGTCAGTGAAGGAACAGAATGTGCGTTAAAAATTAAAGAAAGAAAAAAAAGAAAAAAACGGGGGGGGGGGAGATTTTACGACATCCGAGACAGTCACCACACAGTTGCAGCTCACCGGGAAGACATGCGCGCATGCACGAAAAAGTTAACGAAACCACCTAGCTGTCAGCTCCTTGTCAGTGAAAGAACAGAATGTGCTTTGCAACTTAAAGAAGAGAAAGAAAAAAAAAGAAGGGGGGGGGTGACCGTACGACATCCGGGAACACTTATCTGTGCGTTCCGGTTGTGCTTGATGAGGCAAATCATGTCTATGTTGTCAGATGCATAGGCCAAAAGCTTTGTTAGCAGGTAATATTATTGTCGTAATGAAACCGGACTGATTAGTGAGAAGCGTTTGCGTCTTTTAGCAGTCGTAACGCACACAGAGTGCCTGAGTGTTCATTTATTCCGCATTTTATCGTGTTAAATTTGTAGATAAAAAAAAGATTCCCGTTGTTCCCGTTCTCTGATTGTTCGGAAGTTGTTTTCTAGTAGTGTAACCCTGATGTCATCAAAGCTGTGGTCTTTTAATGTGCAGTGTTTTGAAAGTGGAAGGCCTGGCAGAGATCGTACATGTGCCCGATGGTTGTTGAATCTAATTCTAAACGGAGTGTCTGTCTGGCCCACGTATTGCTTAATACATACCCCACATTCCAGGAGGTATATGACGTTGTCTGAGTCACAGTCTAGTGCACCTCTTATCCTGTGCTTAAAATCCGAGTGGGTGCTTTTCGCCACTGTCGTTGTCTGCATGTGTTTGCATACCCGTCATCTGCTTTTTCCGCAAGGGTGACACCCAATTTGAGGTTTCACACCTATCTTTGAATTTATTAAATGATCCTTTATATTTTTCGGCCTTCTGTACACAACACAGGCGCCTTAACAGCGTCAAGTTCTGTGATGTTTCCTGTGGGCTTGCCAGGACTGCACGTGTTCGATAAGGCTTCGGGCAAAGCCACTTCATAAGATATGTATATATATATGTATATATCGACATACTAGTTGCTGGCGCAGGCAGTTGGTTAGCGAAGTGGAGAAAGACGAAGAAGCATATTAAGAACAGCTGGAGCAATGGCGCTGTCTCTTCTTTGTCTTTCTACATTACAATGGCGCGGTCGCCGAAAACGAAGACTTGAAGATACTACGACCTGTCCTCGTGTGTTGTGAGCGTTCCAGGCACGTCAGTCAAGAAAAGCCGTCCACGCTTTCTCGGCCATGGCGCTCGCGTTTCTGCCATTGCACCAAGCACAGCTCGGGGACGGCATCTATGCCTCTTCGACGCCTCACAACATCCCGGCGCAGCAAACGCCGTCCGGGGATGGCGTCCAGGCCTTTTTCGGCAGCTCAATTTTTTCAGTCAGCCTTATGGCACCGGTTCAAGTCTAGGTAATGCCTGCGAACGTATTTCACGCGCACATGTGCGGGGGCCCCGTCAACTGTACTCTGCTTCCCACCAGCCTCCGACGTACGCCGCCCACGTGGGCTTGGCTATGAATTCTGGCACCATGAATTCCGAAGGTGCTGTTCTTTCCTCAGATGCCAAAACTGCCTCTCGACCCATATCGCTTAAAAGCGCCTCCGAGCTTTCGCGCACCATCGCGGGACTTCACCTCGAGATCGGCGCCTTAACAGCGTCAAGTTCTGTGATGTTTCCTGTGGGCTTGCCAGGACTGCACGTGTTTGATAAAGCTTCGGCCAAAGCCACTTCATAAGACCATCGAGAAAGCTCCCCCGAGACCCACCGAAAGCTCTGGTACACCCTTACTGAGCTTTCCTACCAGCTCGGCTGGCTCGTGTCGTTATTTTCCGGAGCTTCGCCTGACGTGTCACCACCACTGCTTGTTTTCCAGCTAGCGGAGTTCCGCGGCTTGAAGAACGACGCCGAGGAGTGGGTGGTGACCATCAAAACTTTCGGTAATCGCGAAGCCTGGATAGACGAAAAGATGTGGTGCGTGGCCATAGATTCTGGAATGCTGCCGCGGCGTGGCATTGATGCGAAGGTGTGCGGCAGCAGTCCAGGGTGGACTGCAGTGCCCAGCTCATAGCTGCTTTTGGACGGAGTTACCACCACCGCTCCACGACCATCCTGTCCTACGTGAGCGCTACCGAGGATGTACCCATGAGGAGAACCACCTCGAGGCTGCAGCTCTATTTTGCACGTTACCAGGAGCCATTTCTGCAATCTTTCCTGGTACCACCATTCCTCAACGACCAGACTCACCAGTTCCAGTCATAGCATCCGCGTTGGTATCTCATACGTTAACATCCCGGACCGAGGGAGAGACCACCTCCTATTCACAGCGCTCACAAATGCGACCTCTAGGCTGGCGAACACTAGAGCTTAGAGGCGAACACTAGAACACTAGAGACTGGTCAGCTCTGTGACAACAGAAGTTAAGTGTGTGATTGGGCTAGTTATCCATTATTTAACTTCTCGGCGCAAATACTTTAGACAACTATCACAAGAGACCAGGACAGTTGAAAGTCTGCGCTCGCCCTCATCTCTTGTGTTCGTTGTCTGAAAGTTTTGCACTGAGAAGTTTAGTTATCTCTGACGTCCGTTTTATCGCAACAAATTGCGAACAAAGTTCAGCCAACTTCTATACATTTGACGCTCAGTGGAAAGCCACAATCTCCGAAATCGTGGCAGTCGTTAGGCGAGTGCGCGGACGTTCCCCACGTGTTAAGCGCCGTTGCCAGGAAAGAAGTGGAGCTACCCATCTTAGCTGGGCTCACTGCCATCTGAGACCCGCCATTGCAAGCCATGTTTCCAGCTGATCACGCGGCTGGCCATCAAGGCGGCTCTACTACACGCCGAACTGAAGAAAACACCAGCTCGAGCAAAAGCATAACAATAACAATGTTGAAAGAGCATGAGTTACCACACGAGTCACTGCCTGAACTGAGCCCTGAGCGCTTGTAGATGCCTACCAGCACACACTGGTGCCCCTCGATGCACTGTGAGCAGCGCAGACGTCGCCGCTTTTTGCAGCAGGTCGCAGTGCAGCATGGACGATTTCCTGCGCTACTAACACAACTTCAACAAGAGAAGCAAGTCGACAACGTGCAATTGATGCGGCCACTTTGCAAAAGCCCGAATTTCCTGCTGGCGCCATGTTTTTCAACCCACCACGGGAAATATCAGCGTGTACGAGGTCTATGCTGACCATATTTACACAGCCCGTTTCGATTGATTTGATTGATTGATATGTTGGCTTTAACGTCCCAAAACCACTATATGATTATGAGAGACGCCGTAGTGGAGGGCTCCGGAAATTTCGACCACTTGGTGTTTTTTAACGTGCACCCAAATCTGAGCCACGGGCCTACAACATTTCCGCCTCCATCGGAAATGCAGCCGCCGCAGCCGGCATTCGAACCCGCGACCTGCGGGCCAGCAGCCGAGTACCTTAGCCACTAGACCACCGTGGCGGGGCGCACGACCACTTTCCACCTCCTGAATCTATGGCAGTTTAGCTGGACAAGCTGTGGCATTTGCAAACCGACAGTGGCGGCGCAGTCTCGAGTTTGTCTTTCTACATTTTGTAAGGCAACGTTTGGACTCCAAGACACTTCTTTTACTTGCCGAGCGTCTGCCCCACAACACAGGTCAGGCTGATGATGATGAGTATGTACATATGATAAGATGACGCGAATGAATAACGCTCACACCTATTTTTCCCCCGCGCGTGAGCGGCCAGCCGGAACACGTCTTAGACGAAAACGGAACGTCGAACGAATGGCTTCAGACGCGATACGTGGACAATTTCTGAACCACGACAGTGAGTGACGATCCGAAGAAAGGTCACTGGGAGTGGAACAATAATTCACTGGTGACGTTTGTTCATTGATTGTATAGGGTTCAATGAAGCGTGACAGAAACTTGCACAATCCTGGAGTACGAATGGGCGTCCAAAGCAACACTTCATACCCTGGACTGAAGGAGACGTCGCGATAAGAGCTGTCGTAGCGTTGCTTGCGATCTTCCTGATTGGCCTCTATATTAGGACGAGCCCGTTGCCGACATTCCTTGAGCCTTGTGATGAACAGCTATGATACGGTCGCCGAGGCATCAGTTGGAACATTTAGGAAAGAGACGCCGATGGTGAATGTCGGTGAACGGCCGTACACGATGTAGAAAGGCGTGTAGACAGTAGTTCTTTGAACAGCGGTGTTCTGGGCAAACGTCAGAAAACGCTGAATCGTATTCCAGTTGTCGTGGTTTGGTGCGATGTACATCGATAGCATGTCTGTTAGTGTCTGATGAAATCTCTTCGTCAGCCCATTAGTTTGGCGGTGGTTGGCTGACGTCGTCTTCTGTACTGTGCCACAGGTTGTAAACAGGGTTTTGATTATGGTGGAAAGGAATGTCGTGCCGCGATCACTCAGGAGGACGCGAGGTGCACCGTGACGCAATACAATGGCGTCGAGAAAGAAGTCTGCGAAGTCTGAAGCAGAACTTGTGCGTAGTGCAGCAGTCTCTGCATACCGTGTCAGGTGATCAACAGCAGTCACAATCCAACAATTACCTGCTGACGTGATGGGGAGAGGTCCGAGTAGGTCCATGCCAACGATGGCGAAAGGAGTTCGGGACACGGGATGGATTGCAGAAGGCCAGCGGGAGACGAAGTTGGTCGCTTCCGCCGTTGACACAGATGGTAAGATGCAACGTACTTAGCCACAAAGGTAGAGATGCCAGGCAAGAAGAAACGTTTCCTGATGCGACTTTAAGTTTTGTGAAATCCCAAGTGGCCTGCACATGGATCGCTATGAAAGGCTTCGAGGACTTGATGACGTAGAGAACGCGGATGTACTGAAACCCGGCGATGTCCATCAGTAGTGTAAACGTAACGATGGAGCACATTGTTATCGAGCTTAAATTGCCGTATATCTCGGCACAATATTGCATTAAGAGTAGGTGATATACGATTTAGGCGTTAAATAATGCTATTGCAATATAGATCATCACGCTGGCGTGTGGCGAACTCGGTGTAGCGATTTGAAGCCCGCCTGTCGATAGCCGCAAAGGTGTGATAATGTGAGGGGTGACGCGGTGTCTTGCCCACCAGGCGAGCAATCAGCTGACGTACTCGATGATGACAGTGGAAGGAGGCAGCGAGAGAGCGCATCTGCATCTTGATGTCTTTTGCAAGACTTATAGATGACGTCAAAATCATACTCTTGTAGGCGGAGCACCCATCGTCTGAGGTGACCAGTCAAGTTTCTCAGTGACGATAGCCAGCACAAGGCGTGATGGTCTGTAATAACTGTGAAGTGGCGTCCGTAAAGATACGGTCGAAATTTTTGTATGGCCCAAACGAAACAGACGCACTCCTGCTCAGTTATGAAGTAGTTCTGTTCAGCAGCCGCAAGAGCACGACTAGCATACGCAATAACTCTTTCCGGTGAAGTGGCATCCCACTGTTGAAGAACTTCACCAATACCATGGTCACTCGCGTCGGTGTGCAGACATGTAGGTGCGTTTTCGTGGAAATGGCACAGAACAGGGTCTGATGTGAAATCATGCTTGAGTGCTTGAAAAGTACGCTCGCAGTCGTCGTTCCAAGTGAAAGTTGATCCGGATGTCAGCAGCTTGTGGAGTGGCGACGCGATGGCAGCAAAATGACTGATGAAGCGGTGGAAGTAGGACGCCAGGTCCAGAAAACTTGGCAGGTGTTTCTGATTTTCTGGCCGAGGGAAGCGTATCACGGCAACAAGCTTGTTAGGATCCGGCCGAACGCCATCTTTGCTGACAAGATGGCCCAACACCTTGATGTTCTTGTTGGCGAAGTAGCATTTATTTGTGTTTAGATGAAGTCCAGCATTAGAAATACACGTCAAAACTTCGTTTAAACGATCAAGATTCTGACGAAAAGAAGAGGAGAAAATGACGATGCCATCTAGATAACAGAGACATGTTTTCCATTTTAGGCCGCGTAGAACTGTGTCAATCATGCGTTCAAACGTGGCAGGAGCATTACATAAGCCGAATGGTATGACATTGAATTCATACAGCCGGTCTGATGTTGCAAAGGAAGTTTCTTTTTTGTCCCCTTCGTGCATAGGTTTTTACCAATAACCAGACCATAAATCGAGGCTGGAGAAAAATTCAGTGCCTTGGAGAGAGTCCCATCCTACAATGAGCGCATTAGTACACGATGACAGAATGAAGAACTGTATATGGTGAAAGACGCCCTCAATAAAGGCTCGTGCTGTGCAAACACCAGAGCGCTGAACAAAAACCGCATTAGCACAACGAAGGGGATGGCCATCATACGGTGTCTTCACCGTATGATGGGAATGGGAAAGCAAATGGGAAAACAAGTCCACTCTAATAACTGAGAGTGATGCACCTGCGTCCACCAAGGCTCCAGTCTATATAACCTCAACATGCACTGGAAGTACACTTGATGGGCGTTCCGGAGGAGTCAGATGCAGTCCGAAAAATGCAGCTGTCCCTCCTGAAGCTGCACTGTTTATTTTTCCTGGCGATGATCAGGCACCGTGGTAGCCGGAGGAAGTGGTGACGATGAACGGCGCATAGGCGACGAGGAACGACGGCGCGAGGAGCGGAAGTTACTGGCTGCATCGAAGTGTTGTGGAGATGGTGAGTGGCGTTGGTACACTTGGTATGGGTGGCGATGTTGTGGAGCATAGGCAAACTCATACTCCTCTAAGTCACCATAGCCGCGCCTTTCGTCTTGTGGACGTCAACGACAGAACCGTGAGATGTGGCCGCATATTTCACAATAATAGCGAATTGGTCGAGATGGATGCCAGGCACGGAAAGATGGAGGCGTTGCCCTTGGGGTGAGGACATTCAGTGAAGGCTGCGTAGTTGACCTATACTGAGGTGATTTCTGAGAAGGTGACGCTGCAACCACCTGAGCGGCTTTGAAGTGCTATGCGAGCTCGGGACTTGCTCACACGTCATGGATGCCAGTTCCTCCCTGACGATGTTGTGGAGGCTGCCTGCAGAAGGCGTCATGCGGAGCTCATAAGACGACGAGGTGGCCTAAAGTTGCAGCTCCTAGCGTGTAATGGACTGTATCAATGCACGGAGCTCATTGTCATGCGTTGGCCTGAGATCTGCTGTGTCAGTTTGTAAACGTATAAGTTGAAGGTCATCGAGTCGCTGACACGTATTCATGATATTCACGACCGTGGTGGGGTTCTTTGCCGCTAAAGCGTTAAATGCGACGGCGCCTATGCCCTTGAGCAGGTTGCGAACGCGGTCATGCTCCGCCATCGAGCTGTCGACACGACGGCATAGGGCGAAAACGTCTTTAATGTACGAGGTATAAGACTCGCCGGAGTGCTGAAAACGTTCAGCAAGCTTCCATTTGGCTATGTCTGCACGGACAGAAGGGTTGGCAAATGTCTGACGGAGCTGCTACTCAAAAGTAGGCCAGTCTGGGAAATCCAGCTGATGGTTGAGAAACCATGCCTTAGCGACACCCGTCAGATAGAATGGTACGCGGGACAGCTTAACAGAATCAAGCCAATAGTTAAGCGCACTCACACGGTCGTACTCATCCAACCAGTCTTCAACGTCTTCACCGCGAAGGCCGGCGAACATCGGGGAATCTTTTTGAGGGGCGGCTAAAGTCCAAGAAGGCATGCTCAGGTGTCCAGGCGGGGTGGATAGAGCCATGTTGTTGTGCTCGTCTTGCGAAATGACCGTCGGCTGACTGCGCAGATGGTGATCCGACCAGAGCTCTAGGCAAGATGTGTAGTCGAAGATAACGATAACGCGCTGCAGGAAGAGGACCAGAGACCGGAAAGCACTCTTCACCACTTGTAAGGCAACGTTTTGGCTGCAAGGCAGTTCTTTTACTTGCCGAGCGTCTGCCCCACAACACACGTAAGACAGATGATGATGCGTATGTATATTTATGAGATAACGCGTATGAATAACGCTCACAATATAAATATATATATTGTTATGACGTTTATTAGCAGGCACACAGCGAGTATACACAATGGCGTCAGTAACGGCCAAGCATGGACTCTCAGCGCGAGTGGCGTCCTTTTTGGGTGGACCCACTAGAGTACACTTGAGAGTTTAACCCAATTCAGTGTTCGGCGGCTTCTCTACAATTACGCCGGGGTCGAAGAGGGAGCCGCTTGGCGACCTAACAGCTTGTCACTACGAGCGGGTCATAGTAAGCCTTCAGGCGCTCCACGTTGACTATGTCGCGCCCGCGACGGCGCATGTCCGAAGATTGTTCAATTGGCTCGACAAGATAGTTGACTGGAGATGTGCGCTCGATCACATGGTAGGAACCTTAATATTTTGGGAGTACTTTGGAAGAAAGGCCAGCTGCAGAGGTCGGGATTGAGAGCCATACAAGGGAACCAGGAAGGAACGTGGGTTCAGAAGTGGCGGAGCCATCACAAATACTCTTCTGCCGCTCTTGCTCATGCGTCGTAAATGTCTTGGCCAGCTCACTAAACTCTTCTGCAAGCCTGGCTGTCTCGGAAATAGGTACACACTCAGATGGATCCAGCGTGTACGGGAGTATCGTGTCGATGGTGTGTGACGGGTGCCTTCCGTACAGCAAGAAGAAAGGTGAAAAACCGGGCGTGCTCTGAGGGGCGGTGTTGTAGGCGTAGGTGACGAAGGGCAGTAAAGTATCCCAATTCGTGTGGTTGGCGGCGACGTACATCGAAAGAATGTCGCCGAGGGTGCGGTTAAAGCGTTCGGTCAGACCGTTCGTCTGTGGGTGGTAAGCAGTTTTTTGCGGTGGACAGAATGGCACTCCGTGAGAATGGCTTCGACGACTTCTGATAAGAAGACATGGCCTCGATCGCTGAGAAGCTCCTGGGGTGGACCGTGGCGCAGTACAAATTGATGCAGTAGGAAGGACGCAGCATCACGCGCAGTAGCCTCAAGGAGAGCGGCGATTTCGGCGTATCGCGTTAAATGATCTACGGCGACGATGGCCCAGCGGTTGCCAGCGGACGTCAGAGGAAGTGGTCCATAAAAATCGATACCTATGCGCCCAAACGGACGGTCAGGGCAAGGTAACGGTTGCAGACCGGCTGGTGACATGTATGCGGACGGTTTGCGGCGTTGGCAAGCGAGGCAGGAGCGAACGAACTGCTGCACGTAGCGGTACATCCCGCACCAGAAGTAGCGTTGTCGAATGCGATGGTAGGATTTGAATACCCCAGAGTGCGCGAATTGCGGATCAGAATGGAAGGATTCACATATCTCTGACCGCAGGCTGCGGGGTATCACGAGTAGCCACTGCCGGCCAACGGCGTCGTAAATGCGTCGGTGTAGGAGGTCGTCACGAATGGCGAAATTGTGAGCTCGACGACGCAAGGCACACGTGGATGGCGTTGCGGATGGATCAGAGAGCAGGTCGATCAGGGGGGCGATTCAATTATCCTTTCGCTGTTCGGTAGCGATGATGTCAACATCAATGGTAAAGCAGCAACCGAGGATACTGAGCAGACCACGTCACCTTCAGGCAGAGGGGAGCGCGAGAGTGCGTCGGCGTCAGCATGCTGGCGTCCGTTGCGGTAGAGTACACGGATGTCGTAGTCTTGTAAGCTAAGAGCCCGACAGGCGAGACGGCCTGAGGGATCCTTCAATGATGACAGCCAATGATGGCCGGTGACGACATCGAAGGGGCGACCATACAAATAAGGTCAAAACTTTGTAAAAACCCAGATGATCACAAGGCACTCTTTTTCGGTGACGGTGTAGTTTGTCTCGGCTCTCGAGAGCGTACGGCTTGCAAATGCCACGACATAACCAGGGAATCCGGGTTTGCGCTGCGCCAGGTAAGCGCCGAGGCCTACACCGCTGGCGTCCGTGTGCACCTCCGTTGGGACCGTAGGGTCATAGTGGCGTAGAATGGGAGGAGACGTCAACAAATGGCGGAGCTTTGCGAACGCGTCATCGCACTCAGATGACCACGAATTAGGGGCCCGTTATTTCCAAGGAGCTTCGTCAAGGGTGATATGTTCGTGGCAAAGTTTCGTATGAAGCGTCGGATGTACGAGCACAGGCCTACGAAACTACGCAGTTCTTTGACGGATGCAGGTTTGGGGAATTCGGCCACGGCTCGAAGCTTAGCTGGGTCAGCAAGACTGCCATCTTTCAACACGACGTACCTTAGGATGGTGAGTTGGCGTGCTGCAAAGCGGCACTTCTTCAGATTTAGTTGCAAGCCGGCATTGCTCATACGTGCGAAAACGTCTTTTAGACGTTGGAGATGCGTTGAGAAATCTGGAGCGAAGATAACAACATCATCGAGGTAACACAAGCACGTGTTCAAGTTGCACATAACGGTGTCCATCATGCGCTCAAATGTCGCAGGTGCATTACACAGACCAAACGGCAGGACGTTGAATTCGTACAAGCCGTCGGGTGTGATGAAGGCAGTTTTCGGTCGAGCGTCATCAGCCATGGGTACTTGCCAGTACCCCGAGCGCAGATCGAGATAAGAAAAAAAGTTCGGCTCCATGAAGGCTGTCAATTGCGTCATCGATGCGCGGCAGTGGGTAAACATCCTTGCGAGTGATCTTATTGAGCCGTCTGTAGTCCACACAGAACCGCGCAGAACCATCTTTCTTTGCAACAAGAACAACAGGAGACGCCCATGGACTGTCAGAGGGCCGAATGACGTCGCGTCAGAGCATATTGTCAACCTGCTGATTAATTTCCCTGCGTTCAGCAGGCTACACGCGGTATGGACGTTGCCGTAACGGTGGATAGGCACCAGTGTCGATACAATGTGTAACCGTGGACGCGCGACCGAGAGAACTTCACCCGACATCGAAAGAAGAACGGTATTCTTGCAGCAGGTCCAGAAGCTGGGAGCGCTGTAATTACATAAGGTTGTCATCAATGTATGGGCCAAATACATCAGGAGATGATGGACCAGAAGTAGAAACAGCACTGATGGTACGCGGATCGAGACAACGCGAGTCTTCGGGTACGTTCAGGACTTGTGCGTCGTCGACTGGTTCCACTCTGCCGAGACATTCCCCTCGAACCAAGGTAACAGTGTACGGGGACGGGTTGCTCACAAAAATAGCGGCGTTGCACTGGGTGATATGCACGGTCACGAAAGGCACTAGCAACCCTTTTCTTCTGTAAGCATGGTCGGATGGCGAAACGAGTGCAATCGTGTCGGAGAGACCAATGCAGTAGACCGATACACCCATCGTCGAGCTTGAAGGCACTATAGTATCGTCTTTCACGAGAATCTTGCTCAGTGTCGAGGGACCGTCTACTGGCGTGAAATGCGAGAAGGGTGAGAGTTCAATTTCGGCGGCGGCACAAAGAATGACGGCGTCGTTGCGGGAGAGAAAATCCCATCTCAGGATGACGTCATAAGAGCATGCAGAAATGATGATGAATTGGGCGACATACAGAACGTCCTGAACGACAACGCGAGCTGTGCAGCCTGCTGTAGGATGAATACGATGTGAACTAGCGGTACGAAGGGACAACCCGAAATTGGCGTCGTCACTTTTTGAAGCACGCGGCAAAGGTTTTCGTTCATAACTGATACGGCAGATCTAATGTCAATAAGAGCAGATGCATGATAACCGTCCACAAGCACGTCAATGACATTATGTGGGCGGCTCTGAGGGCTTTCACAATGCGATAGCGTCGCAGTCCCAGAGGCAAGGAGTGCGACGCCAGTTTGCCCGCTTATGAGCAGCCCGACTTGGCCGCATGGGGGACAGGGACCGACGTCGTGGTGACGGCGACCTTCGAGGAGACGGACCTGGGCGAGACACTGGCACAGACGGCAATTCGCCGTTATACGGATGGCGAAGGTGGCCAGCAACAGAAGAAGAAATGGAGCCGGCTGTACTCGAGAGTAATAACGGGCTACGTGACTGGCGTAACCGCAAGCAAAGCAGATGGGCCGGTTGTCGGGTGTGCGCCATCGGTTCGCCGGGGTGGGTCTAGCCCGGAACGGTGGCTCGAGAGGCTGCATGGTGGGCTGAAAATGAGGCTGAGGAGTTGCGCCAACATACGCAGCCAGCATACCCGCTTCAAAGGACGGAGGTCGTGCGGCAGCTTCGGCGTTAAGTCAGTGGTGCATGCGCTTGAACGAGTAGAGGCGGCCTGGCGACCACTTGGGCGTAACTTGGAAGCGCAGGGGCCGGAAGTTGTTGTGGTTGGTACGCAGGCATGACCTCAGCTATTTTCTACTCAATTGCTCGGCGGATGGGTGGAAGAATAGTAGTTGCCGATTGTTGAACAGCCGGTTGGTGGGCAAATGGAAGGAGAGAGAACTGGCGCACGATTTCCTCACGTATGAAGGACTTGAGCTCTGCCAGCAGCGCCACCTGATCACATCTTGCCTCCAAGCCAGCAAGCCCTGCATCTCATGGGGTGAAGCGGCGGATCATCGAACGTCCGGCGGAGCTCCTCGTAGCTCTGGCACAGCGTGATGACCTCAGCTACTGTACCTGGGTTTTTGGGAAGCAGCATCGTGAAGGCATCATCGTCAATGCCCTTCATGACGTTCCGGATCTTGTCTGATTCGGACATGCTGTCGTTGGATTTCTTGCACAGGTCCAGGACATCTTCTATTTAACTGGTGAATGATTCACCGGCCTGCTGAGTGCGTTCGCGTAAGCGCTGCTCGGCTTGCAGTTTACGAACGGCAGGGCGGCTAAAAACGTTGGTGATAGCTGTCTTGAAATCGGACCAGGTTGCGAAATCGGACGCGTGGTTGTTGTACCACATGCTTCCAACGCCCACAAGGTAGAACACCAAGTTTGTCAACTTGCCGTCCTCGTCCCACTTGTTGGGAACGCTCACGCGCTCGCAAATGACGAGCCAGTCCTCCACGTCAGTGCCATCGGTGCCCGTGAAGATGGGTGGATCTTGGATTCTGGGGACACCGGGACAAGGAGGTGGCATAGGAGGAGGAGTTTGCTGAGAGGCGTCGTGGGCCATGGTAGATTGCAGGGTACGTGAGCGCAGTTCCAAGGGCATCGATGGGGATCGTAGCACTCTCCACCAATTTGTTATGGCGTTTATTAGCAGGCACACAGCGAGTATACACAATGGGGACAGTAACGGCCAAGCACGGACTCTTAGCGCAAGCGGCGTCCTTTGTGGGTAGACCCACTAAAGAACACTTGAGAGTTTGACCCACCCCAGTGTTCGGCGGCTTGTCTACAATATATATATATATATATATATATATATATATATATATATATATATATATTGTAATGAATCTGAATAATGGACGCTCTGCTGGTGATGAAGAAGACGAGGATGATGCTGAAGAAGACGAGTAGCTCGCGCACGCCTCGCGCCATTAGCCAGGCCTGCCTGATAAGGACATTTTGCCAAGCTGCGTCTGAACCTTTCTCGACGTACAACACCTCTATTTTAAGTGGTGGAGGTGCCGGGGTTCCCCTCAACCTGGAACTTCGCAATCGGACGCTACGCTCACCGTTCGCCATGACTGCTCCTGGCCCTTCTCAAGCTGCCTTACCAACGACAGTCTACTGTACTGGCGCGCCTCGGCAACGCGACCCACCAATTTTTCGCGGCAACGACGAACAAGACGTCGAGGACTGGCTCGTCAAATACGAAATCGTAAGCGCTTCCAACAAGTGGAACGCCTGCGACCAGCTCACAAACGTGCGCTTTTACCTCGCTGATGTGGCCAGCCTCTGGTTCAAGAACCACGAAGGCGAAATTACCAACTGGTCCGCCTTCAAGACCATTATCGCCGCGGTCTTCGGTCGCCCCGCCGTGCGCCGGCTTCGCGCGGAACAGCGTCTCCGTAGTCGAGTCCAGCGCAGGAACGAGACCTTTACGAGTTACATTGAAGATGTCTTGTCTCTTTGCAAGCGCGTCGATGAATCATTAACCGAACGCGACAAAGTCAAGCACATCATCAAAGGAGTTGACGACGACACCTTCCAGATGCTCGTCGCTAGGAATCCGCAGACCGTCACCGATGTTGTCCAGCTCTGTCAGGATTACGACGAGTTGCGTAAGCAGCGTGTCTCGACACGCAGGGCCGCAGAAGATACGGTTGAAGTTTCCGCCCTCGTACACGACGTCGCTGCTGATCATACCGTCTTACTACCCCAAATCGAACAATTCATTTGTGAGGAAGTTGCGCGTCAGCTTTCTCTTGTGGCCGAAGCATCCGCGCCAGTGACCTCGTTAGACCCACGTCTTCGGCAGGTCATTGAGACACAGGTCAAGCAGGCACTGCCTCCATCGCCATCTGTCGCTACGCCATTGACCTACGCTGCCGTCGTTGCTAGACCCCCCGCCCCACCTGTCTCTGGCGCATACCGGGGCACTGGGTCCTCCTACCATACGACGCAAGCCGAACTCTTAGCAAAGCCGAAACCAACTATTCTGTTACTGAAAAAGAATGCCTCGCCATTATTTGGGCGATAGAGAAATTTCGACCTTACGTGTACGGGTGCCCTTTTGACGTCGTGACTGACCACCACGCCCTCTGCTGGTTGTCGTCACTGAAGGATCCAAGCGGTCGCCTCGCTCGATGGGCATTACGCCTCCAAGAATATAATATTCACGCGGTCTATCGCTCCGGCCGGAAACATTCGGACGCAGACGCCCTATCCCGTTCGCCTCTACCCCCTGACCCGGACTGCTGCGAAAGTCTAACCTGTGATGCCACTGCCGTCAACATCGCCGCCATGCCATCTGAGCAACGCAAGGACCCTTGAGTTGCTTCGATTCTAGACATCCTGGCTGGGCTGACGGCTTCCCCCCCTTCTCGCACGTTGCGTCGGCAAGTCGAGCACTTCGCCACTCGCGACGACGTGCTGTACCGACGCAACTACGCAACCGGTGGACGTCAGTGGCTACTCGTGATTCCACGTCATCTGCGATCCAAAATTTGTTCCACGTTTCATGACGACCTCCAACGTGGCCACGCAGGTTTCCTGAAGACTTATTGTCGCATACGTCTCCGATATTACTGGCGTGGCATGTACCGTTTTATACGACAATACGTTCGGGCCTGCTCGACGTGCCAGAGACGAAAAACTCCCCCTTGTCACGCCAGCGGTACCTTGCTACTCTTACCATGCCCATCCCGACCATTCGACCGCGTCGGCATCGATATCTATGGTCCCCTTCTCAACACTGCTGACGGTAACCACTGGATCATAGTTGCCGCCGACCATCTCACGCAGTATGCCGAAACTTCATCCATTCCCTCGTCTACAGCAAAAGACGTTGCGACATTCGTTCTTCACAACATCGTATTACGTCATGGAGCACCTCGGGAGTTACTGAGCTATCGTGGTCGCGTACTCTTGTCAGACGTCATCACAGCATTGCTGCGTGAGTGCCACGTCGTTCGCCGCACTACAAGCACATATCATCCCCAGACCAATGGAATGACAGAGCGCTTCAACCGCACCCTTGGTGACATGCTGTCCATGTATATCTCGTCAGACCACTCCAATTGGGACCGAGTGCTCCCGTTTATCACGTTCGCCTATAATACCGCCATTCAAAGCACTACTGGGTTCTCTCCTTTTTTCCTCCTTTATGGACGCGAACCTTCTTCCACTATGGACACCATTCTTTCGTACAAACCTGACTCCTCAGAGTACACGACTTTGTCTCAAGCCGCTACATACGCTGAAGAATGCCGCCAACTGGCAAGATCATTCACAACCCAAGACCGAGGACGCCAAAAGCACCACCATGACGCATCAAATAACACTACTTCCTACAATCCAGGTTCACTCGTCTGGCTGCATGTCCCTTCTGCTGCACCTGGCCTTTCTACCAAGTTGGTCCCCAAGTATCACGGCCTATATCGTGTGCTACAAAAAACGTCACCGGTGAATTACCTCATCGAGCCACTGGAACCATCTTCTGACCAACGTCGTCGTGGCCAGGAAATTGTCCACGTCTCGAGACTTAAGCCCTGCTACGACCCTCCGTGTTTACTTGTCCATAGGTTGCCAGGATGGCTCCTTATTTCGCGGGAAGTAATTGTAATGAATCTGAATAACAGACACTCTGCTGGTGATGAAGAAGACGAGTAGCTCGCGCACGCCGCTCGCCATTAGCCAGACCTGCCTGATAAAGGACATTTTGCCAAGCTGCGTCTGAACCTTTCTCGACGTACAGCACCTCTATTTTAATATATATATATATATATATATATATATATATATATATATATATATATATATATATATATATTGTGACGACGAAGACCGAAACTGGCACTCTGGTACAGACGCGCATGCGAGGAAGAAGCAGAATAAGAACAGCTGGCCCAGGATCGGGTGTTGTCTCTTGTTCTCTGTCTAGTACATTACAATGGCGCAGTCGACGAAGCAGAAGTCTTACGTCCCGGCTTCGTCATCCTGGACAGCCGCAACAAGCGCCGCTTGAGCACGGCGTCAAGGCCTCCTCGGCAGCTGTTCACCTGCCACCACTGCCACCACCGTTCGGGGACGGCGTCAAGGCCTCCTCGGCGGCTGCAGTACACGTTACCGGTACCATTTCACAAGGACGCCATCCACGCGCCCTTGGCTATGGATTCTGCCGTCAGCGCAAGCCGGCAAGTGAACCCTCTGCGGGAAGCCACCAGTACGTGTCTTCATGGTTCGTCGGCAGTGCGGGCTTCTCCATCGAGGAACGCCGTTCACGCTGCCTTGGCAATGGGGTCCCACCCACCGCTTCAGCTACCCTTCAAACCACCAGTTGACAGCGTCCATGCCTCCCCTGAGGTTGTAGGGCATGACCTTATTGACATCCTGCCACCGTATCGCGGCAAGGATCCGCACCGGCTCCTGTCCTTTGGGAATGCCGCTCACGCTTTCCATGGCCTACATTCCCGTTGCCGCACTCTTTCAACACACGAGCTGCCAGGGAACGCCGTTCAGGCTTCTCTGCTCGTCAACCTCACCGGCGTGAGTGCTGCAACCGCTACTCATTCGAAGACCGCGATCACCAACGCTTCGGACTTCACACACGACAGCGCCGCGAACCTGCGGCGTACCATCGCGCTACTCCGGGTCAAGACTAACGAACTGACAGCGTCAATCTCCGAACGAGCTCCTACAGTGTTGCCAGAATTGCGTGCCACTAACGCCGTGTTGGATGTAGCTGCCTCGGACGACATTAAGGCAAGCCCATTGGAGCAACGCAGGCAGCTTTGGGGCACCCTCCTGCAGCTCTCAGACCAGCTCGATGGCGTTGCCTCGGTGATATCCGCATTCTCACGTGCCGCCCCACCATCGCCGTCCACCTACGAACTGCCGAAATTCGACGGGGTCGGGAACGACGCCGACAGCTGGGTGGCAACCATCAATGCGCTAGCAACGCGCGCGGCCTGGACAGAGAATCAGAAATGGTATGTGGCCATAGACCGTCTTCGGGAAGGTGCCGCGGCGTGGCACCGGTATGAAGGTTGGAAGCAGCAGTCATGGGCGGAGTGGAGTGTCAAGCTCATAACTGCTTTCGGTCCGATTCCCTGTGCCACCTGCCCATGTAACTCAACCTTCTCTTAGGACGGAACTCGGAAAAAGCCCGACGTAGAGGATGCGATTCGAGCCCCTACCATTCTGTCATCTTTCGGTGACCAAGATGTAGGGAACAATCACGATCGTGTAACTCTGCCTTGCACAGGCATTTCTGCTGTCGTATATAGAGCTCCTGAGGAGCCCCGGCCCGACGGTGCAGTTGTGTCCGGTGGGTCCCTGATGGCAAGCTTTGTGCAACGCTCCGCAAGAGGCCCCAACGCAGGTCGTCCGGTCGACTTAGAGGCACCGGCTCCCATCCTACTGGACATTCTACCACCTAATCAGACAGATCTTTCTGCTGAGACTAATAACATCCCATCTGACCAGGCGGAAGAGGATATGCGTGCGACGCATGCACTGCCTGAATCGGTACAGTCTCCAATTTTCGGAACGGCTTCCGTCGAGGATCTCCCGACAGTACGCAGCGTGGCTTCCAGAATGGCTGACTTTAAAGCGTCCGGGAGCCCCATAGCGACAACGCTGCGCAAGTCACGGACTACGCAAATCACGGCGCAGGAGCCACGCCACAGGTCAGCACGAGGACTTCACCCCAAGTTCGTGCAGATGTCTAGTCGCACCGAAAAACATCTCTCGATCCGCAGAAAAATGCGCAGACGGCTGCAAAAGATGCTACTCGTTTCGTTGCCGGATCCACCATTTCCTGCCTGTTTTCTAAAATGTAGTGGGACAAAGGAACGCGTTCTGTGATCAACCTGCGACCATGTCGATCCAGTCAGGGCCGCCCGCCAGAACCATCTCCAAGAAAACCACACCACCGCAGGAAACTTCTACCACGAGAATGCCTGCTCGGTCCACCAAAAGAAAACCGGAGTTGCAGCGTGGCCGAGGCTGTAGACTGCCATGCGACAGTCAATGTCGTCCCACGGAATCATCAACAAAGGGACCAACCAGGACCCAGTCCCCACCACGACATGGCGAACGACCCAGGTGGCATAGCCAGTGTCGGCCACCGGAGCCAATTTCGACAAACTTGCAGCGTGGTCGGAGCCGACCACGACGATGCAGCCAACCCTGCCCTCCTAAAGAATTGTCAACTGCTGCAGATAGCCACACCCACATGAACATTGTTGTGTGGCCCATCGACAATGCTTGCAGTCATGGCTGCGTGTGACGATGAAGACCGAAACTGGCACTCTGGCACAGACGCGAATGCTAGGCGAGCGAGGAAGAAGAAGCAGAATAAGAACAGCTGGCCCAGGATCGGGTGTTGTCTCTTGTTCTCTCTCTAGTACATTACCAACTATATATATATATGTGACGCAGGATGAATGGGGAACGTGGCCTGGCTCATACCCCATGTTTATTCCATTCTGACTTCTTCCTTCTCTGCCTCTACTACCCATCGCTTGATACGTCACACGATTCCCCCTCCCCCCGAAAGATGGCACCGGTTACAAACTACAACAAATTGAAAAAGAGAATAAACAAAACAATGGCCAAGTTCACAGTTTCACATCCCGACGGAGTTTCACAATCTCACTGAATCTTCATGCCCGACGGAGCAGTCCGGTGAACTCTATAACAACTCTGGTGGGCGAGGCTGACTGTTGCGTTCCGGACACAGCGGGATACACGTAGATACTGACAGTACTGCTAGAACTCTTGTTCGGGCTGACCAAGGTTGGAACGCTTTGTTGCATCGGCAGCTCAGATGTCGTCGGGGTTGTATTTTCTGCCGTGAATGGTGCAATCCTGATGCTTCTTGCTTGCGTGCTTCTCGACAGACTGTGATGGAGTGCCTGAGTGCTTGCGGTTTGCAAGCAGTGCTTCCGCGTCTTTCTCGGCGCTTTCTGTGGTGTTGCAGTCGGCGGAATAGCAGGCGCTGGGAGCGTTTCTGGCGACTTTTCTTTGTCCGAAAGTGTCTGACGTCTTGTTGGTTTGGAGATCCTATTTTTTGATGTTCTTCAACTGGCGAACGCACTTCCATTGAATTTGGCGTTCGCCGATGCCCTCGTTGCAGTCTCTCTCGTTGTTTTCTGAGTTTTTGAACTTCGTTTTGCTTTGCTGGTGCTGCTCAGGAGATGGCTGTAGTGACGCCCCTTCTAGAATCGGGCATTCATTTCCTTCGAGGTTTGACGCGTCCTGTAGACAGCAGGTGCATGGTGAGCTGGTGTCTTGCTTATCGGGCATCATTGGTAATGTGCCGTCATTATGCTCTTCAAGGGCTTCTTCGCAGTTCACTGTGAGTGGTTCTTGCGCCTGGTAGCTTGTGACGTTTGATGCGTCTGAGCCTTCTGTTTTGTTTGGACTCTCGAGAGTGTGTGCAACGGACGGTGATGCATGAAACCGTACGGAAGAAAAATGGCTTGACAGGGTATTTTTTGATGCGTCAAGTCGTCTATAGTGAACATGGTGTCCTTATGAGGCAAACGGTGAGCGTCAGGAACGCTTGAAGAGCCGCGTGATGGAAAACCGGGTGGTGGACCACGTATTCGAGACGAAAAATGAAGTGCATGAGGTGGGTAAGCAACGTCTCGTGTAGTGTGCTGGAGCGACGACTTTAAAAACCAGGTGGAAAGCTATGTTCGTTGAGAAATAAGCGTGAACTGTGAGGGCCGCGTGTGGTTGTATGCAGATGGTCGGTAATGAGGAAGTCCTTGTCGTAGTTGTTAAAACGGGCAATCATCTCTTCTCTGATCTTTTGCCATGATTCGTCGTTTTCGAATATGTGTATCAGGTAAAACTTAAATGCCTCACCAGTGACGTAGTCGCTGAAGTTCGTAACCATCTCCCGTTCCGACCAAGATGCAGCGGCGGCATGGAGCTCGAACAGGTTGAACCAGTCCTGTACGGGTCCGTCGTCCGCTGATCCGGTGTACTTAGGGATGTCAAGGTCGTCTGATGCTGCTGTCATGATGCTTGGTGGTCTTGGTGGTCCGTGTTCTTCTGTGGTCCGCGTTTGGTCACTGCGTCTCGCTGAGGTCTTCGATGATGATGGCCGGGCGATGAAGTGGTTGCGAGGTCTTCATCCCGCCGACTTGGAAAAAATGTCATCGTACTTGTGGATAAGCTGCTTCAATGCCAATTGTTGAGTTTTATTTAGATGTAGTACATCACAAACTTCAACACCTTGCAAAGACGCGCCCTTGTTAACCGTGGTTTGGTTCTGTGTACGAGAATGGAGGATGTCTTTCCCTTGGCGTAGTGTCATAGTGTCAAAGTCCAGCGACAAGTTAAAGAGGCAAGCACTATCCAAGCCAAGAAGTAAGTTGCTCTTCATGCCTTGTAGAACATGAGCCTGAATTTCTCTTGTCACTTTTCCTATCTGTACCTTTAGATTAACGCGACCCAAAGTTTTGGTAGATGATGTGACTTGTTCAACTGAGATGCATGAATTCCTCATTATTTGCAGGTGAAGTGCCTTCAGCACTGCTTCGTTGATACAGGTAATCGTAGCTCCGGTATCAAGTGTAGCGCTGACAGGGTACCCGTTAATGAGGGCATGAAACTGAATTACATGAACTCTGGGTCGCCCTCCTCGTTTCCCTGGTTGGTGGAGAGGGCGGAAATTCTTGCGCGTCGTGGGCATTCATTATGCCAGTGCATCTGTTGGGGTAAGCCATCCATCGCGCAGTGTTTGCACTCACGCACGGGTGTTCGTACCGGGGTATTACGTGGACGCTGACTAGTTCTGTCACTTGTTACGTTAATCTGTGTATTCCGAGCTAGTGGCAAGCGATGCAACTTCAATCTCTGCATGGTTGACTCTACACGAAGTGCAGCTGTAAGCCATGCCTCTGGTGTAGACGAGGTAAGCCCAGCAAGTGCCATCTCCATATGCGCAGGAAGGCCGTCGATGAGCCCTGATATAAGGTGCGTGTCCTTTAGGTCGGCGAGGCGTCCGAGAGACATTTTTTCATTATAGTATTCCTTCAAGCTCTGGCCTGTTTGCAACCGGCAATGAATGAATTGGCGAAAAGGATCCGCGACGCCGCTCGTAAAGCGTCCCTTCATGCGTTCACATAAGCTCTCCCAAGACGCGTCTGTGTCGAAAACCTCGGTGAGAAACCATCGGAAAGCCTCACCTTCAAGGTAATCGGAGAAGTAGCACAGCTTGTCTCGCTCCGTCCATGCTGCGGCCGCAGTCCTCACTTCAAAGAGTCGGAGCCACTTGTCGAAGGGGACGTCCGTAGATGCTCCTGAGTACTTCTGGATGTTGATGACTTTCTTGGATGTGGCCATGATGAAGGGCACGGTAAATCCTGTCGACTTGTGTGACGCAGGATGAATGGGGAACGTGGCCTGGCTCATACCCCATGTTTATTCCATTCTGACTTCTTCCTTCTCTGCCTCTACTACCCATCGCTTGATACGTCATATATATATATATATATATATATATTGTAAACATACATTAAGCACATTTACTATCTTTCCTATCTTTACACATATTCATCATCATGAGTGGTCGTCATCTTCATCTGCTGTGGGGACTTGGCTTGTCGGAGTTCTGTGCCTTGGGCGTGGTCACTTCATCGTGTCTTCTGGGCCTAATAAATGTTGCCTTCACCGTTACATCACAAGTGGTGGAGTGTGCTCTACGATCTTCCGTCCTCTCCCAGCCCGATCTGCCTCCTGGAGCTCCGCTCAAGTCGTCGTTTGTGCCAGGTGTCCGGTAACATGCCTCAGGACGAGCCAACCGGCACTTCTACGTCTACCTCTATGGCCCTGGCTACCACGGCCTATCCATCGTGGATTATCACCGCGCAGCAGCGTGAGCCACCCACGTTCGCCGGACTTCGAGGCGATGATGTGGAGGATTGGTTGGACCAGTTCAATCGAGCGAGTTTCACTAACAACTTGGATGAACCTACCAAGCTTCGCCGTGTTTCCTTCTATCTGACAGGCGTAGCGAAAACATGGTTTTTCAATCATAAAACGGACATTAAGGACTGGACACGTTTCAAACAACAGCTTCGCCAAACTTTCGGCACCCAGGTGGTTCGTTCAGCTCTCGCGAAGAAGACACTGGATGCTCGCAAGAAACAATGCGGTGAGTCCAACACATCGTACATAGAGGATGTGCTTGCTCTCTGTCACCGTTTCTGCTAATCCATGTCTGAATCATAGAGAGTTCGTCATTTATTGAAAGGGATCGGCACGTTCGCTTTCAATGCCTTGGTCATTCAAAACCCGACTACAGTCGCTGAGGTTGTTGCCACGTGCCAACGCCTAGAGGAACTTGAATCCCAACGGTTACCGCAGGACAGCGCTGAAAACCCCACCACGAATGATGCCTCATTGCTTGCCATGATCCGGGCGATTATAGGGGAAGAGCTGCAATCTTTCAGCCTCTCAATGACACCGAGTCCACCTCTCCCCTCCAACACTGCTTTGCGCACCGTTATCAAAGAGGAGTTGGCGTCCATGACCAGGCCAGCGTATGTAGACTCTCCAGTACCTCGACTCCAGCCGACGTACGTACAAGTCCTCGCTGGCTCACCACTCGTCGTACAACCGATGCCCGCACACTCGACGCCCGTACCACTGGCTTCGTTGACACCGAGTGCGCCTAGCCAGCCCTTTCACCCACCGTTGCGGCCGCCTCGTCCGATCTGTTATTACTGAGGTTATCGGGGCCACATTGCACGCGTCTGTCGGAAGCGTCAGCAGGACGAGCGTCGTGGATTCGACACCTACGAACGGGATGATGGGACAAGCTGGTACGCTTTCCAACGTCGTCCTTATGATCCGCCGCTACGTCGCTCACCGTCTCCAACTGCGGCATCTGAGCCAACCAGTTCTTACCACTCTACTAGACGCCGCTCACCCTCACCCCTCCGCCGCTACACGTCTCCATTGTGACCTGTCTCGCAATTCACCAACCAAAGTCCGGAAAATTAACCTCTGCAGCTTTTGGAGGAAAAGCTGCATCGAACGAAAAGACAGAAATTCCTCCAGTGCGTCCATATAATACGATATCTGTTTTAATAGAAGGTGTGTACGTGGACGCTTTAATAGACACTGGTGCTTGTTTGTCTGTGATTGATCGTTCTTTGTGCTCACGTCTGCGAAAAGTGACCACCCCTTATGATGGACCTACACTGCACGCTGCTCAAGGGGACGCCATTAGACCTGCCACTATGTGCACCGCTCGAGTTTTCATAGCTGGTCTTCATTTTGTGATATTTGCCGTGCTGTGTTCGTGTGCCCACCAGATTATATTAGGCTGGGATTTTCTGTCTATGGCGAACGCTTCCATCTGCTGTCGAGAAAATGTTGTTCATATGATAGAAACTGACTATGCCCTGTATGCGGATGACAAGCCCGTTTGCTTGCTCGCTGCTGAAGATACCGAGCTACCACCTGGTCATCAGCGGATTGCCATCACTTCTAATGTGATCGACTCTGGTGACGTGCTTGTCCAACCATCTGCACGCTGTCTTGCAAGAGGTATAGCCCTTGCTTCAGGTCTAGCGCGATTCCACAATGGCTCCGGACTTCTCTACGCTACAAACCAGACTTCTGAGAAAATTTCCATTCCTGAAGGCACCACAATGGCTTGCGTTTCTGAATCTCAGCCTTTCTCTGTTGTCCCACTTATGCCAGTGTGTTCTGACTTTCCTTCTATTAGACGGCGATCAAGCGTTTCTGTTCTTGTTGCCACTATTAGTCCAGAACTGACCTCTTCACAGACAGATGAGTTGCTTGCCTTGCTACAAAAGCATAGGAGATTGTTCGATGCCCATTCCTCATCTCTGGGACAGACGTCCATTATTAGGCATCGTATCCAGACCGATGGCACTTCCATCGTACGCCGTCGACCATATCGCGTCTCTTCGTCCGAGCGTGAAATCATTGAACAAAATGTAGTCGATATGCTGCAACGGAACATTATACGTCCCTCCGCGAGTCCTTGGTCATCCCCTGTTGTTTTAGTAAGGAAAAAAGATGGCTCCGTGAGATTTTGCGTGGACTACAGAGCACCTAATAGGATTACCCACAAGGATGTTTACCCCATGCCGCGCATAGACGATGCTTTGGATTCACTGCAAGGTGCTGAGTACTTCTCAAGCCTAGACCTGCGTTCAGGTTACTGGCAAATACCCTTGCACGAGGATGACAAAGCAAAGACAGCGTTTTCAACACCAGATGGGCTGTACGAATTTAACGTCATGCCATTCGGCCTTTGCAATGCTCCAGCAACATTCGAGCGGATGATCGACACAGTTTTACGAGGCTTGAAGTGGAAGACTTGCTTGTGCTATTTAGACGATATTGTTATTTTCTCATCAACCTTCCCTCAGCATTTGCAACGACTGGACGAAGTTCTTACGTGCCTTGCAAACGCAGAGCTTCAGCTGAACACCAAGAAGTGCCGTTTTGCGAGCAAGACGATTGAAGTGTTAGGCCACATTGTAAGCAAGGACGGTATTCGTTACGATCCTGACAAGATTTCTGCTGTCCAACAATTCCCGCGTCCTGAAAAAGCCAAAAATTTGCGCAGTTTCCTCAGCCTCGCTTTTCATTTTCGCCGATTCATTCGAGACTTCCCTTCAATAGCTTCCCCATTGCACAAGTTGCTCGGATCAGGCGTCGCCTTTGTGTGGTCTCCTGAATGTGAAGCGGCGTTTGCCCAACTGAAGTGTGCACTTACATTCAAACCAGTCCTCTGCCAATTCGACGAAACCGCACCTAAGCTCCTACATACAGACGCTAGTGGTCGAGACATTGGTGGAATTCTCCTACAGCGAGACAAATCTTCACGTGAGAAAGTCGTCGCATATGCGAGCCGTGCACTGACCCCTGCCGAAAAGAATCATACCATCACCGAACAATAGTGCCTAGCGGTCGTGTGGTCGATACTAAAGTTTCGACCTTATCTCCACGGCCGCCACTTTACTGTGGTTACAGACCATCACGCCTTGTGCTGGCTCTCGACAACCAAGAACTTGTCCGGCCGCTTTGGTCGCTGGATTCTTCGCTTACAAGAATACGCACGATCACATACAAGACGGGAAACAAGCATCAAGACGCCGACGCACTTTCGCGTTGCCCGCTCTCTTCAGAGCCACTTAACAAACCCGCCACTGCCGTACTCGAGAAGCTTTCGGCCGTCTCTTCCCTACATTTTTCGTCATTAGCTAGTGTGAACCCAACTTCTCCAAGCGAGTGTGGTTTGTTCTTATCGCACCAACGTGCTGACCCTTACTGTCGCTGCATAATGGACCGTTTTGACGGGACTTGCCGACTCCCTAACGCCCGTCTTCGCCGACAGCTGACGCAATTCAAGCTAGCTCAACAACCACGTCCTGTACCGTCATATCTACCACCCTGATGGTCAACGCTGGGTGCCCGTTCTACCTCGCTCTCCTCGGGCTCAAGTCCTCAAGACATATCACGACGACATGTCTGCTCGACACATGGGCTTCCAGAAAACGTATGACCGCATAAGATGTCACTACTACTGGCCGGGCTTGTCCACCTGTGTCGCGAAGTACGTTGCCTCATGCGCCCTTTGTCAGCGTCACAAGCTACCTACATCAACTCGAAGTGGACAATTACAACCGCTCTCAGGTCCCCTGCAACCATTCGAGGTATTTGGCATTAACCTGTATGGTCCGCTTCCTATGACTCACGGGCCATCGATGGATAGTTACAGCTGTCGACCACCTGACCCGCTACGCCGAAACAGCTCCCGTGCCTTTTGCATCAGCTTCGGAAGTAGCCGACTTCAATCTTCGAGCAATAATCCTTCGACAAGTAGCTCCTCGTGTAATCCCGAGCAACCGTGAAAGAGTATTTCTTTCAGAACTCGTCGAAGAAGTGCTCAAGGCATCCGGCACTACACACAAAACAAGCTCCAGTTACCATCCTCAGAAGAACGGCCTGACTAAGCGCTTTCATCGTACACTGTCAGATATGATAGCGATGTATATGAAACCCGACCACAGAAACTGGGACACCATTTTGCCATTTGTCACTTTTGCGTAAAATACCTCTGTAGAGCGCACAACCGGTTACTCGCCATTCTACCTCGTCCATGCTCGCTTCCCCTCTTCTTTCCTCGATGTCTCGTTCTTCTCTGTGCCTATCAAACCATGTCTATCTTCAAGTGAAGAATACGTGTCTCGTCTACTTCATTGCCGCCAGCTGGCTCGCGTCAACACTGAAGCCAAGCAACAGGATCGCAAAGAATATGATGCCTCTTATCGTGCCGTGTCTTTCAGCCCTGGCGATGAAGTCCTCCTTCTTACACCCATTCGCACTCCCGGACTGTGCGAGAAGTTTCAATTACGTTTTATTGGCCCCTACACTGTCTTAGAGCAAACGTCTCCTGTGAATTATCGCGTGGCACCCGTTCTTCTTCTGACGGACCGCCGCTACAGAGCAGCAGAAATAGTCTACGTATCGTGCATGAAGCCTTTCATACGGCTTTCCTCTTCGCTTTAAACTGCAGCCAAGAACTGCGGTCAGGATGACCGCTTTCACGTGGGGGGGGGGGAGTTAGTGTAGGCATTCATTAAGCACATCTACTACCTTTCCTCTTTCTACACATATTCATCATCATGAGTGGTCGTCATCTTCATCTGCTGTGGGGACTTGGCTTGTCTGAGTTCTGTGCCTTGGGCGTAGTCACTTCATTGTGTCTTCTGGGCCTAATAAATGTTGCCTTCACCGTTACATCACAATATATATATATATATATATATATATATATATATATATATATATATAATGGTAGGAGCAGCAGAGATTGATGAAGTCAGAATAGAATAAACATGATGTATGAGCCAGGCCACCTCTCCCTCGTTATCATAACGTCACACAAGTCAGCCAGCAGGATGGAGACCTCACAGCCACTTCATCAACCGGCAATCATTATCAAAGACCTCAGCAAGACGCAGTGACCGAACGTGAACCACAGAAGTGCATCTCTACACCGTGACCAGTATCATGACGAAGCTATCGACAGGCCTTCCCGTCCCCTAGTACACTCTAGCAGTACACGGTGCACCCATAGAGGACTGGCTTAACCTTTTCGAGCTGCACCCCACCACTTCATCCTGGTCAGAGTGGCAGATGGTCATGAACTTTACGGACTACGTCTCCTCTGAGGCTTTCAAGTTCTACCTCACACACATATTTGAAAACGACGAATTGTGGCAAAAAAATCAAAGAAGAAATGGGCACTAGATTTAAATATTACGATGAAGACTCTCTTACAACCCGCTATCTGGAGACATTCGTACTCAGTCGTCGATTCCAGAAGCAGTTTCCAAGCATTTGAAAGCCCAGCGTAAATCAACCACTGGCACAAGCAAAAGTGGAACCTGAGTTCACTAACAGACAACCTTGGCTATTTAGAGATAAACCCGACCCTCGTGCGCACTTCCCTTCTGCGCGAAAGTCCACATTTTCAAAGTTGTCGGGGCAGCACAGCAAAGAAGGCGCTACTCAGCCATCCTACGCCACTGATTCTTCTCTTGAATTCCATGACCAATTACCTGGTTTTGCGTGAAGCGGCTTTTGTGCTGCTCGTACTGTCCCTACACGTCTCAGAGACCACTATTTACATGGCGAATGAGATGATGCATCAGGAAAATTGCCAACAGCGTCACGACGAGTCTAAGAGGTGCCTTTTGTTGCAAGACTTGATTCTCATAGTCCCGGTGATTTGCCTAAATTCGCAAGCAAAACCAATAGTCATGCTACGACAGCTGTAGTACCATCATTCAATGCTGGTCGATCTAAGAATCCAAACACTCCAGTATTGGATGTATCAAACCTCGCAAGCAGCTGGGTGTCGGAAGTGTCCGTGTCGAACGACGTCACAGAAGCTTCTAAAGAGTTTTCCAGCAGTGAAGACGCGCTACAAAAGAAGATCGACAAGCAAGACAACAGCTCACCATCCACCAGCTACCTACTGGACAGAGATAGAGGATAAAAAAACGCCATGATGCGAAAGCGGCTGCACTTATGCAATATCATTAGAAACAAACGCAAGTTCAGCACAGGCAATGCGGTCAGCTTCCACTACTACAACCGATCCTCCGTCAAGCACGGTAGCCAACTAAAACGTCCTTGCAAACACAATCGCGACTGAAAGAATGACGTCACAATGCCCATTAAAGCAAAGATGAACATAAGACGTAAGGCATCTCCGCATAAAGGATGTCGCCAGAAACGCATTCTGCGCAGGAAATCCGAACTGCACCTACAAAGCAGCACTAACACCTCAGCAAACACCGAAAAAGACAACAAGTCACTACTTCCCCACAAAGATTAAGGCAATGTCACATCAGCCTACGACAACGAGAACGCGCGCACAAAAGACAGCGACGCCTCCGAAGACCGAGCTATACTGAACCTGCAAGGCCTTCCAACATAATTTATTCCTTACAAGCATGCAAGCTGTTTCATCAGCAATTTCTATGCTCCAGACATGTCTTAAACGCAACAGCCAGTTTCCCCTACCAGAATTCTCGTTGATACCAGCGGACTGCTACCCTCTCCTGGGAATGTTTTTTTCTGTGTGCGCCAGTTTACGGAAATGCCTTGTCCCTTTGAACTACCACGTGTTTTAACATTTTCCGCTTATAAGCCTCCGCCTCTTCATGTTTCGTTACTTGTAACACGTGCATTTGTTCGGGAGGAGGGGGAATCATCTGACGTATGAAGCATGGTAGGAGAAGCAGAGAAGGAAGATGTCAGAATGGGATAAACGTAGTGTATGAGCCAGGCCATACACCATGTTTTTACTTTTTATTTTTCATTTGCAAGCAATGTAATAGGGATCGTTAAAGACCTTTTCGAACTTTGCAAGTCCTATTGCTTGCCTAAAGTCATTATTTTGTTATTTATTTAAACAATTCTAATTAGCAGTATACTCAATTACAAGACAGAAAAGAGAAAAGGGCGTAGTAACCGCGGCCGCCGCGGAACACCACCACGTGACCACGAGAGCTCAGTTTCGATGAGTAAGCAGGGCATTAAAAGAAAAACAGTGTTCAGTTGTTCAGTCATCAGCTGTGCTGATCTTCTTGCCGAGTTTAGATGCGTCTTTTGCGTAGCTGTCAGTGCGCTCACTAGTATGAAACAAGATAGAGATATCATCTGAAAAAATCTCTATAATTTCACTCGCCCTTGCCATATTTGACAAAGAAATGCACCCTCCGAATTGTGCGACGAAACACTCCGATAATGAAGCTGCTAGAAAATTACTAGAAGAACTATTGTGGCACCACTTCAAGTTTATAACAGGTTGTGATGTAGTAACTGACAGTTTGCCCTCTATGGCTTTTACATGTGAAAAAGGCGTTGAGCAGGTTATCTTTCGGTAGTCCGTAACACGGCCGTCTATTTGCAGTGTGTACCAGGAGGCGCTGCACCACGCCTGGGTTGCCTCCGAAGCCGTGGCCATACGACCACCGCTAGGCCTTCGGGAAGCAGCACTAACAACCCTGGCTTCTCATCCTTCGGCTTCTACGCAACGAACGTAAGCGATGGTGCCATGAAGTCCCGTGCCATCTTGTTATATGGCTTGAATCGGCGTATCTGTCCAGCTGCACTTATTTATTGAAATAGATTCGAGCGCAGATAAGGCATCTTCGCATAAAGGATGTCGCCAGAAATTCATTCTGTAAGTCCTATTGCTTGCCCGAAGTGAATGTTTCGTAATTTAATAAATAATCCAAATGGACTAATACACCAAATGGACTTACATAAATAATGCTCTTACATTGTCGGCCAGACTAACGAAGCTGCTAAGAGAAAATTGCACTACGCTAAAGCGTCTTGCAATAAGAGAAATGTGTAGCCCGGTCACTTCTATGTCTTTTCTCGTGTGCGAGTGTTGGTGAGCTCAACAATGCGACTTTCATATGTCCTACCTTTTATAAGGTCCAGTGGCACTGTTACTTCACGGGGCAGAGTACGAGGACGAAGCGTAAAGTATGTTAGGGGCGAGACACCACAGTATAGAAGCAGGCAGGTGCATGGTCCCTAGCTCAGTTTAAAAGTTTCATAATTACTCTAAGCTCATTTTTACCTTCGAAGTTCGAAAATTATTCTAGTGATGGTATACTTCTTCTGCATATAGTTTGCTTTAGCTTATGAGTTGGATCTTTTAGAAAAGGAACATAGTTTGTAAACTAACTTTCTGTACTACAAGTTATCATAGAACCGCATAATCCTAATTACAATGTATAATTTCGTCATTTATTCCTTTATAAATGGCATCCTTGAAATTCGTTTGCTGATTTGAAATCTCCGTTCAACAATACGCATGCAAAGTAATCAATAATACAGCATAATAAATAAAATGCTTTAGGCTCTCATTTCCCTTTAGGAAACAAATAAATTCGCCATATGACCGCTAAATTTTGCAATGCAGAGAACTGGAACAGGGCTCCACAGGTGCTTCAAGTACACTTGGAGTCTGTATTTATTTGGTTCAGCTTTGTGACGCAATGACGTCACTAAAATACCAATCATGCAGCGACAGAAACGTTATACATGCTGGTGGCGATGCGTGGTCCATCGAATCTAAAACGAGCAGGCACCTGACGCTTGTAGAGCCATACAACAGGGAGCCCCGGAGATGGTATCCAAGATCACATCTTAAATTGTTCTCTTCACAGCTATAAGGCATCGTCAATTTGCAATAGGAAACACCACGAGAGGTAGCAACTCTTTCGTTGCGTTACACGCCTTGGTACAGGACAAGGTTCAGCCGGTAGGCAAACTCTTGAAAGTGAAACGTTTACAGTTTTGTCACCCCACTCATTCATTCATCGTTACATTTTTTTCAGAACTGATGAGTACAAAGAAGTCCTGAAAAGCGCTGTAGCCTTAAAGCTCTTCTTCAACACCACAGAAATCGCAGTGGTAAGTGTCCTAACAAAGGCATGCAGCCTGCACCATGCAAGAAATGTTTCCCTGTCAGGCTTGTATACCCACACGCATAAGAAATATCAAAAAGAAAATCGTCGCAGAAACCGGTCGTATGCGTGACGTTTCTCAAGTAGGCGCTTAAAAATTGCTCAACAATGCCCCAAAAACGAAAGGCGTCCCAGCACGCACACAAATGAACAAGACAATGCAACGTGCAGTGTAAACTGAAAGAGCACGCAGCGGCTGAAAAGAAGGTATACACGAGAACTACAAAAGCAGCTACGATCGTCACATGTCAAACCAAGTACCAGGCGTGGCTTTGCCATGGAGAGATGATTACAGCGAAAGCTGTTATGGGATCACAACACGGGTTACGCGCCAGTTACCCGCCACCGCCACCGCTGCCGGTGTCCGTAACCACATCGCACGAAATTAGAAAAAAAAAGATACTACCAGTGACACATCTGGGCTCGAACCCGGGTCCGCTGGGTGCCAGTTCAGTGTTATCTAGCACTCAGCCACGCTGGTGCTTTGGACCTGTTGACAAACTTGCCTTAGGCAGGCTTCATGACGGGAAAGCAGTCGCGTTATTGTGACCTATAAAGCGTTTTAAAACAGCATAACAACCAGTTGTCGCATAATGCAAATAGCATAACGAGTGGGTCGTCCAATGCTCCAACCCATTGCAAAAGCACGTTTTCGATCAGCTATTTACTGTGGCAGATACCCACTTCAGGCATAATTTCTCATTGTCGTCAGCCACTGCATGAACAATTAGCACAAAATTCCTTGCACTGTTTAGCGGATACCACGCTTCTCAGAAGAATGAGAAAAAAAAGCATATAGCGACTGCGGGCCTACTACCCAACAACTTTTACAACAATGCCGTAGTCGGTATCGAGCAAGTATGCTTGCAGCAGTTACCTAATCATTGTTAGGCTGTGAAAAGCCGCACTTCCAGCTTTCGCTGTGACTGTGGTGCTCCTTATGCGCAGGACTGGCGTTTTTGTTCTAGAATTTACTATACTTCTAGTAAGGTAATTAAAAGCTAGCCCAGACTTGTGCTTCATCTGCTATCATTATTCCTGGCGTCAGCAGTCGGATCATATGAAAACACTATATTGCAGACTCTTAGTACAGGATATAATCATTCTGGATATCAGTAGCAACATAAACCTTGACTGCGAAGTCCCTTACTTATTAAACCGCATTTTGAACTGCAGACCTTGGCATATATAAAATAAGTAGACAATGTGTGCCGATCGAACACCGACGCATACAAGGGTTGTGGTTTAGCAATGCTACTTACTAACCCCCTTAAATACAGGTGTTTCGGGAAACCAAGACACTCCTGTGAGGGGTGTTTTGAAATACCAAAACACTCATGACATGTGTTTAGGTTTGTCAAAACACCCTCATCGTAGGGTGTTAGTTAGAGACAGGCAAAGAACCCTTAGGAGTGCAGACTGATTTACAGTGTATGAATAACATGTCACCGTGAGACGTGTTGAAAACCTGTCAACAATACGGTGTAGTATGTGTTTTTTTGTGTACCATACATCCGGGCTTAACTGTGCATTTAGTGCGGTAAGCGGCGCATTGCACAAAAAATGGTTCACACTTTACTACGCTTGCGTCACATTAATTCAATCGCACCGCCGTGATAGATTTATTTTGTTAGAAATCCTTAACACGGGTGTTTCATTGAGGTACTGTGGCCGTTAGCAATATCATTTGGATAAGTGGTACCATATGGGGGTGCCGTGATTAATTACATGTGCACAGAGCTAGTTTTGCAGTCAGCGTGTGTACTTTATAGTCCACTGCTGCTGTAAACTTTCTACAGTCGCGTGATTACAAATAATATGGCTCAAACGTGTCGAGAATGTGGTAAGAGGAAACATCACAAGATGGTTACGAATCATTTGCAACGCGGAGTACTCAGCTAAACCTTACCCCTCAATGAAGACCGGAGACGCCGATCCCAACTTTTATTACCTGAAATATATATAGCGAATGCCATGTTAGTAACTTTAACTACGGTATGCAAGCGTCAACACTTACATAAGCAATGACAGAACTTCGTTCTGTTACCATAGCTGCATGCCATTACACGGCAATTCTAACTGCAGTTATACCACTCATTGTGGTCCCTCTGAACTTAGATCAACTCAGTTAAAAAAGTGATCAAAGTTGGGGACTAGCTGCAACGTACGCCGCAATGTGTTTCAAAAACGAGTCAGCTAGCCTTTCTCAATAACGGAGACGCGGACACGCAAAACAGCCCACGAAAACAAACCACACACCAATCACGGTGATTTCAAACGTATAATAGCAACGGATTGTCTTGGCTTTCGTACCGAGCTCAAAATGGCTTCGCTCATAGTTGCTAGACTGAAACCTTTACTTCTGGCCGACATTGTGGAAACACTTATGGGTATACGCTTCGAGACTACACGTGAAAGCAAGAAAGATTTTTATTTTGATTTATATAACTGAGTGTCAAGGGTTGAGGGGTTAGTAAAAAGCTGTATGTACTACCTTTTAAGGTGATAAACTCACGTGCCCCAGACGCGAGAAGTGACCCTCGGCGTCCTGTGGCGTCGGCGTCAAACATAAGGAATACTGAAATAGAAGCATCACAAATCATCACAATTTGTCCCGTGATGAGGACGTCATCTTTTGCATCACACAAGGAGGCTTCGCATGACGATGCCCTAACAGGACATCACTGCTTAATCAAGACTGGCACTGAAGAAGGGCAAAAGAGAAAAAAAGTCCCATTTTTCTCTAATGGTGCCAAGCTTTCATTATGGAAGTGCAGAGCTCAGGAGCCGCCCTTGTTTCTCCCAAGTTTTTTTTTTCTTTCTCCTGTTTGTATCTTTCTCTCTGCGTTTCTTTTTTCCTATTTCTCTTCATTTCTATCAGCATCAGGTCCCCCAAGAACAAGAGGAATGAGACTTTTCTCCGGTGGTAGCGCGTGCTCAAATGGCAATGCTATGGAGTTTTGCCTGAAGCTTGTATGTGCCGCTGTTGAAAAGACTGTAGGAACGAGCTTGCAAAAAATAAAATCAGGTCGTATTGTGATTGATCAAACCAGCCTGAATTTCTAAGAATAATAAATAATATTATTTTAACTTCAAATATGCAATTAGGCCCCGCCACGGTGGTCTAGTGGCTAAGGTACTCGGCTGCTGACCCGCAGGTCGCGGGTTCGAATCCCGGCTGCGGCGGCTGCATTTCCGATGGAGGCGGAAATGTTGTAGGCCCGTGTACTCAGATTTGGGTGCACGTTAAAGAACCCCAGGTGGTCAAAATTTCCGGAGCCCTCCACTACGGCGTCTCTCATAATCAAATGGTGGTTTTGGGACGTTAAACCCCACATATCAATCAATCAATCAATCAAATATGCAATTAGATAACAACAATTATAATTATTATTATGTAATAATATTTATTATTACCTGAAGTTTTGCCTACCGAAACCACCATATGATTATAAGAAATCTTTAATGTGTTCTGACATTGCAAAATACTGCTGCCTCTACCGTTTCACCTCCATCGAAATATGACGCGCGCGGCCTGAAATTCGGCTGTACTGCTAGTTTCAGGACTCTGTTATATAACTTTACAATATCATCATTGGGGTGCTGGGAGAACAACATAAGTGCGCCTTATGCATGCGCGAGCAGGCACTTCAATGGCGATGCTGTGTGTGGTTTTGCATTTATCAATGTCATCAAGGTGCTCAAAGAACTCCTATATAAAATATTTACGTTCATTAACAGAGTATTTACTATCAAAATAGATACAAAATTAGATTTCAGAAAAAAATTGATTGAAGACGCACTACAATAAGCACGACTATCTCACAAATTATATGGTGATATACCGCATGGTGGTACACTAAACTTTCGCAGTTATTACTTTCAACCAACTTCTTCAATTTCAGCTCCTTCAGTGAAACGTGTAGCTGGGCGAGTTGGCTCATAATTCTGGGTAAACTGGTTGCTCTTGTTCCTGTAGAGTTTACTTTGCTTTTCTGTTGTCGTTTGTCTGCATTTGCGCACGTCATTTTACCCAGAATTCAGTTCCTTCCGCTGGCTGAGCATGCGAGGCAGCTGAACGTTTTGTCTTCGTTTCGATCTAATACCGCAGGTGAACACGAACGCAACTTTAAATCGCGTTCCACCCGATGACCAGGACTTGCAAGCTCTTGAGAAAGCGGTCGTACCTGATAAGCCGCCCCTCCTAGATTGGATCTATTATCCAGATACGGCGCCTTGACTGCACCTCACGCACGAAGGCTCAGCAGGCGTGTACTGCCTGCCGCCTCGGCCGATGGGGACTTTCTCCAATAAATCTACGCCCGTGAAAAAAAATGAAAAAATGTCGTGCAATAAATTTATCCATACTGTTTGGCAGCGTACTCTCTGTCGCCTTCGGTAGTAATGCCGTGTTCGATTAGCCATATAGGTGCGCGCACACTTACCCATCGGGGGGCAACGTTTCTCTGTTCTGTTCTGCCCCCCTCCCCCCGTAAGTGCTGTTTTTTGGAGATGACCAGTCTAGAGTGCGGGGCTGCAACGAAACGGTTCTGTATGATTGACAGAGTTGAAAACGCAGCAATGACGTGCTCGTCACAGTGAGCAGCTTTTGGTTCCTGGCTTTTGTCGGAAACAAGCATGTTCACAACTACCGACTGAATAGGTGTGACTGAACGAACTGATGGATGGAGAGGGGGGTTACACCTATGCCACCCCTTCCCCGTGCACACGCCTATGCTTTGTGGGCACCATTCCTGTGGACACCTTCCTAGAATCGGCACCTCGTGGACCAAGCTGTCATGATTGTTGGAGGTAACGAGTTCCACAATTTTTTTGCTGCTCATACAAAAAACGTATCTTTATTAAATACGAGCAAACTTGTAAGAATTCAGCACGGACACCCAGTCATCAGAAGCGGTTAGATGCACATCAAGGAGGACACGAATTTACCGCTGTGGCCTTCATTCGCGCTATTCGGGCTGTCCGTGACCACAGAAGACACCCTCCGCTTCTATTACAAAGTCTTTAAGTATGAAGGTTTTTACGAACCTCCTGTTTGAAGCCCATAACCTATATATTACCGAGAGAAAAATTCTTAAACACGGAGTGTCCCTGTGGCCGTTTCAATTGTATGTTTTCGAAATGGCAGCAACTCGGCTGTGAGGTATCTGTAATGACCAAACATGTTTGGATTGTATGAAGCAGTAATAGGGATAAATGCTTGTGCGACTTGCCATTGGAGAAGGCAAGCACGTCGACTTTTCCCACTCGGTAATGCCGCCCTGATTCGCTTTGTGTATGCTACCACGCAATTCAAGAATAAAGGAAGAGTGCTTGTAGGGCTGTAGGGTGGCTGAATTTTCGGCCGTTTACATGTTGCACAACATATTACAATGTTTATAAATCCCACGTTTCGCCTTTCGAAGTAGCGATCTCAATAAACGTTTGAGCATAGGCAAAATTATCGTGATTGTCATCTCACAATTTTTGTTACATTCAAAGATAACAGTGGGTCACACTATAGAAACGTGCAAGAATTTAGGAACAGTGCTTGAAATAAACGGCTGATTTCCGAGGTATATACATGTTGCATAACATATGCCTATGTCTATAAACGTGCGCAATTTTCATCTATCAGCACTAGTCGCAATGGAACGTTTGAACATAGGCAACGTAACGGTGATTGTGATTTACCAATTTTCGTTAGATTCGAACGCAACTGATGTGAAGCGCGGCTGGTTGAATTTTTTTTTCACAATATGTGCAGACATCTCGTGTTTACAACGCTTAGATTGGCCGATATCTGGTATTTTGGTTGTGGTTCACTGTGGGTTGTTTTGTTTCCCTTCAGGTTGAAAATTATTGCCCCGTTTGTCTGCCAGCGCACATGTATTGATAGAGCGAACAATAGTATTGTTAAGGCAGTTCCAGCACATGAAAGAAATACGAAAAAATTACCTCTGCGTATATTTTTTGCCTTTTTCTTTTAATAGTTGCAAGTGCATCACACTGCAGCATACAAGCTACTCCCGTGAGCAAAATGGTACATGAGTGATGTATAATTATAGCGACCTTAGTAACTTTTGTAATAAATGGCTTGGGGTTGAGAAATGGCACTGTTGGGAATTTGTCAAAATAATAGGAACACAGACATTAGTGATAGGTTAGAGTTAGTTTCAAAAAAAGGATACATAAATTTAGGTGAAGTTTTCTTAAAAAGGTGCTGCCACCTTTCTTTTTTTGAAGGCGCGTTTACTTTGCCATACAAATCTACTGTGTATAGAGACGGCTCAGAGCAAGTTAGCCTGTTTTTTTAGTAGCTAAATGTACATCAAACTTACAGCATACAAGCTATTTCAGCGAGCGAAATGGTTCCATAAATGATGCAGCAATATTTGGTAATGAATTATTTGAGGTCGAGAAATAGCACTGTTGAATTTGCGAAAAATATTAGGAACATAGAAATTCGTAATGGGTTTCAAAACTCGTTTTGAAAAACGTTACATGAAATTATATACCTCCGGGCCAAGGCCCTTCCGCCTGAAGGCCCGAGCAACTCACCATGGTAACCTCCGATTACTCTCACCACCTTCTTTTGAAGGCGAGTTTACTTTGCCATACAAATCTCTTGTATACAGAGATGGCTCTGAGCAAGTGTGATACTCAGCAAGTGCTGATAACATATTTTTTTGATAAATTATTTTTCTCCAGGCGCGCAAAACGACATCGATGCTAACTTGAAGTAGGGCTGCACTACTAATCCTGGTGACTTCACGCAGCAGTTGTGATAGCGTGAAGCAGCAAAACTTGCTTGGTTTTCCCGGTGCGCGCTCGGAAAACGTGTTTGTTGTCGCTTTTATCTCGCATTTCACACGCTATGGGCACCGCTCTTTCGTCACCTACAGAACAGACACACACTCCAGCTGCATTGTGAGCTGCTACAAAGGTTTAAGAATGTCTCAGAGCTAAAACTTTTCCGTGGAGTTCGACCATTTCCAATGCCATTGGTGCCAGGAGAAAAGGCGTCCAGAGTGGACTATGGCAGTTCGTCGATACTTCCGCGGTCTTGTCCCATTTAAGAATTTTTCATTGTTAACATTACGGACGTGCTAGATACTCATTAAGTGGGAGGCCCATGGGACAGCTTTCAGCTCTCCCATAGTAGAGTACTGAGTACCCTAGAACGATAACTACTTTTTTAAACACACATCAACTAATAATGGGGGAAACGTGATGGTACTTTCGTAAACTAAAGCTATACAGCAACGATGCAACCGCTGTACATTTCGAGGTTGTGTACCGGCTTTCTAAGACAACCATGATGTAATGCGAAAATGGCTGAGCTTGCTAGCTTAATACACCACTGTTAGAATACCGTATCATGAGCCTTGGAAGTGTTTTATTCAGCTGGGTGCTGTAGGCTTCTCGTCGCCGCTCAGTATCAGCAGATTTATGCTGTCTGTTTACGCTGAGCGTTTATAAGTACAGCTCTTTCAAGCAACAAATTTATGCTGTCTGTTCACGCTATGCGTTTAGAAGTACAGCTCTTTCAAGCAACACCCACGGATAAGTCAGCAGGCTGAGGTGTTGCGATGCTAGGATTCAAGTCATGATTTCGAGTCCCGCATATGCCAGCTGCATTTACATGGGAGCGAGACGTAGTAAGACTTTGCTTAGATTTAGGTGTAAGATTGGCAGGCAGGGCGTGTTCGTTTTGCATATTTCAAGCGTATAGTGGGACGACGCTTATCGCAAACAGACGTGGTACTCGGTGTGTGTGCACCATCTGGCTGGTGTCCTCGTCGCGCCTTAGACCTCAATAGATTTAGGTGCACTTTAAAAAAAAGAAACTTAGGTGACCAGAATCAATCGGCAATCACACCACAGCGTGCTTTCTAATGATACCATGGTTTTGACACGTAAAATATTTTATTGCCACATTCCCTCCTCAGATTTTGTTATCGCCCCGTTTTACTGTCAGTGGTTTTTCAGCGCAAACCGTGCCTGCAGTGTTCGAGAAGCTTCAGGACTGCAGTAGATCACTTTGTTAAGATTACGGCTACTTCGCGAACATTGCAGATTATTTTGGAACCTATGCCACCACTAACGATAACGCTTGCATATTCGATGGCGCATGTATAAATTCCGACGCACCTCACTGTTTGCCAATTGATAAACTGCCGACGCTCTGTTCGCCGTTATCAGTGCCTATGTGCATCGCTGTAATATGACCTTCAGTTTACGGGCCACAAGTTCGGCCGAATAAACAATTTAATCTTGTAATTACAGCTTTCTTCCTTCGTCCACGTCTTGACCCTGTGACAAAATCCTTGCATGCGCCTGGGCTGCGAGCGATATACAGCTGCCGCTATGAAAACGAGTCAAAGAAGGAACCAAGGTGGCAACAAAATTTGCGATGGTGTCGCGAAGCTACGAAGGGCAAAGCTCGGCGTAACCAAAAACATGCTCAATCCTAGTGTGTATTGTATACCATGACGAATACCAAGCGACCTGCCAAAACAACCAAAGCGACATTCGAATCAGTGAATTCGTGCTGCGTGATCAATGGAATGCATATTATTCGAGATGAAACACGTGCAGCAAGAAACACGTACGGACGAAGTGGGCATAAAATACTTTATGCCCACTGTTCTGTTTTCAAAGGAGCTGTAAAAAATCGAAGGTGGCATTGAACTTACGATACGATGTTGTTCTAAACCGATGAAAACTTCGGCAAACCTCGGCTACTGACGCAGGTCGCGGGATCGAGTCCCGGCTGCGGCGGCTGCATATCCGATGGAGGCTAAATTGGTGTAGGCCCATGGGCTAACATTTGGGTGCACGTTAAAGAACCCCAGGTGGTCAAAATTTCCGGAGCCCTCCACTACGGCGTCTCTCATAATCGTATGGTGGCTCTGAAACGTTGATTGTTGCTGATTTTTTCCTTACTGAATCTGAAGTCTAACCTATCTCCCTCATTACCGCAGATGTCCACCAATCTCTGCAAATCTTCCTTGTTGTCGGTCATTACCACTATATCATCTGCGTACATCAATGCTGGTAGTGCCTGTTCAATGAGTTTTTCTTGTTTGATGAAAAAGAGGTTCAAGCCCAGTCCACTTTCCTCTAATTTGGCCTCTAATCCTTGTAGGTACATCATGAATAATAAGGGTGACAGAGGACACCCCTGCCTAAGCCCCCGTTTTACCTCTGAAGACTTGGATACCTGTTTTCCCACTTTATAACTACCTTGTTACCTTTATAGATATCTTTTAAAGGATTAATGACTCCATCTTCCACGCCTAGTGCGTCCAGTATTCCCCACAATCCCTCTTGAATCACGCTATCGTACGCTCCCTTGATATTCAAAATGCTAGCCACAGGGGCCCGTGTTCCCTTTCTGCTATTGCGATGCACTGCGTCAGTGAGAACAAATTGTCTTCCAACCTCCTGTGTTACCGAAACCCATTCTGCTGTTCCCCCAGCACCCTCTCATCCTCTATCCATGCCTGCAGTCTTTCCCTTATAATCTGCACCGCCAGTCTGTAGACCACTGATGTCACTGTTGTAGTACGGTAGTTGTTTATGTCAGCTTTGTCCCCCTTTTCTTTATAGGTCTTGCTCATCCTGCTAAGTTTCCATCCATCGGGGCCTTAACCATAGATTATTATTTTGCTCACTGTCTCTCTCAATGCCTGGTTAGACTTCTGACCTAACGTCTTTATCAGCATAATTGGAATGCCATCTGGGCCTGCTGACGTACTACTAGGAACCCTCTTCTCAGCCCTTTCCCACTCTCGTTGTGAAATCGAGCCATTGCACCACTTTATTCATCCTTGTCTATTGTGGTGCATAAAGCACTTCGTTGTTGAAATTTTTCTGTCACCTTTGTTCTTATATATTCAATATCTTCGTCCCCTTCTAGCCTAGCACCTTGAGCTGTAGTTATAGACCTGTGCTCTAGGCTCGTCTCATTTCATGGGGAGTTTAAATTGTTCAGAAATTTCGCAGTTGCCTTTCTATATTTTTTATTTAGTTCTGGCAGCCACTGAGCTCCCTTTTTCTATTTTTTTATTGATCAGAAGGTATGCATTCCTTTTACAGCTTGGAAAGAAAACTTTCCCACTTTCTTTCAAAATCATCTGTCAGTTCACCCCGCTGCTTAGCATTTCTGTGTTCCCTAGAGGCTTCCTGATGTTTTGCTATGGCTCTCTTAACTTCCTAATGCCACCAACGTTTGGGTTTGTGTCTTCTTGTCCGGGATGACTTGTCACGCGTCTTAGCAAGCTCTAGCTCAAACAGTCTAATTAGATTCGTGTATATCCACACTGTTTTATTATCCTCAGTGATTACTTTCTCAGTATGTTTAGTAGCTATGTCAATTTGCATTTCTGAATAACACATCTCCTGTAGTTGCTCATCTTGTCTCTTTCCCACTTTTACTGCTCTTCCAAAACTTAGCTTGATACGTTTGTGATCACTACCCAGACTTCTGGAGCCACCTTCATCTATGCGCATTCCCATGAGCTTATCATACATCCTATGTGACATCAGTGCGTAATCTATCGTCGACTGCAGCCTTCCTACCTCCCATCTTATTTGCCCTTCACACTTCTCGGTACTGTTGCAAATGATCAAATCATGCCTTTCACACATATCCATAATCATTTTGCCTGTCGGTTCAGTATACCCATCTATATATTCTATGTGCGCATTCATATCTCCTAGTATATTTATCTCGCACTCTCCTCCTAACTCCTCAATGTCCTTTGATATTCACTCGACCATTGCCTGGTTTTCCTCTCTGGCCTTTGCTCCCGTCCACAAGTACACAAAACCAAGCACTGTCATTTGCCCTGCCACTTTCCCTTTTAGCCATAAATGTTCCTTGCACTCCTGCGTGACCCTTTGCCAGTCTGTACTTTTATGAATGAATGCCCCAATACCAACCCCCTTTCTGCTGCCTTCTGTTCTATTACCATATTCCTATGCGGAGTCTGGATTGTTAGGAGGTTGCTCCATGTCCCTAAGATGTGCTTCTACAAAACCATATACCAATGGCCTCTCCTCCGTTATCTGTTCTTCTATCTCTTCCCACTTCAGCCAGTTCCTGCCACTTAGAATGTTAATATACCCTACGTCCGAATTGGCTGGGCGCTCATGGCTTCGTCTATTTCTGCCCCGGACACTACCTATCTTAGATACTGGTGCCACTTTGGAATCGTATCTGTCCTTACCACCTGTCAAAGAGTCTCCCTGGTTGTTTTCTTCGTTACTAGCTATCCTGCACCCCGAAGGGCCCGCGTGCCCCCCAAAAAAGCTACTGCGCGTCCTGCAAGTCACCAACCCACCTCACGATCTAGCCTTCCATCGAAGTGAATTCTGTCTGGTTGAAAACCACCCCACCTATGCACCTCTCTGTTTATTTCCACCACCTCAAAGCCTTTCTGTCGACACATCCGGCATATCTCTTGGTTTGCGTTGACAACCGCTCTTTGCACGCTGCTGTCACGCACCGGTCCCTCCGGTATTGTGCATATCAGTACCTGTACCTGAGGAGAAGTGGCGCGCGTGTCATCGACCCCTTTCACCAGTGTGGTTGCTAGTCCTGCTGTATCTTCGTTTAAGACATCGTTTAAACCACCTGAAATTATCATGAGGTTTCGTCTATCAGCTGTAGTTTTGAGTTTTGTGCTCGCTTGCTTCATGACTGCTTCCAGCTTGCATCCTGGGAACGCTCTACTACAACCCTCTTGTCACCTCTTACCCTCTCTTTGATTGCTTCTGTTCATCGATTTAAATTCGAGTCCCCGGCGATTATCACATGCTGTGACTTTTCAGCTGGAGCGTCCTGCACCTGGGGGTTACTTGCACCTGTGACGCCAGCTGCTTTGTCCCCTACCAGCCCCACCACTACTTCGCTGAAGCGGGGATTTGCAACAATTGAACTAGCTGAGCCTGTTTTTTTTTCAAACTTGCTTGCTCTTTCTTCTCTACCGTTCTGGTTGCCGGTTCCCTACTGTTCTCTCTGTGGGCCGCTTCTTTGTTCACCTTGGCTAGTGCTTCCTCGGTGGACTTCACTTTCTCGCATTGCCCTCGTTTTCTCTTGCTCTGTCGCCAACGCAGTCTCCAGCTCGGTGATTCTTATCTGCAGTTCACTCTGGGCAACCATCATTTTCTCCATTTTTTCCTCGACCTCACATTGCCTACACTTGGCGTCAGCCTCCTCCCCATTTGCTTCTGCACTTGGGTGTATTTTCAAACACGCCCCGCATCCTAAACACTTTAAAGTCTTTTAGATGCGGAAGCATCTTATACTCGCGCCTTGTAGTGCGCCGTCCGCGCCGTCCGCACCGCTTCTCAAACATTCGACAGCTGACGCGCGCGCATGCGCCGTCGCCCACCATCTGTGTACTACGCAGAGTGGACGTGCTTTGCTTCACCGAGACGTGGAACGCCAATGACGTCGACGTTGCGGGATACGCTTCGGTCGCGCGCACGCACGGGTTCCAACGACCTGCGGGCGGTGTGGGAATTTAATTCAAGCGTGACGTCGACAACGACGACGACTCCTTCATTGACTTCCAACTACAGCCCGGCGTTCAACAACGCGCCAACGGCGAGCACTGCATTGCTACCATCTGTGGCGTCGACGTCATGACGATGTACCTCGCGCCAAACCTCTCTCGTGCCGCCGTAGAAAAGTACGTCGACGAGGCCGTGCAAGATTACAGAAAACAACAACCGCAACATCGACCGTTCATGCTAGTTGGCGACTTCAACGTCGACGTCATCAAGGACGATTGGATAGTCGAATACATGGCGTTGCGACACTCGCTGAAACGCGCAACGCACGATGACTGCAAACACCACCAGCCGACCACCATTCGCGGAACCTGCATCGACCACGTCTTTGCAAATTTCGGCCTACGACCGATGCAACCCGATCCACTCACTCTTTACTTTACCGACCACAAAGCCATCGTCCTCAAAGTTCGTCGCAATAAATAAAACACCGCCCTTTCGCATACGTGCCGTACGTGTTCACTCATTTAACACCCCATTTCACAACCACGTTAACCAATTTAGCCATCGACCCAAGTAAGTCGCAATTTAACACCCGTTAACCAATTACATGCTTCCGCATCCTCCTCAGTGTTCCCCCGAGGGAAGCTGCGGGCAATTTTTAACTATGTCTTTTTGACACCAATTGTCCTTATGACTTGTCTCACTCGATAATTACAAAACTCGAGCCATGCCGTAAGAAAAAGATAAGTCTAAGCTCTACTACGAAAATTTGCGTGTTCAATGTACGTGCACCTCCCCCAAGGGGTAGCAACAAAAAAAAACAAAAACAAAAAATCAAACACACACACACGCAAAAACTAATAAATACCTGGTGACTGACCCCCGAAAGAGCCGTACAATGTAATAAGTGCTACAAAAATTTTAACTGCTGCCTTATTAATTATAAAGACAAGCTCAAAACATGCGAAACGACTTACCTGCGCAGTCAATCAGGAGCGCTCAAAAAACACGTCCATCCACCGTGACAGTCCGAACCAAACCCTAGAAGGTGGTGCAGCGCCCCCTGGACGACGTTGGGAGGCCTATCGGGGTTGGGCCACGCAACGATGAACACGCAGCAATAGGTTACCAGTAAAAGAGCGAGGGATTGTGGGATGCACCATCTGCTACCGGCTTCCGGTTCGAGAAGAGCATGACGGCGAACCGCTTCGCCACAAGCCTCAGATTATTCGGGATTCGCGCGTGCGGCCGCCTGTTTATCTACGTTCTGATAAACTATGGTCAGTTGTTCAGCCGTTGGCTGCTCCCACTCGAGCGTGAAAGGCAAACGCAGGTGTAATTCCTATCGAACGAAGTAAAAAAAGAGGTTTGCCGTGGCTGTGAAGAGATCCACAGCGACAGGTAGCCCTGGAGTACGGAACGTTGAAGCCAGAGTGTGCAAAGACCATTTTATCACAGGTACGTGTGTATTCCACGCTAAAGAAGCTTACGCATAAATTTGCTCCGAATATTATATTGAGAAATAAATTGTCGTTCAGGCGTGCCTATAGCAAAAATATTATGGGAACGCGCGGGCGAAATCTACTTGCCATACGAGATGGGCGCCGGCCATTGCACCAATATACATGACAAAAAAAGCGGAAGCTTCACTCAAGAGTGAGTTTACACGAAGCGCTGGTTGAGTTCATTTGCGTTTATCTTGGACAAACTGTACGTTAGGACGACACCCAAAGGAAGAATTGCGTTAAACAAGCGCAGAGTTTTGATTATTCGGCACCGTATATGTTATTGTATTCTTTATGTGCCGCCGTGCCGTGCAGCTTGACCAAGATCAGCGTTCAAATAAGCATCTGGCTTCGACTAACAAATGCATCTTATAGCGCGCTGATGAATAGAAAAAAAGTCTCAACGCGATCAATAAGTGGTGCGCGTCAAGCCGATCGACTGACGAGTTCAGGCCGCAGCAGCGACCCCAAAATGAACTTTTAGCACACTGCTACAGTCATTCCCATCCACTGAGATCTTTAAAATGGTGACTTTTTATCTGCAGTACCGTATCATACAAGGAAAACTGTTTTGCGTATCGACTGATCTGCTAGCCAAACTGACAGCACCCCGAGCCGCATGAAAGCATCGCACATCATTTAGTGCGACAAAAAGTTTCCGGACCATTCATAGCTTTTGTAGCTTGTCATCGTCACAGTCATGGTTGGCAAAAAAAAAACTCCTAAAGCACTGACATTGCACAGCGAGGTGCTTTTTTCAACGGAGCAGTACAAAAATGCGCGCGTGCCGTTGCTGACCCGTGTGGTGCGTCGAACCGGACGCCATCGTATCCCACAGTTCCCTGCGATTGCTCATTTGGCCGGTGACCTATTAACGTCACTCGATCCTCGGGAACTTGCCTGCTCCTTTTCGCGTGAACCCTCGGTGACACAACTGTCGAAGAGAATGGAATTCAAAGCCATCGTTCTCAGTTAATTTGCAACGCAAGTGTCTCCAAAATTCGCTTAGTGAAGAAGACAGTCTTTTTGCAGTGTGCAAAGCTGGTGACTTTCATTACGTCTGAAGCCGAGGCAGCGGGGACGCACTTCGCCCGGAGAATGGATTTGCTGGAACCTTTTCACAAGTCCTCCAACGACTGGGCTTCGTACAAAGAGTGCCTTAAGTCGTTCCTCATTGTTAGCCTTCTGCCCGACGACAAGGTTCACGTGTTTTTGAGCATCATCTCTTCTAATACCTCTGGGCTGCTGAAGTAATTAACAGCTCCAAAAGTGTCTTGTACAAAGTTTTGAAGGTATCAAGAATGTTTAGAGCAACTACTTGTCTCCGAAGCAGTCAGTTATTAGAGCGCGCGTAGTTTCACCGGAGGTGTCAGTAGGTGATCTTTATCTGGTTGTCCCTGAGCTTCGTAAACTGTCGCAAATGCGAAATGTGAAATTTTGCGCAAATATCGCAAATGAAAGCACGCTTGACAAGACCCTTAGGGACCGCTTCGTGCGTGGCCTTCTTCGAGAAGACTTTCAACAAGTGACTTTCACAAAAGATAGCGCGCTAACGTTTCAGAGAGCGGTGGATCAGGTTCTGGTCATGAAAGCGGCCAAAAAGCGTGCGGCAGCGACGATGCAGTCAGCGATGTTGTCAAAGTGCGATCTGAGTCCCAGAAAACAAGTGAAAGCTGCCTTCAATGCGCCTCACCAAAACGCAGGAGTAAAGCGTGCCCCGATGAGGGCGCAACCTCTTTTCAATTGCGACAAAAAAACGACAAAAACAGGGAGCGGTGGTAAAATTTCTTCTAAGAAAAAGTCGGAAATAAATATTGATGTTGAGGGTTGCATCACTGAAAACTTCGACCCTCACTATAAACGGCGGGTTCATGGCTAAGCTCGACAGAGTCGCCGTACAGATTGCCATCTCCGCTGTGTTGGTGAGCACGGAGCTAAACACGTGGGCGGCTGTTTCCGTCATGTGAACGTGCCAGCCATCAGCTCTTTCCTTCGGCTGTGTTGGAGCCTACTCGCGCAAAAACTTCGTACCTACTCAAGAAGACTGGTACGACTGCAGGGGGTGTCCTCACTCAACGTGCTGCACGGCGAACATTCGGTGCGTCTTCCGCTCTACGTCGTGCACCGCCAGCGACCACCTCCACTGGGCCGGAAGTGGCTACATGCCATCCTGCTGGAGTGGACAAAATATGGAACATGAACAACACTGCAAGGTCAGACTGTACTCATATCGGCATAAAAAAAGAGGAGGGTCAATGCATTGTTGGCGAAGTACCAACCTCTTCTAAACACGAGTTAGGCACTAAAGAGAAAAGGGTGTGCGAACTTTTTCTTAAACCTCATATATATGTATATATATATTATATATATATATATATTTTTTTTTCTCTCTTTTTTTCTCTCTCTCTTTCTCATTTGACCCCTCCCCTCCTGTCTCGACAGGATATAAAAAGGCACGGAACATGTGTAAATAGTATTATGCCTTGAAAAAGACAGGGTTCCTGTCGAAACGTCGGCACAATAAACAGTTATGTGAAAGCGCATCTACTTTCATATTTATAACCTTGCGGCAACCGAAGTTATTCTTCTGCATATATATATATATATATATATATATATATATATATATATATATATATATATATATATATATATATATATATATATATATATAGGTGTACGCTTTTCAAAAACTGTTCATTGGGTGGTAACGTTTTGAACAAAGACCAATCTTCAGGTCTTGACGAAGCTTGGTTGAAACGTCGGCCAAGATACCATTTTCGACAAGCGTACACCTTTTTCTTATTGATATACGGCAACCAAAGACACCCCTATCGTAGTCTACTATACAAGTAGATGCAGCAAGAAAATAACGCTGGTGCAGGTGGAATAAGGAAAAAGAAAGTACGACGAACGCAGTTTTTACACGGTATAATTTCTGACGGTTTGGCTCGTAGACCAACCTCTGTAAAAGAAACACGTTACATGTCAACGTGTTTCTTTATAAATATGATACACATGGGATAGATGTGATAGTGTAGGATGGCGACGAATAACAGCGAATATGTTTGTATACACAACACTAAAGAACAGAAATCACTTCTTCGCGCACACAGCATAACTTTGTAAGAACCAGGGGTAGATAAGAAAAAATTATAATGCAATCATGAAAATATCAAAGCGCTGCGAGATATTGCAGCGATATTGTACGTCACATACACAGCTCAGTCATTGTAATGTGAATAAGGTGAGTAGTTGACGCTTTCATTCGCACATGCGCGTTGAAATGCAGTCTTATTATTCATATTCATGGTAAATGCAGCGATTAATATAGAAAAGGAACAGTAAAACTTGAATACTTGAGTATACACATTAAAAGAGGTATTAGAGCTGGTATCCAACAAGCTTGATCAATGGCGCCTGGGGCCCTGGGTCAGGGCTGATGATGCTTGTTTGTCACGCTAGAAAGTGTGCCTGTACTTTCGTTTATACCTGGTGACGCGGTGTCTAGAATAGTGACCTTGATTTTTTCCCCGCCGCAGTGGACTAGTGGCTAAGGTACTCGGCTGCTGACCCGCAGGTCGCGGGTTCAAATCCCGGCGGCGGCGGCTTCATTTCCGAAGGAGGCGGAAATGTTGTAGGCCCGTGTGCTCAGATTTGGGTGCACGGTAAAGAACCCCAGGTGGTCGAAATTTTCGGAGCCCTCCATTACGGCGTCTTTCATAATCAAATGGTGGTTTTGGGACGTTAAACTCCACATATCAATCAATCATCTTTTCCACGCTCTCGCTATGCGGCCGAATGGCGAACGGCGGATGATCGGCCGATCTGCTTTACCAGCCGCCGCATAGGGCACGTCGCACAGTATTGCCTCAACCATTGGTCTTCGTCCTGAACACAGCATAACACTGTTCGCCGCGCCGACAGCTACCGCCTTTTCCAGCCTCCTGCGCCGATCCCCGACATCTACCGCTGCCTTCCACCCTTCGATGCCCAAAGGCGAAACAACTGCCTTTGTCACACCGGACGGCCTTTATCAGTTCAAGGTTATGCCTTTTGGGCTGTGCAACGCCCCAGCAACATTCGAATGCATGATGGACTCTCTCCTCCGTGGTTATAAATGGTCGATCTGCCTTTGCTATCTCGACGATATGATTGTTTTTCCCCTAACATTTGAAAGCCACTTAACTCGTTTGTCGACCATTCTAGCCGTTTTTCGTCGAGCAGGACTCCAGCTGAACTCGAAAAAGGGCAATTTCGGCCGACTATAAATCTTGGTCCTTGGTCATCGTGTAAGTGCTGCTGACGTCCAACCGGACCCTCACAATATTAGCAATGTCAAGAACTTTCCTCTGCCTTCTACTACCAAAGATGTTCGTTGTTTTGTCGGGCTTATGCTCGTACTTTAGACATTTTATGCGCAATTTCGCTACAATTGCACGACCACTCACTGATCTTCTCAATCAGAATGCACCCTTCTCGTGGGGCCAAGACCAAGCCGCTGCGTTTTCCACGCTGATACAACTGCTCACTTCACCACCAATATTGGCTCACTTCGACCCGTCTGTGACGACTGAAGTTCGCACAGACACCAGTGCTCACGGCATTGGCGCCATCCTCACTCACCACGAGGGGGCCCAAACGCCTGTTATTGCGTATGCCAGCCGCCTTCTCTCCACATCTGAGCGAAACTATTCAATAACGGAGCGCGAGTGTCTTGCGTTGATCTGGACTGTAGCGAAATTTCGCCCCTACTTGTATGGCCGGGAGTTTTCAGTTATTATGCACCACTACGCTCTGCATTGGTTGTCGTCGCTTAAGGACCCAACTGGTCGCCTAGGTCGCAAGGTTCTATATCTCCAGGAGTATAACTTCAACGTTATTTATAGGTCTGGCAGGTTACACGAAGATGCCGATTGTCTCTCGCGTTATCCGGCGGACCCTGTTAGCCTCGCCGCCCATGAGAGCGATTCTTGTGTGCTCGCCATATCCAATCTGTGCGACATCGGCACAGAGCAGCGCCACGACGCAACCCTCAAGACAGTCATTGAGTGAGTATCTTCAGGACATTCCGGCCCTTCGCTCCGTCAATATGTTCTCCGCAACAAAATTCTGTGCCACCGCAAAATGAAGCCTGATGGCCCAGACTTTTTGTTAGTTATTCCCCGACACCTGCGTGCCACCATTCTTCAACATCTGCATGACGCTCCGACGGCAAGACACCTGGGTTTTTCACGCACCTATCACCGCGTGCGGCAACAGTTCTTTTGTTTGGCCTGGCCTGTATAAATTTGAGCGCCGCTATATCGCTGCTTGCGAGCTCTGCCAGCGTCGCAAACGTCCTGCTCTCCATACGGCTGGCCTGCTCCAACCTATCGACATTCCCTCGGAACAATTCTTCCGCGTCGTCCTCGACTTGCTCGGACCTTTCCCAACGTCTGTGTCAGGTAACAAATGGATCGCTGTCGCAACTGACTATGTGACCAGATATGCTACAACTCGTGCCTTGCCAAGTAGCTGCGCTAGAGACGTCGCAGACTTTCTACTAAATTACGTTATTCTACAGCATGGGGCTCCACGCCAGCTTCGGATGGATCGTGGCCGCTGCTTCCTCGCAAAAGTTATCGACGAAATCCTCCGTAGCTGCTCTACCGAACATCACCTTAATACTGCCTACCATCCCCAGACCAACGGTCTCACAGAGCGCCTCAATCGTACTCTTACAGACATGTTGTCCATGTACGTCTCTGCTGATCACCGTGACGGGGACGCAATGCTCCCCTACGTTACGTTTGCGTACAATTCATCAAGGCATGACACCGCCGGCTATTCTCTGTTCTTTCTTCTGTAGGGCCGCAACCCTGCCTTACCATTCGACATACTCCTACCTTCTGATACTACCAAACCAACGGTGTATGCTCAAGATGTTGCTTCTCGAGCCCAAAACGCTCGCCAAATCGCGCACACTAGGCTCACTGCTTCTCAGGCCCCACAAAAAGTCCGCTAAGATGACTGGCATCATAACGTTGACTACCCTGTTTATTCTCTTGTCCCACTTTGGACGCCACATTGGCGTAAAGACTTGTGCGAGAAGCTCCTTTCACGATACACCGGGCCCTACAAAGTTCTCCGCAAGGTCACTGGCGTCTACCACCTCATCACTTCCGTTGAACCACACTCATCTTCTGCCACACCACCTACTGATGTTCATGTGTCGCGACTAAAACGCTACTACACTGCCAGACCTGATTGACTTAGCAGTGCCGTGACGGAGCTTCGTCCGCCGGGGGTGATATTACGAGACAGTGGGCATGGCTCCAACCCGTCGTAGACGCATCGATGAAGAAGAATCAGATTCGGTGCGCGAGATCGTAGCAGCCCTGGGGTGTCCTGCATACCTGTAAATATTGCAAGTACACCGCTTTCTCTCTTCCGTGTATTTGTAATCTCCGTAACAATACGTTGATATAATCGTAGAAAATTTTATCTGCTTAAGTCTTGTTTGGGAAATACACTTATCACATGAAGGTGTCTAGTAACTGTGGTTTGCGAGTTGAAATACCTCCAGTTATTCTGTTAGGAACTAGTTCTGTGGAGCGGCCATGCGCGATAGCAGGTACCCGAAGCCACACCAAAGAACCACGTGGAAAAGTTGGAGCCGAACGGTCTCCAGGTTGATGGTATTGCTGCTGCCACTGGTCCTCGGTAGAAAATGAGCGGGCAAGGTGGCGGCATTCTTCAGCATGTCGGGTACTTTCGGACAGGGGAGTGAGTACACACAGACGCACGCACACACACACACAAATATATATATATGTGTGTGTGTGTGTGTGTGTGTGTGTGTGCACGTGTGTGTGTACTCACTCCCCTGTCCGAAAGTACCCAACATGCTATATATATATATATATATATATATATATATATCATCATCATCAGCCTGACTGCGTCTACTGCAGGACAAAGGCCTCTCCCATGTTCCGCCAGTTAACCCGGTCCTGTGCTTGCTGCTGCCAATTTATACCCGCAAACTTCTTAATCTCATCTGCCCACCTAACCTTTTGTCTCTCCCAAACCCGCTTCCCTTCTCTGGGAATCCAGTTAGTTAACCTAAATGACCAGCGGTTATCCTGTCTACACGCTACATGCCCGGTTCATGTCCATTTCCTCTTTTTTATTTGAACTATGATATCCTTAACCCCCGTTTGTCCCCTAATCCACTCTGCTCTCTTCTTGTCTCTTAAGGTTACACCTAATATAAGGGATTATTCATTGGCAGAGCAGAACGCAGAAGAAGTGGTCAGCAGCATCTGGCGAAGCCTAGCAAACGCCGATTGCGATGCCCCTGAGGCGCAGAGCAATGTTGCTGAGGGTGGACGGACGGACGGACGGACGGACGGATGGATGGATGGATGGATGGATATGGCTGTACCTTTGAGATCGGGCGGTGACTAGCACCCCCAAGCCGTAATACTTAATGAACGAAAAACTACATTTCTTTTTTTTTTCTTTAAATAGTGAAGTTGAGTATTCGTACTTTGCAGTGAACGATTAATTTTCGCTCGTGCCTTGGCTTCAGTCACCATTCAGATAACCTCCTTCTAGATAATTCTACCCGCCTAAAGTCTATCTTGCCCTCCCTGTCCCTAAACCCCAGTGCCTTGAAAAACTCTGCGCCATCATCCTGAACTATAGGGCGAAGCCCTTTACAGAACATTATCAAGTGTTCGGCAGTTTTCTCTTCCTCTCCACACGCACTGCATACCATGTCTACCCCTTCGTATTTGGCCCGATATGTCTTAGTTCGCAATACTCCCGTCCTCGCTTCAAAGAGTAGAGAACTACCCCGAGTATTATCATAGATCCTTCCTTGGCAATTTCCTGCTTAAAAGTTCGATAGATCTCTAGTGTGGACTTCTTAGTCATGCCAATTCTCCACATATCGGTCTCAGCTTCCTCCACCTTCTCCTTAACCAATAATTATTTTTGGTTTGGCCCTATGCTGTCTTCTAAGTATTTACCAGTCAATATTCTGGTTCACTTTCTCCATTTTGAATCGACATTCTTTATGTACAAGTTGCTGAATACTTTCTTAGCCCAACGCTCCTTTCCCATTTCTCTCAATCGCTTCTCAAATTTTATCTTGCTGCTAGCTTCCCTGCTCTCAAATGATTTCCATCCCATATCACTTTGTACTCCCTAGTTTGGTGTATTCCCATGACCTCCTAAGGCAAGCCCACCTATTCCACGTTCCTTAATTTCTAATCTTGCTTGAACTTCTTATCTCATGCATAAGACCGCATTGCCGAACGTCAGACCAAGAACCATGACCCCTTTCCATATTCCTCTCACAACATCATAACTATTTTAATTCCACAGTGCCCTGTTTTCCATTACCGCTGCATTACTGTTACCTTTAGTCGACACGTATATTTCGCGTTCCCTTAGGTACTCAGCCCCATTGTTTATCCATACGCCCAGATATTTGTATTTATCTGTTATCTCTAGCGTGACCTCCTGTATTCTAAGCTTACTACCTTCATTGTCATTAAAAATCATGACTGCTGATTTTTCCTTACTGAATCTGAAGTCTGACCTATCTCCCTCATTACCGCAGATGTCCACAAATCTCTGCAAATCATCCTTGTTGTCCGCCATTAGCACTACATCATCTGCATACATCAATGCTGGAAGTGCCTGTTCAATGAGTTTTTCTTGTCTACGAAAGAGAGTTTGAAGCCCAGTCCAATTCCCTCTAATTTTGCCTCTAATTCTTGTAGGTAAATCATGAATAACAAGGGTGACAGAGGACAGCCCTGCCTAAGCCCCCGTTTTAGCTCTACAGGCTTGGATACTTGTTTTTCCCACTTTATAACTGCCTTGTTACCTTTATAGATATCTTTAAAAAGATTATTGACTCCATCTTCCACGTCTAGTGTGTCCAGTATTACCCACACCTCCCCTTGAACCGCGCTGTCATACGCTCCCTTTATATCCAAAAATGCTAGCCATAGGGGTCTGTGTTCCTTTTCTGCTATTTAGATGCACTGCGTCAGTGAGAACAGACTGTCTTCTAACGTCCTGTGCGGCCGAAACCTATTATGCAGTCCCCCAGGCCTCCCTCATCCTCTATCCATGCCTGCAGTCTTTCCTTTAAAATATGCATCGCCAGCCTATAGACCACTGATGTCACTGTTACAAGACGGTAGTCGTTTATGTCAGCTTTGTCCCCCTTTTCTTTATATATCATGCTCATCCTGTCAAGTTTCCATCCATTGGGGACTTCACCATCGATTATTATTGTGCTCACTGCCACTGTCAAAGCCTGCTTAGACTTCGGACCTAACATCTTTATCAGCATAATTGGAATGTCATCTTGGCCTGTTGATGTACTACTGGGAAACCTCTTCTCAGCCCTCTCTAACTCTCTTTGTGAAAATGGAGCCATTGCGCCATTTGATTCATCCTTGTTGATTGTGGTGCATAAAGCACTTATTTGTTGAAATTTTTTGTCACCCTTGTTCTTATATATTCTATAGCTTCATCCCCTTCTGGCCTAGCACCTTGAGCCGTAGTTATAAACCTCTGCTCTAGGCTCGTCTCATTTTTAGGGAGTTTAGATGGTTCCGAAATTTTGCTGTTGCCTGTCTATCTTTTTTCTGTACTTCTGACAGCCTCTGAGCTCCTTTTCTTTTAATCTTTTCATTGATCAGAAGGAATGCATTCCTTCTACAGCTTAGAAAGATTTCCCATTTTCTTTCAACATCATCTGTCGGTTCACCCTGCTGCTTAGCAGGTCTGTGTTCCCTAGAGGCTTTCTGACGTTTTGCGATGGCTCTCTTAACTTCCTCATGCCACCAACTTTTGGGTTTGTGTCTTCTTTTCCGGGGTGACTTGTCGCGTATATGAGACTCTAGCTCAAACAGTCTAATTAGATTTGTGTATGTCCACACTGTTTTATTATCCTCAGTGATTACTTTCTCAATTTGTTTAGTAGCTACTTCTATTTGCCTTTCTGAGTAAAAATTTTTCTGTATTTGCTCATCTTGTCTTCTTCCCACTTTCACTGCTCTTCAAAAGCTTAACTTGATACGTTTGTGATCACTACCCAGACTTCTGCAGCCACCTTCATCTATGCGCATTCCCATGAGCTTATCATACATCCTATGTGACATCAGTGCGTAATCTATCGTCGACTGCAGCCTTCCTACCTCCCATCTTATTTGCCCTTCACACTTCTCGGTACTGTTGCAAATGATCAAATCATGCCTTTCACACATATCCATGATCATTTTGCCTGTCGGGTCGTTAAACCCATCTTTATCTTCTATGTGTGCATTCATATCTCCTAGTAAAGTTATCTCGCACTCTCCTCCTCACTCCTCAATGTTCTTCGATATACACTCTAACATTGCCTGGTTTTCCTTTTTGGCCTTTGCTCCCGTCCACAAGTACACGAAACCAAGGTGTGTCATTTGCCCTGCCACTTTCCCTTTTGGTCATAAATGTTCCTTGCACTCCTGCTTGACCCTTTGCCAGTTTGTACTTTTATGAGTGAATGCCCCGATACCACCCCCTTTCTGCTGCCTTCTGTTCTATACAATAGTCCCACGCATAGCCTGGATTGTTAGGAGGTTGTTTTATGTTCCTAAGATGTGTTTCTACAAAACCGTATACCATCGGCCTCTCCTCCCTTATCTGTTTTTCTATCTCTTCCCACTTCAGTCTGTTCTTGCACCCTGAATGTTAATATACCCTATATCTGAAATGGCTCGGTGCTCCTGGCTACTTCCATTCATGACCCGACTCCACCTATACTAGATACTGGTGCCACTTTGGAATCGTATCTGTCCATACCACCTGTCAAAGAGTCTCCCTGATTGCTTTCCTTGTTACTAGCTATCCTGCACCCCGAAGGGCCCGCGTGTCTTCCAAAAAAGCTACTGCGCGTCCTGCAAGTCGCCAACCCACCTCATGATCTAGCCGCCCATCGAAGTGAATTCTGTCTGGTTGAAAACCACCCCACCTATGCACCTCTCTGTTTATTCCCAACACCTCAAAGCCTTTCTCTCGACTCATCTGCCATATCTCTTGGTTTGCGTTGACAGCCGCTCTTTGCAGGCTGCTGTCACGCACCGGTCCCTCCGGTATTGTGCATATCACTACCTGTACCTGAGGAGAAGTGACGCGCATGTCATCGACCCCTTTCGCCAGTGTGGTTGCTAGTCCTGCTGTATCTTCATTTAAGACATCGTTTACACCACCTGAAATTATCGCGAGGTTTCGTCTATCAGCTGTAGTTTTGTGTTTTGCGCTCGCTTGCCTCATGACTGCTTCCAGCTTGCGTCCTAGGAACGCCCCTTCTACAACCCTCTTGTCACCTCTTACCCTCTCTTTGGTTACTTCTGTGCATCGATTGAAATTCTAGTCCCCGGCGACTATCACATGCTGTGAATTTTCAGCTGGAGCGTCCTGCACCTGGGGGTTACTTGCACCTGTGACGCTAGCTGCTTTGTCCCCTCCCAGCCCCACCACTACCTCGCTGAAGCTGGGCCTTGCGACAGTTGAACCGGCTGAACCTGTTTTTTCCAAACTTGCTTGCTCTTTTTTCTCCATCGTTTTCACGGATCCCGTTAATTCGGGAGGCGATCGCCGGGCTAATTCCAAGGGCCGAAGTATCGGCCCCTCGAACCGCACCACGAAAGCGTGGACAATTTAGAAGTGGTCTTTTTTCGCACGCAAGCGGACGCCGGTGGTCGCCCAAAGAACAAGTCAGAGCCGAGAGTTGATAAACAAAACAAAATTATATTCTCAATAATGGCAGATCAAAACAATACACAAGTATGCACACTCCACAATAGTTGCATACAATGTCTCACCAATCAAACAACGTACTACACAGTACAATCAGCCACACTCGAAACAACGGACACAGACAACAATACGCACTACAATGCAGTCGCATGCATTGAACAACCAAGACACTTAAAGACTAAAGAGATAGAAAACCTATTCAGTCCAAAGTTCTTGGAACAAAAGTCTGGATGATACTCTTTTGAGAATCACTCACTCAAAGTTCAGCGTTGTTGTCGTTCCGCTGCCATCAAAGTTTCTCATCCAGGAAATCTCGCCGAAGTTTCTCTTCCAGGAAACCTCGCGTCTTCAATAGGCCACTCTCCAAGCTTCAAACTTCTTCGCCGGAAACACGTCGGCTTCACACACGCAGCTGTTGCCACGCGTCTTCGCTCCATAGCGGTAGACACACACTCTTGCCTGTAGCTCGAGTCATCACCCCTCAGGTGGAAATCCTCTTCTTCTCCTTCTTTGTCACTACTTACAAAACCTTCGCCGACTACACGGCGGAATACCCTGCGCGCTCTGGCGCTAACATCCGTCTTCTCCTGATCTCCCATCTCGGCTGCTCGATTAAATACCTTCCGCAGCGAGTTTCCAGGAAGTTCTCATCATTTGGTCGGCGCGATACGCTGCAAAGGCTGGGAGAAAGGGCGAGACGATACGGGGCCGTCCGCGACGGATAACTCAACCCGGCATCACCACGCCCCTTTCCATCGAGAAATTTCGAGGGCTTGCTCGGCCGCCGATGTGAGTTGAGGAGGTTCGTCGGTGAACCTACACTTCCGAGAGGAGAGGGACGCGTGCCTGGAGAGTCTTTGGATGCTTGTTTTCTTTTTTTTATCGGTGACCTCGCGGCGTCACTCCGGCGTTTAGTCGTGAGAATTGGGCGGTGCGCCTTTTTTTGAGCGCTCGTTTTGTGACACTGCCCCCCACTTTAAGAATATTATCTCATAATAATCAAAACCACACAAACGAGCGCGAACAGTCCCCACAATCTCACAGACTGTAACATAGTCCGTCGCTCATAACACGTCACATTCACAATAGATCACTCAATACAATTGTACATTGCAATGCAATCTCACAACACATGAAATATAACCACAGGTACATGAGTACAGCCCTCCATCACATATTCCAAACAATACAAATGTACAAAGTTCTCTCCTTACAACAATTGTACAATCACATCACCGTAACAATCATTTTGACTCACTCGACATACAGTTGTGACACAGGATAACGACCACATTAACTTAACATATAGCCCTGTCAAACGCATTCCGAATCGACCTCGACACCTATCCAGTGCATTTCGGGTGGCGCTTGCGCCCTTTCTTGCGGTGCTCGCTCGATCTCTTCATGTTTTTCCTCGTTTTGTTCCGGCGAGCCCCTTCCAACGACAGTATCTGAGGCGGCGTCTCAGCCATCGTTGTCCCTTTCGACACCGTTAACGGGTCATAAAGTTTAACGGGTCCTGTCTGTTTATTTAACAGCTTGTTCATGTCACGGCGTTGGGCCTGGCTGGCCGACTCCGTCACCTTTACACTGTCGGTCGGTTGAGGTCACGCCGACGTTAGTCCAGCTGTCCAGCACGTAAACTCATTCAATACGATCATGTTCTCATTCGCTGTCTTTTGCTCCCAGGCTTCACCTTGGGCTCGAGTGAAATCCTTCACGGGATTTTCCTCCACTGTATCTCGCGGTCCCTGTGTCGGCGGGGGATCCATCTTCGGGTCTTCCCCCAAACGTTCTGGTTTGTTCGGCCCTCGCGCCCCGTCGATGTTTCCAATGACAAGGTCGTACAGGGGGGTCGTCATGCATAGAGCTGTAACCTTCCCGCTGAAGTACGGGGTTTCGACCTCAATCTCTGCTTCGGGAAGCATCCGAACCGTATTGTCAATTAGGAAAACTGGTTTCGTTTTGCCTGTTAACTCACTTTCCCGTACCAAATTTCTCCGCACGATAACAGTGGAGGTGCCGGTATCTCTTAACACCGTAAACTTCTTTCCCTCAACTTTTTCAGGCAGCGTTGGCATTCCCTTCGTAACACCAGTGGGCTGTTTTGTCATTACAGCACCCACAATAGGAAGTTTCTCCCAAATTTTCAACTCTACAAATCCGTCGGTGACGGCATTGTCATCGGATTTCGGTGCTGCTAGCACGCAGGATACCTGGTGAGTTTGCCTCACTTCCGTTACGACAAGCGTCTGCCTTGTGGCCAGTCTGACTACATTTGAAACATTTTACAACCGTAGGGCTCGTGAAATTAGTTCGACAGTTGTTAGTGCGGTGACCCACCCGGTTACACAGAAAACATCGCGGAATGCTCTCCGGTGCTCGCTTCTTTTCTTCGGGAGCCGATTTCTTCGAATCTTCAGGACACTCCTTCTTGACCTTGGCCAAATTAGTGCCACCTTGCGCTTCCAAGAATTGATCAGCTAATTCAAGCATGTCTTCGAATGACTTAGCTCTCCTCTTTTTCAAGTACAGCGACAGGCTTGGGTGGCAACTAGTGAGAAATTGCTCTCTAATAAGGAGCTCTCTAAGCTCATCGTACTCCTGCGCTGTCCCTGAAAGTTCAATCCATCTGTCAAAATAATGGCAAAGTCGGGCGGCATACTGTGTAGCCGTCTCACCATCAGCTGGCTTTCCTGGCCGTAATCTGTCCCGGAAACCTTTTACAGTAAATCTAAATCGCTTTAGCAAAGCAGCTTTCACCTTTGCATAGTTGGCTGCATCGGTCGGCGTCAACCTACCGTACGCACTGAGCGCTTCACCACTCGTACTCAAAGCAGTTGCGCATTGATGTTCCGTCCAATTCTGGCTCCTTGCAATTGTCTCAAATCGGTGAAGGTACGCGTCAAGGTCGTCCTTCCTTTCATCAAACGCTACGAGCAGCTTGCTTGGGTTCAAGCGGAAACCGTGGTCCTCCCGTTCGCGGCTTTCAACTCTAGCTTGGACCGGAGTTTCACTTCGCTGTTGCAAACAGAGCCGCTCGAGTTCCATCTCGTGCTCTGTCGCTGCCGTTTCCTTTCCTCTCTTTCTTCTTTCGCCCTGTCAGCTGCAAGTTTTTCTCTCTCCAGCTCCAACTTCAATTGCTGCTCTCTTTCTTCTTTCAGCTGTCGCTCCCTTGCCTCTCTTTCTTTCTCGCCCTTTATGCGGCCAGCCTTTCTCTCTCCAAATCAGCTGCTTTTTCTTCCTTGGCCCTCTCAGCTGCCAACCTCTCTCTCTCCAACTCAGCTTCTTTTTCCGCTTTGGCTCTTTCGACCGCCAACCTTTCTTTATACAGCTCAGCTGCCTTTTCTTCTTTTGCCCTCTCTTTTTCTTCTTTTTCTTTCTGGGTGACCCACTTCCGTAGTTCGGCGCCAAAAAGACCCATATTCTCACCAAGTGCGACTAACTTTTCGAGATTCATTGCGTCTCGCAAATAAAACCTTGCCGCGTGCAAAAAGTATCTGCCTAATCAGTCTATCGGAACACTCTCCTGCACTCGTTAACGAGAACACTGAACAACACACAAAATCGTTCCGATAGCACTATCAATAACTCGAGGCTCTTTCTCACTACTTTGGACACACTGTGCACCAAAAATTCCTCGTCACGGACGCCAGAAAAATTGTCACGGGTCCCGTTAATTCGGGAGGCGATCGCCGGGCTAATTCCAAGGGCCGAAGTATCGGCCCCCCGAACGGCACCACGAAAGCGTGGACAATTTAGAAGTGGTCCTTTTTGGCGCGCCAGCGGACGCTGCCTGTGGCCCAAAGAACAAGTCAGAGCCGAGAGTTGATAAACAAAACAAAATTATATTTTCAATAATGGCAGATCAAAACAATACACAAGTATGCACACTCCACAATAGTTGCATACAATATGTCACCAATCAAACAACGTACTACACAGTACAATCAGCCACACTCGAAACAACGGACACAGACAACAATACGCACTACATTGCAGTCGCATGCATTGAACAACCAACACACTTAAAGACTGAAGAGATAGAAAACCTATTCAGTCCAAAGTTCTTGGAACAAAAGTCTGGATGATACTCTTCTGAGAATCACTCACTCAAAGTCCAGCGTTGTTGTCGTTCCGCCGCCCCCGAAGTTTCTCTTCCAGGAAACCTCGCGTCTTCAATTGGCCACTCTCCAAGCTTCAAACTTCTTCGCCGGAAACACGTCGGCTTCACACACGCAACTGTTGCCACGCGTCTTCGCTCGATAGCGGTAGACACACACTCTTCTCTCTAGCTCGAGTCAACACCCCTCAGGTGGAAATCCTCTTCTTCTCCTGCTTTGTCACTACGGACAAAACCTTCGCCGACTACACGGCGGAATACCCTGCGCGCTCTGGCGCTAACTTCCGTCTTCTCCTGATCTCATATCTCGGCTACTCGATTAAATACCTTCCGCGCGAGATTCCAGAAAGTTCTCATCATTTCGTTTGCGCGATACGCAGCGAAGGCTGGGAGAAAGGGCGAGACGATACGGGGGCCGTCCGTGACGGATGACTCAGCCCGGCATCACCACGCCCCTTTCCATCGAGAAATTTTGAGGGCTTGCTCAGCCGCCGATGTGGGGTGAGGAGGTTCGTCGGCGAACCTACACTTTCGTGGGGAGAGGGACGCGTGCCCGGGGAGTCTTTGGATGCTTGTTTTCTTTTTTTATCGTTGCCCTCGCGGCGTCACTCCGGCATTTCTTCGCGAGATTTGGCGGCGCACCCTTTTTTGAGCGCTCGTTTTGTGACAGCCGTTCTGGTTGCCAGTTCCCTACTGTTCTCTCTAAGGGCCGCTTCTTTGTTCATCTTGGCTAGTGCTTCCTCAGCGGACTTCGGCCTTTCTCCGATTGCCATCGTTTTTTCTTGCTCTGTCGCCAACGCAGCTCGGTGATTCTCATCTACAAATCAGTCTTGGCAACCATCATTTTCTCCATTTTTTCCTCGACCTCGAATTTCATACACTTCGCGTCAGCCACTTCTCCATCCGCTTCTACACTTGGGTCTATTTTCAAACCCACCCCACATCCTGAACACTTTACAGTCTTTTTAACCATGTCTTTCTGACACCAATTGTCCTTATGACTCGTCTCACTCGATAATTACAAAACACGAGCTCTGCCTTACGAAAAAAAGAAAGTCTAAGCTCTAGTACAAAAATTCGCGTGTTCTATGTACGTGCACCTACCCCACGGGGTGGCAAGAAAAAAACAAGAAAAATAAAAAATCAAACACACACATGTGCACAAACTAATAAATACCTGGTGACTGACCCCCGAAAAAGCAGTACAATGTATTAAGTGCTACAAACAATTTAACTGCTGCCTAATTATTTATAAAGACAAACTCAAAACATGCAAAACCACTTATCTGCGCAGTCGATTGGGAGTGCTCAAAAAGCACGTCCATCCACCGTGACAGTCCCAACCGAACCCATATATTCCGCATATGCACCGCCATCCGGCGTACTATTCCAAGGACTAAACGAGAGGTGGCACACGCACACTCTCTTACGGCTTGCGCTTCGTGTCTACTTCCCACCTTTAACCACCTCGAGTTCATGGTATATACTAGTTCACTGTATTCATGGCACTGCGGCCCAACTCTCGCTAAACCTTTCTAAAACCAAGAAGATTATGCCAAGCGAGTATAACGTAGCAACCCTTTCTTGTCCGATAGTGCTCAATGTACATGCCAATGGCTGCTAAGGGGGAATGACAGACAGGAGAATTCGGCTTTTAGTTAACGCGCACGCTGCGAATTTTTTATTGTTCAACAACGCACAGAAGAAACTGACACCACCTTGGAGGTCAATGTAAGACTGGTTACACACTACGACTACTACTAGGACTACGAGGGACGAACGGGTGCTGCTATAAGGAGCTTCACTCTTAAAAATCCGGCCTGGGTGTCATCGGCATAGGCGGCGATGAATAGGTCGGTGGCGAAAAGGGCGGTGGCGAATACATGGGCACAGACTGGAACGCAGGTTGCCGAGGTCGAACAACCGACTCGGCGTACGTGCATGAGAGGTGCGGCTACTGGCAGCGGTTCACGGGCGGGAGGAAGAGCTTGTCTGACCTGGTCTTGGATGAAGTCATGGAGTGTGGGTGCCAAACTGCGTGGTTGATCGGGTACAAAGGACATCAAAAAGAGTTGACGAGTGACCTAGGCACGAATGGACTCTTGGATCTTTGAAAAAAGAGCATGGTCGTCTCCTACGCCAAGGCTGGACAGCATGGACAAAGAGTCATTGGGCGCCGAGAGACGTCGGTTGTAAAGGCGTTTCTCGCGCAACACGTCGATATTTTGGCATAACTCTGTCGGTTCTGAGAAAATGCGAGGACTCTGAGAGAGCAACATTTGGAAAGGGTCGTACCTCAATGCCCTTTATTATGTTCTAAATGTTATCCGCTTTGTACATCGACCCGTTGACTCACTTGCAAAGTATCATAATATCCTTAATATAGCTTGTGAAATTCTCACCAAGCTGTTGGGGCCGAGTACATAAGCATTGTTCGGCACGGCGTTTGTGTACCTCGGGCCGTCTGAAAACTTGTCTTAAGCTCGTTTTGAAGACGGACCACGTGTAGAGCTTGGCATAGTTGTTAATGAACCACAGCTTTTCTACGTCTGACAGGAAGAAGGAGACGTAGTCCAACTTGACGGTGTAGTCCCATTTGTTGTGAGCACTCGCTTACTCGTACGTGAAAGTCCAATCGTGAACGTCTGTGTCACCGGTGCCTGAAAAAAAGAGGATCTCGCAGACGCAATGAGCCGGCGCAGAGGACAGTGGGCGGTGCCGTTGGAGCAGTTGGAACGGCGTTTGCGTTCATAGGCCTAATGGATGGTAGAATGCGACTCCGAAGTTCCAGGGTGATCGAAACCCAGCAAATTCCACCATTTCTTAAGCGGCTTGTTGGCAGAGCAGAACAAAGAAGGAAAAGTGTTCCGCAGTGTCAAGCGCAGCAACCACGACCCCATGCCGATTTCAATGCTCCTGAGGCGCAGAGCCATGCCACCGAGGCCACTCTTCTTCACCATTATATATATATATATATATATATATATATATATATATATATATATATATATATATATATATATATATATATATATATATATGTGTGTGTGTGTGTGTGTGTGTGTGTGTGTGTGTGTGTGTGTGTGTGTGTGTGTGTGTGTGTGTGTGTGTGTGAGGCTATGATGAATGGGCGACGTGGCCTGGCGCATAAACCATGTTTATTCTATTCTGCACTTCTTCCTTCTCGGCTTCTACCAATCATCGCCTCATACGTCACACGATTCCCCCTCCCCCCGAAAGAAGGCATGGATTACGCACAACAAAAAGTAAACAAGGAGAGGTTGAGAACTCACAAATATCAAAATGCACTATTGGTTTCATGGCCCCGTGGTGTTCCGTAAACTCGCAAAACTTCAGAAAAGAGTGCAGCAGTCCGGCAAATGGGGGAGTTCTGGTGGGCGAGGTTGGCTGTGGCGTTCTGGAGAAGGTAACCGAGTCTTGCAAAACTGCACTGACCATGACGTGACTTGAGCACCTGCGAGGAACGAACAAGGTTGGAAGTCCTTGGAGCACTTTAAGGTCGATTGTCGTAGGCGCAGAATCCTCTGTCGTACGCGCTCTATTCTGTGTCGCGGCTGAGACATAATTAGTGCTTGCAGACTGCGTGTACAAGAACTGAAGTTCAAGGAATTATGTCCATGTTTGTGCGTTGTACAAATTATAGCGTTCAGTCTCTTTCGTAGTTTTCTGTGGCGTTGGCTCTGTTGTTGAGAACTAATGGGATGGTGCTTGCGATTCTTGGACTTGCTTTTGCTGGCGTTGCTGATGTTGCTGTGGAACGCATTGCGGTTAGATCCCTTCTTGAACATCGCACTCGTTTTCTTCACACTTGATGTGGGGCCCAGTCGGCAGCTGGTAGTTTGTGGGCTGTTGTAATGACCTTCGGGCAATGAAGATAATGCTTCAGAATTGGTATAAAGTTCTTCAGAAGCTTCTTCTAGCCTGTTCACTACGAGTAGCTCTTGCGCATTGCAGCGTGCAACAATCGATGCGTCGGAGCCTTCGGTGTTGCTTCCACTGTCGAGTGTGTATAGACTGGATGGCGATGCATGAACCCGTGTGGAAGGAGCATGGCTCGACAGGGTATTTTCCCGATGCGCCAGGTCATCTACCATAAATACGGCGTCCTTATAAGGCAAATGGTGAGCGTTAGAAGCGCTTGAAGAACCACGTGATGAAAACCCAGGTGGTGGACCACGTTTGCGAGACAAAGAGGGAACGGCATCAGGTGGTTGGGCAACGTCTCGGGTCATATGCTGAAGCGATGACTTCGCAAATGCCGACTTTCGTGCAGAAGGGAGGTGCGCTCGATGGCTGTGTTTTTCCCAAAATACGCATTGTCATCTGCCACTGAACTCGTGTTCCACTTCGTCTTTTGTCAGAGGTAGAATCTTGTTGTGCGTTCGAATGGTTGAAGACTGCCTGTAAAATTGACGACTGAGTGCAGTTGTCTGTGGATGGTGGGTTACAAGCAAGGCTTCGTCGTAGTCGTCATCGTATTTTTTAAACCAAACGATCATTTCTTGTTTTATCTTTTGCCAAGACTCATCGTTGTCGAATATGTGGGTGAGGTAAAATTTAAATGCCTCACCGGTGACGTAGTCACTGAAGTTCGTAACCATTTCCCGTTCCGACCAAGATGCAGCGGTAGCGTGGAACTCGAACAGGTCGAACCAGTCCTGTACGGGTCCATCGTCCGCCGCTCCGGTGTACTTGGGGATGGGAAGGTCAGTAGATGCTTCTGACATGATGCTGGTCGATGCGTAATGCTAGGCGCTTTTACAGTAGTCCATGTATGCTCAGGGTGTCATGCGGAGGACTGCGTAGATGATGAGCGACTGATAAAGGGGCTGGGAGGTCTTCCTCCTGTCGACTCGTGTGACGCTATAATGAATGGGCGACGTGGCCTGGCGCATACCCCATATTTATTCTATTCTGCACTTTTTTCTTCTCGGCTTCTACCAATCATCGCCTCATACGTCACACACACACACACACACACACATCTATATATATATATATATATATATATATATATATATATATATATATATATATATATATATAGGTATGGGATATGGCACAACGGGAGCGTTGTCAACCAGGATAAATATGTTTATTTCCCAACAGTTTCGGGAGGGGTCCTCCCTTCATCAGGGGATGAGTTATACTAACATGAACTTCCAAACTTCGTTGCTGCCGCGTCCCTCTCGCCTTGAAAGATGTTTGCGAGAGTGAGAGACAATTAAAAAAAGGAAGAAAGAAAAACAAAGAGAAGAAAAACAGAAGAAAAAGAAAAAAGAAAAAAAGAAAATATAAAGAAAGACGAAAAACCACTGTGAACACTGAGCACGAAACCAAATGTCGGTGTACGTCTGAAAGGTAAAGAGCAGACCGACCCATTAAGGGGAAACCCTTTCCCTACGCACGCCGTCGCGGACCCCTCCCGCCACCGCGGCGACAATCTTGGGTGGCTCGACACACGTCGAGAACTGACCAGCACGGGATAAGAACGGGATGTGGACGTACACCGACATTTAGTTTCGTGCGCAGTGTTCACAGTGGTTATTCTTCTTTTTTTTTTCTTTTCATTCTTCTCTTTCTTTTTCTTTTTTTCTTTTTTCTTTTCTTCTTTTTTCTTCTCTTTCTTTCTTTCTTTTTTTAGTTCTTTCTCACTGTCGAAAACATCTGTCAAGGCGAGAGGGACGCGGCAGCAACGAAGTTTGGAAGTTCATGTCAGTATAACTCATCCCCTGATGAAGGGAAGACCCCTCCCGAAACTGTTGGGAAATAAGCATATTTATCCTTCTTGACAACGCTCCCGTTGGGCCATATCCCATACCTTCACGAATACTAACTGGCCGATTGAATTATTACTTCCACTATATATATATATATATATATATATATATATATATATATATATATATATATATATATATATTGAAACGCGCTTGCGAAGATTCGACGAAGAGGAGGAAGAGACTCGACTGGCTCGCGAGCGACGCTGTGGATCCTTGGCTGAGCAACACCTCTGCATTACCCATATTGTAAATAAACGCGTTCCATCGTCACAATTGTGGTGGAAGGTGCTGGGTAAGCTAGCTACTACCGAGTGATACCGGAGAGGCACCGTCTCCTAACGACGGAACCGCTACACGAGCTTCGCCGCAGCCGTCGACTAGCGGGCTTGGCACCATTACCTCAAGAAATGAGCTCGGACGGAGACAATCAGCAACCAGCTGCAAGGACGTCGCCCTACCACTACAGGGAGCCGCGAACCTTCACAGGGAAACCCGGCGATGACGTGGACGAATGGCTAAGCCACTATCAGCGGGTGAGCCGTTCGAACGGTTGGAATGCGGCTAGCCAGCTGTCTCACGTGGGGCTCTTCCTCGATTTCACGGCGCGGGTATGGTTTGAGAACCATGAAGACACATTGACAACCTGGGACCAGTTTGTGGAGGAAATTAAGAAATGCTTTGGAGACCCGGCAACGAAGAAGAAACGTGCCGAGCAGACGTTGTCGCAGAGGGCTCAAGTCACCGGTGAGACATGCAGAACCTACATTGAAGAGATTCTAAAGTTGTGCAAGTCGGTGGATGCCCACATGACGGAAGAAGACAAAGTGGGCCATATACTCAAGGGCATCGCCGATGACGTCTACGACTTCCTCATTGGCAAGGAGAGCCTGGAATGCGTGGCCGACGTGATCAACCACTGCCGAACCTTCGAGGCTCTTAAAACTCGTCGCATCACATCGAAGTTTGGACGTCTGGCCAACGTCACGACTATTGCCACCGTCGATGTCTGCCAGAATTCTCTACCTGCCGATCTTTCCTCCACCATTCGTCAGATTGTACGGGAGGAACTGCGTCGCCATGTCTCTGTTCCCATGCAAGCTGGAGACCCGCAGTGTGATACACTATCCCCAAGCATCAATGCTGCAAGTTTCGACGAGCGCAGTTACTCCACCCGCAGTCCACGGCTGAGGGCTCCGCCACCACAGGCTATTTGTCGTCTTATGCACCCCGCAGCAGTTATAGCTACGACAGCCAACCGCCTCCGTTTGTGTCCGAGTGCCAACAGTTCCCTGAGCATCCTCTCCACACCACAGCATTCAATGTGCCTCGGGAACGCCCCGTATGCTACCAGTGCGGTGTTCGCGGACATATCGCCCGGTTTTGCCCATCGCGACGTCGCCCACGCACGACGTTTTTTGACCGACCAGCGATGCTTGCACGGCGAAGTCAACAGCCCGATTACGCCTACTGGCCTTCGGATTCAACTGCCCAGAAGCACGGGCACCCATTCGGCCGAACATCCGCAGTGACTCGCCTGCCTCTGTGAGGAGCTTGACGCCACCTACCACGCGCCAGCGACGGTCCCTATCTCCCCGTCCCCGGCCGCGACTTTCCTCTCCGCCACCGGGAAACTAGCCGGCGCGGCCGATGGAGGCGAGGTCGCTGGACGTACCACTTTGCACACAAGTATGCCTCCATTAGTTCACATGCTTCACAACAAGGTTCATGTATTCATTGAGGATGTTCCCACGATAGCTCTGGTAGACACCGGTGCAACGGTTTCTGTAATGAGTTTAGCTTTCAAGGAGAGACTTGGCCGCAAGGTTATGTTTTATTGGGATAAATCTTCTACTTTTCGAGCAGTCAGCGGCACGGCTTTGTGTCCAGTAGGTGTATGCACTGTGTCTGTTCGTGTTGCTGGGAAAGCGTTCAAGGCAGAATTCGCAGTGCTCGCTCATTCCACGCATGACGTTATCCTTGCAATTGACTTCTTGCAAGAGTGCCGTGCGACTGTCGACTGCGGGGCAGGCGAGGTTCTGTTGTCCGCCCTCGCCCAGCAGCCTCAGCGTAGCGGAGACGACAAACTCGTTGTAGTTAAAGACACTATTCTACCGGCATGGTCTACTGCCAGCGTGCCCGTTGCTGCTTCGAATGCCGACTCGAGTTTCAGTTCTCCTGATATTGTGATTGAGCCATTGCCTTTGCCTTCCATGAAGAAAAACATCTTTCTGCCGTGCTGCGTTGTGTCTCTCACCGAGGGAAAAACTAAATTATGGGTAATTAACTGCTCATCCGAGTCTGTTGTACTACCAGAGGGAATGCGCCTTGCCATGTTTGAAGGGCAGTGCAGTATCTGCATAGGAGCTCTCAGCAATGCGGCAAATTCGGACTATGCTCATGTATCCGGCACGGAATACGAATTTTATAAGATGGTTAGCAAGTCTATTCCCTCGCATAAGCGCAAAGTGTTGGTTACACTGCTGGCCAGGCACGCTAAAGTATTTGATTTTGCACGGAAGTCGCATAGACCTCAGACGCCCAGCACACGCACTCGTCACAAGATCGACACTGGATCTGCGCACCCTTTCAGACAGAAACCTTATCGAGTTTCCGCGTCAGAGCGCAAGGTAACTTCAGAGCAAGTCAGCGAGATGCTGACCTCTGGCGTAATTCAAGAATCGTCAAGTCCCTGGGCCGCGCCTGTTATCTTGGTCAAGAAAAAAATGGGTCCTGGAGGTTCTGCGTTGACTACCGACGTCTCAACTCTATAACTAAGAAGGACGTGTACCCGCTTCCTCGCATCGATGATGTCATCGACTGCCTGCATTCAGCGTCCTATTTTTCATCGGTGGACTTGCGATCCGGGTATTGGCAGATCCCCATGGATCCGGCTGACAAAGAAAAGATGGCCTTTGTTACACCCGACGGTCTGTTTGAGTTTAATGTTATGCCATTCGGCTTGTGTAATGCCCCCGCCACATTTGAAAGATATATGGACACCGTTTTACGGGGCCTCAAATGGGAAATTTGCCTGTGTTACCTGGACGATGTGATGATTTTTGGCCGAACATTTGAAGAACATAATCATCGCCTTGACCTCGTTCTAACCTGTCTCGAGGAAGCTGCGCTTACACTGAACTCAAAAAAATGTCGCTTTGGAGAACGTGAAACCTTGGTTCTGGGACACCTGATGGATAAAAATGGCGTGAGACCGAACCCGCAGAAAGTCGCCGCTGTCAGCAACTTCAAGCAGCCGCAGTCCCCCAGGGAGTTGCGTAGCTTCCTGGGCCTGTGTTCGTACTTTCGTCGATTTGTTCCGAATTTCGCTGATAAAGCACAACCACTGACTGACTTGCTGCAAAAGGATGTCCCTTTCTACTGGACTCCGGATTTCGAAGCAGCCTTTAAGCAGCTTCGGTTCATACTGACTTCAGGACTGGTACTACGCCATTTCGATCCTTCTGCTGAAACGGAAATTCACACAGATGCCAGTGGAATCGGCCTTGGTGCAGTGCTCGTTCAGCGCCATGACAATGCTGAACACGTGGTCGCTTACGCGAGTCGTTCGTTGAGCAAGGCAGAACGAAATTACACAGTCACAGAACAGGAGTGCCTCGCAGTTGTTTTCGCCGTGCTCAAGTTTCGCCCATACATCTACGGCCGTCGCTTCTCGGTAATCACCGACCATCATTCTCTATGCTGGTTGGTAGGCCTCCGAGACCCATCTGGACGACTGGCGCAATGGGCTTTGCGCTTACAGGAGTTCTACTTCACAGTACGCTACAAGAGCGGTAACCGGCACGCAGACGCCGACTGCCTATCGCGCCTTCCTCTACCGACGACGGAGTGCGACGCTGACAACTTCGACCAGTATATCGGCGCTATTGCCTCTGAGTTCCCTGATCTCGCGACTTTCCGGACAGCCCAACAAGAGGACCGCTCCTTAGATTCTCTGTTCGCCTCCGTAAATGAACACGCAAACCCAAGCTCTTTTGTGGTTCATGACGGCGTCCTTTACAAAAAGAATTATTCCGGACAAGGCGGCCGTCTGCTTCTAGTTGTTCCACGCACTTTACGGGCTCACGTCTTTCGGTCCTTACACGACGACGCAACCTGCAGCCACATGGGCTTCGCCAGAACGCTTCAACGAATCCAGCAAAGGTTCTATTGGCCCAAGATGCGACACGACACGGAAAAATACGTTGCTGGATGCGAACAATGCCAACGACACAAACGTCCCACGGCTACGCCGCCAGGACTTCTCCATCCTGTTCCACCTCCTAACTATCCCTTCGAGACTGTTGGTGTCGATCTGCTCGGTCCATTTCCACGATCGAGCAGTAACAATCGATGGGTCGTCGTCTGTGTTGACCACCTAACGCGCTACGCAGAAACTGCTGCAATACCTGCTGCAACGCTCATGCACGTGTCGCAGTTTATGCTTCGCTGTATAATTCTCCGCCATGGTCCTCCACGCGTTGTCATTAGCGACCACGGACGTCAGTTCGTTGCCGACATCGTTGAAGAGATCCTGCGTCTGTCTGCCTGCAATTTCCGCCATGCCACACCATATCACCCGCAGACCAATGGTCTCGTAGAGCGCACGAAACGGACTCTCATGAACATGCTGTCTATTTATGTCGATTCTAAGCACAAAAACTGGGACGAAGTGCTACCTTACATCACGTACGCGTACAATACCGCGAAGCATGAGACTACAGGTTACACTCCATTTTACCTGCTGTACGCTCGCTCCCCACGATTTTGTCTCGACACTATACTACCTTTTACACTAGACGTGGAATCCTCGACAGCCGAGACGCTCTGCCGCGCAGAAGAAGCCCGTCGCATTGCACGCCTCCGAACCTTGGCATCCCAGCAGCGTTCTAAGAAACGTTACGACGCCTGCCATCGCTCCGTATCTTATAGTAAGGGCGATCTTGTGTGGTTATGGACACCAGTCCGCAAACGTGGTTTGTGCCAAAAGTTCTTGGCTCACTATTCCGGTCCATTCGTCATTCTTGACCACCTCAGCGACGTCACGTACGTAATCTCGAGCGTCACAAGCAATGGTCGCCGCTCTAGCAAAACACAACTGACACACGTTGCGCGCCTTAAACCGTGCCACCATCAACCATCTGAGTGACTCGCCCAGAGGGCATCGTCTGCGAACCGGGAAGTGAAACGCGCTAGCGAAGATTCGACGAAAAGGAGGAAGAGACTCGACTGGCTCGCGAGCCAGTCGAGTCTCTTCCTCCTCTTCGTCGAATCTTCGCTAGCGCGTTTCAATATATATATATATATATATATATATATATAAGTCAAGTAGATCCTCCAAGAGAACGGTAACAACGGAAGTGTTTAATTCGACAGTTTCGGCCAGAGTCTGGCCTTCATCAGGAGTCTGGCCTTCACCATGACTCCTGATGAAGGCCAGACTCTGGCCGAAACTGTCGAATTAAACACTTCCGTTGTTACCGTTCTCTTGGAGGATCTACTTGACTTATTGCAACGCTACGGCCATTTTCGCCACCATGCCTGCCTATATATATATATATATATATATAGTGGTATGGGGAAGATTTATTCACCGAGAGCTGGTCTTGCTAACGCCTTAAAGAGCGCACAGTCATGCAGGCCAACGGGAGAAGCTCGAGAGTCCAACCCACTACAACCACGTTGTCGTCTTCTTCATTTGGGTGCCAATTCAGCTGTGTCGGGATGACAGTTCCATATACGTATCATCATCCCGGCCCGTAAGGCACCGTCTCGGTGCCTGTTAATTGAGCGAGTCGGCGTTGTAGGGCTTGAGACCAGAAACGTGGACTACTTCCGTTCTGGGTGCAGCAGCTGATGAGTTTGTGGTAGCGGCAATCTCGCAGGTCACAGGTGTGACCTGACGAATGACTCGGTAGGGCCCAGCGTATCGCGATAGTAGTTTCTCGCAGAGGCCAACACGTCGAGATGGGAGCCACAAGAGAACAAGAGATCCCGCAGAAGAAACGGCATCTCTATGTCGACGGTCATAAAGAGACTTCTGTTCTGTCTGCGACGACGATAACCGAGCACGCGCTACCGCGCGTGCTGTGAGGGCACGGGTGATCGCATCCTTAGCGTACGAAGTGTAGGATGGGTGGTCTGATGAAAGCAGTGTGTCGAAGGGCAGTAAGGATGACGTCCGAAGATTAGATAAAAAGGGGAGTAGCCCGCTGTTTCATGACGCGACGAGTTATAGGCGAAGGTTACGAACGGAAGAGCTATGTCCCAATCAGTGTGGTCGGTAAATACGTACATGGAAAGGATGTCCGTCAATGTGCGGTTTATGCGCTCCGTAAGGCCGTTAGTCTGAGGGTGGTAAGATATGGTGAAGTTGTGACGGGTAGCACAAGATTGGAGTAGATCATCAACCACACGAGATAGAAAGTAGCGACCACGGTCTGTGAGCAGGTGAGTCGGAGCGCCATGCTGGAGAATACTGCCGTACAGCAGGAAGTCGGCAACGTCGGTTGCGCAGCTGGTTGGTAGCGCTCGAGTGATTGCATACCGAGTGGCATAGTCTGTGGCCACTGCAATCCATTTATTTCCAGTTGTAGAAGTAGGAAAGGGACCTAGCAAGTCTAACCCCACTCGATAAAATGGCTCGGCTGGAACTTCAATAGGTTGAAGAAGACCGGCAGGGGGAGTCGTAGGCTTCTTTCGGCGCTGGCAGAGGTCGCAAGATGCGATGTAACGGCGAACAGAGCGGTACAGACCCTTCCAGAATATTCGTCGTCGAATGCGGTCGTAAGTTCTGGAGACTCCTAGATGTCCAGAAGTTGGAGCGTCGTCGAATTGTCGCAGAACATCCTTTCGCAGGTGATGCGGTACGACGAGTAAAAGTTGCGCGCCGTCGGGGTGTAAGTTGCGGCGGTACAAAATGTTGTCTTGAAGCAAGTATCTGCTAAGAGAAGGGTCAGCATAACGCGATTGAAGGCGGTCAATGATAGTGAGCAGCGATGGATCTCGGCGCTGTTCGTCAGCCACGTTCAAAAACTCAGTAATGGCTAAAACGCAGGCATCGGATTCAAAATCAATGGAGCTAGGTGGATCAACGGGGTGCCGGGATAAGCAGTAAGCATCGCTGTGCAGCTTTCGCGATTTGTAAACAACCGAGAACGTGTACTCCTGTAATCGAAGTGCCCATCGGCTGAGTCTTCCTGTAGGGTCCTTAAGCGTCGACAGCCAGCAAAGCGCATGATGGTCCGTGATGACTGCCAACGGACGTCCGTATAAGTACGGACGTAATTTCGCGATATCTCAAACGAGGGCTAAGCATTCCCGCTCAGTTATAGAATAATTTTGTTCCGCTTGCGACAAAAGGCGGCTGGCGTAGGCAATCACACGGTTGGTGCCATTCTGTATCTGACCGAGTATAGCACCAATGCCAAGGCCGCTTGCATCGGTGCGAAGCTCTGTTCGAGCCGTTGGATCAAAATGAGCCAACACAGGTGGTGATGTGAGGGCGATAATTAGCGACGCGAAGGAATGTTCTTGGTCCCTTCCCCAAGAAAAGGCCACATTCTTTTTGAGGAGATCCGTGAGGGGCCTAGCAATATCCACGAAGTTGAAGACAAAGCGGCGGAAGTATGAGCAGAGCCCAACAAAACTGCGAACTTCTTGTGTGGAACGCGGAACCGGGAATTCTCGGACTGCACCGACTTTGTCAGGGTCGGGTTGAACACCAGTGGCGTCAACAAGGTGGCCGAGTAGTTTAATCTGTCGACGTCCAAATGAACATTTCGACGAATTCAGTTTGAGACCAGCGCAACGAAAAACGTCAATAATTGCCGAGAGACGAGACAGGTGGCTTTCAAAGGAGGGCGAGAAAACTATTACATCAAGCAGATAGCAAAGGCAGGTCGACCATTTGAAACAGCGAAGAAGATAGTCCATCATACGTTCAAAAGTAGCCGGGGCATTGCACAACCCAAAAGGCATGACCTTGAATTGGTAAAGGCCATCGGGTGTGATGAATGCTGTGTTCTCGCGGTCGCGGTCGTCGACCGAAATTTGCCAGTATCCGAATCGAAGGTCAAGGGTCGAGAAATAGTTGGCGCCGTGGAGGCAGTCGAGCGCATCATCGATTCGGGGTAAAGGATAAACGTCCTTCTTTGTGATCCGATTCAGGTGGCGATAGTCGACGCAAAAGCGCCAGGTGTTGTCCTTCTTTTTAACTAAGACCACAGGGGAAGCCCAAAGACTCGATGAAGGCTCAATGACGTCTTTACTCAGCATTTTCTCGACCTCCGTCTGTATAAGTTGGCGCTCAGCATGTGACACGCGATAAGGGCTTTCGTGGAGTGAGTGGACTGGCGTCGCCGGTGTCGATGCGGTGGGTTACGGCACTTGTGCGGCCCAGGGGCGGTCGTCGACGTCAAAGATATCTAGGTAAGAAAACAGAACACCCCGGAGCGCCGCAATTTGGGAAGGTAAGAGGTCGCTGGATATCATTTTGTCGAGGAATGCCTTATTTTGCGACGTGATGACATGTTTCGCCATGGTCTTATTGTCAGCTGTAAAAGAACAAATCGAACATTCATCAACGGTGGAAATATCGGCTAAAGTGATGCCTTGGGGAAGAACTTGGGTCGACGTAGAGAAGTTCAGAACTGGAAGTAGCACCGTGTTGTTAGCAACAACCACTATAGTATGTGGTAGTGCGATGTGGTAGGGTCAAATCAATGAGGGGAGCTACCAGATACTCTCCATCAGGAACGGACGGAAAGGGCGACAGAGGAACGTACATAGCAGCCTGGGGCGGTAGCCGTAGAGACTCCACGGATCGTAGCCGAGTGCGACTTGGAGGAGTGAAATCGGAGCACAAAGGCAATTCGAGCCGTAAGATACCGGTAGAACAATCGATGAGGGTGCAGTGGGCAGTTAAGAAGTCAATTCCAAGGATGACGTCGTGTGGGCAAACATCGAGGACTGCGAAGAGAACGGAAGTATGGTGGCCAGCAACGGTAACGCGGGCAGTGCACATACCAAGCACCGATGTTCGACTTCCGTTGGCAACTCGAACAGTAGAGAACATAGCTGGTGTGAGAACTTTTTTCAGGCCAGATCGAAGTGTAGAACTCATAACAGATACTTGGGCACCAGTGTCAATTAGATCAGTAACGGCGTGGCCATCAACGAACACCCGAAGTAAATTGCGTCTTGAATATGTAGCCGGTTGAGGGTTTTCGTTCCGAGTCGTCAACGCAGCGCCACCTCCAGGAGCTGGACTCGTCAGTTTCCCGGGGAATGGCCAGAATAAGCCGGTGACGGAGAGCGGCGGCGTTGAGGGGAGCGTGACAGCCTACCCTGAGGTGACGGCGAGAGGCTTGACCTGTTTCTTTGGGCGACGACGTGAGTGTAGGACGGTTTGGAGCGTGGAGATGAACGGCGAGCTGAAGGGTCCTGAATATGGTCATCCGAAAAACCGGGTTGCGAATAGTGTCCACGGTCCTGACGGCGGTCGACATTACGAAAGCTTGGCCGGAAATACCACCTGTTGCGACAATGGCGGAAGATGTGCCCAACTCGAGAGCAAGAAAAGCAGATGGGTCGATCATCATGCGTACGCCACTCAGATGGATTTCGGTAGCGTGGTGGAAACCGAGGAGCCGAAGCTGCCGCAGCGACAAGTGGAGCGGAGTGGTGGTCAGCGTTGTGGACAGGAGTGCTCATGGGCTGCGGCTGGGGAACCTGGACGCCCAGGTTAGCAAACTCCTGGCGTACGACGGCTTGAATGAGCGAGACTGTTGCCCTGTTTTCTTGCGCAGGGGGCTGATAGGAAGCGGGTGCCATGGCTTCCAGCTCCTGGCGAACAATCCTTGCGATATTGGCAGGAGGCGCAAGTGAACGGGGCGCTGCGGAATCCTCGCAAGATGAAGTCGCAGCAGTGTTTGGTAGTCTCGCGATGTGGTGGGTGATTCGCCTGCTTTTAGCTTGTTCAAATCGCCGGCATTCAGATATGATTGAGTCGACAGTGGTGCAGTTCTTGCACATTAGTATGTTGAAAGCATCATCAGCAATGCCTTTCAACACGTTGCTGATCTTGTCCGCCTCGGACATGTTTTTGTCAGTCTTCCGGCACAGTGCCAGTACGTCTTGGATGTACGTTACGTACGACTCCGTTGATGATTGAACACGCGACGCGAGGTCCTGTTTGGCTACCATCTGACGAGCAACTAACCGACCGAACAAATCGCGATGCTTTTGCTTGCATGTGTCCCAGCTGGTTAGTTCTTCTTTATGCGTCTCATACCAGGCGCGTGCCGTACCCCGTAGGTAGAATAGAATAGTTGCCAGCATAAGCGTTTCGTCCCACCTGTAGTCCTTGCTGACGCGCTCGAATAATGCGAGCCATTCTTCGACATCCGTGCTGTCCGTCCCGAAAAACGTGCCAGGGTCGAGAAGATGGGGGAGGGGAATCACAGGTGATTGGGCCGGCGCGGATGGCGAGGCCTGAGTGCCAGTTTCAGGCATCGCGGCTGGACAAAGCTGGCGTCAACTGCGGAGTTCCAGAGCCGGGTTGTGCGAAGACCCAGCACCTTCCACCAAAAGATGTTACGGGGAAGATTTATTCACTGAGAGCTGGTCTTGCTAACGGTCATGCAGGCCAACGGGAGAAGCTCGAGAGTCCAACCCACTACAACCATGTTGTCGTCTTCTTCATTTGGGTGCCAATTCAGCTGTGTCGGGGTGACAGTTCCATACACGTATATATATATATATATATATATATATATAGAGAGAGAGAGAGAGAGAGAGAGGCAGGCATGGTGGTTGAGTGGCCGTAGCGTTGCATATAGTCCAGTAGACCCTCCGTGAGCGGTCACAACGTGGTTTATTTCGACGGCCTAGAGTCTGGCCTTATATATATATATACATATATATATATATATATATGTATATATATATATATATATATATATACATACATACATACATACATACATACATACGCCTGTCTGCTAGGCCGGCTGTTCTTACTCTACTTCGCCTTGCTTGTCTACTTGCTAGCCGAGCGCGCATCCATGCTAGAGCGCTGCTCTGTTTTCATTGCACTTGGCTCCACTGCGTGCCTGCAGTTCAATTAAAATTGGCCCTTCCCTGGCGTTGCCCGTCACTTCGAAGGTGGCATCGTTCGGAGGTCTTGAGCTCCGAACCACTAGGGATAGAAGTAATGCCTCCGGCGGGTGGCATTACAGGCTACCTCGAGGAGGCCAGTCATGGCCACGCAGTCACTTGGCTAGCTGAAGTACCAACTATGCCTTTAGCAGTTGGCCTTGGTGGTTGCACGCCGGATGGTCTCTTGATGGGAAACTTTCTGTTGGGCGATACTGGCTGTATTGATGCGGTCGGTGTTGGTGACACCAGAAATTTTCAAGACTACTGAACATGGGCGAGTTGGTAATTCATACTTACAAAACTGCGCGAAAAATTGACAAGAAACAGAGAAAGCACAAACACGAGCGCTGAACTATCAAATGAAAGTTTATTGAAGAACACACATATATAACTAGCAGAAAAATTGCCCGCAGCTTCCCTCGGGGGAACACTGAGGAGGATGCGGAGCATATAATTGGTTAACGGGGTGTTAAAGTGCGACTTACTTGGGTCGATGGCTAAATTGGTTAACGTGGTTGTGAAATGGGGTGTTAAATTGCGACTTACTTGGGTCGATGGCTAAATTGGTTAACGTGGTTGTAGGAGGGGGTGTTAAATGAGTGAACACGTACACACGTATGCGAAAGGACGGCGCTGGTCGAAGGGACGTCGATCATTGTGTTTGTGGATTCGTTGGAATTCATTTCACCGCGACCTTGGACGTCGACGCGCCGTACAAACCAACCGACGAGCGGCAACTGAGCGAGCAAGCGCCGACCTTGAGTATATATACAGCGCGACGGCGCATTCACTGTCAGCTGTTGAATGTTCTCGAAGGAGAAGCGCGCGCGCGGCACAGATGGCGACGGCTGTCAGCTGTCGAATGTTCTCGAAGGAGAAGCGCGCGCGGCACAGATGGTGGGCGACGGCGCGACGGCGCATGCGCGCGCGTCAGCTGTCGAATGTTCGAGAAGCGGTGCGGACGGCGCACTACAAGGCGAGTGTATAAGATGCTTCCGCATCTAAAACATGACGTGAAAGATTAGAGGTTGGCAGTGAGATAATCTATGTCTAGTCGGTGCAAAGTCGGCGAAAGCCTCGCAACACACGTGTCGCCATACTTGTGTATATAAAAAGCCTCAGCAGCTTCTCTCGATTTCCTATCCCTGTGCCTAGACAACACCCTTGTTTTGCGAAGTAACGGGTGACACTTGCAATCCTATCCCTGCAGTGTACACAGTGATTCAATGCTGGGTCGGTTTTCAGAGATGCCCTGTGATTGATTAGTCAGTCATTTGAACACCTTGCAGTTTGGACTATATATCCGTTACCACATGACAAGGGGATAAGACATACCACACCCATTCCACATTCAAAAAATGTTTCCCGGTGATTGACCTCACAATCACACCATTTTTTTCTTTGCCTTCAGGTTTCCTATCCACCACTGTGCAGACTCGGCCCAACTTATTTCTGGACGAAAAAAACACGTTAACATCGATTCTGTTTCTCACCTTCTTCATACGGTGGGGGGAGGCATGCAAATATGAAATGTACGTGAAAGGCAAAGCTTTGTCGATGCCCACCATGTAATTACCACCCTGTTTGAGTTTCTATAATGATCTGGTACTGGTAACACCCAGCTTTCCTTCTGGAAAGTTTTATAACCTGAGCCTCGTAACCGGGCCATCAAAAGCCTTTGACATTTGATGCGGGCACGACTTGTGCAAAGCAGATTCTAATCATGAAGTGGCGACACCATTCTCAACTAACTTTGAGTGGCAGAAATGAAAATCATGAATGAGCTTAACCGACCTAAGCGAATTCCCCCAGCATGTGAGGCCCATACCTAATTTTCGAATCCAGAAACTGAATGCAGCCATCTTTCAGGACCTCAAAGGTAAATTTCAAACCCCGTTTCTTTTACATAAATATTTTCAGCACATTCACTCTGGAATTCACGCATTTGTTCATTTCCACAAACACCAGATAATCATCCACGTATCTCGTTGTCTGAAGTGGTAACGTTTCTAAGCCTTCTTGAAGTTCTTGATCTATCCTGCCGAAGTATACCTCGCTCAGTTTAGGCCCACACACACTGCGCTTGTGTGTGTGCCTTCTTTGTTTCTTGTCGATTTTTCGCGTAGATATGTAGGGGGGGGGGAGATTTTTGTGGGGAGCTGCCTAACATACGTCTGAGAGTGGTCTTCGGCTGCGCAGCGTAGTCAGCAACGACCGTAGCATCCCTGAAGAAGGTAGCCTTTACGGCTTCCGAAAAGGCACACCTGGTGTCTTGACTGGATGGTCCAGCTCTCACTTCTTCGAGATAGTAGACGTCCCTTCTGCAGGCTTTGAGATCAGAGACAGGGCAACCGAAGAATCTTGCCGCTCAAACGGATGTGATTAAGTTCGTATCCAGACAAGGAATGTCCTCTAATCATCGGAAGCGGCTCCGGTGCGTTTGTTAGCACAGTAGTGCGTGCAATGTGTTCCTCCGGTGCCTTCGCGCTGATACGAACACCCCTCGTGTCTGACTTGCCTTTCGCGAAGGCAGTCTTTGTCTCTGACAACGTCTCAGAATTCAAGATCTTTAGAGAATTCTCTCCACGGCCGCAGTCTTTGCCTGCCGCATGGCCTTCTGCGTTGCTCAAGTTGTGGTGGCCGCTATAGGCATGTTCAGCGCCGAGGTTGTCTTTCTCATGGGATTAATCACAGCGCTCAAGGATGAAGGCCTTGAGCTCTTCTTGTGCCTTAACTGTTGGGACGTCACGCACAAGCGGAGCTGTTGTCTGTGTGTGCCCTGGCGATGTTGAATCTGGGGCCGGCTAATGCAACTGCATGCCATGAGGACTGATCTCTGTCTCCCCTAGCAATGTTACAGCGTCGGATAGGCGCAGCGATGGAGACAAACAGCTAAGCGGAGCTCATACTTTCGACGTCTTCTGTAAGGCAACAACATAAGCTGTCCGTTGTGGGGCTAGAAGACATTGACGGGCTATCTAGAGAGTGGGCCACGAGTGCTCGATCTTCAACTGAGCGCAGAGTCGTGGACACCCGTGTTGCACCATTGATGTTGTGTTCCTCGCAGCACACGAGAGCGTCTTGGTCAGGAGGAAAATAGTCCCAAGCATCGAAAAGGGGGCGAAAAACACTCGTCAGTCTCGCACACCGCTTTGTCCAGGATGCTTGCGTAACGCATTTGTAGGCTGCCACGCCTTGGCCGCATCTCAAAGATGGTCGATGGCCAACAGCCATTTGTGGTTTTCCGTCCAGGCATGGAACGTACCGAGTGAGGTTTTCGATGAAACTCATTTGAAGACGTTATCCTGAAAGCCGCGGAACACCACCACTGTCCAATCAGCCGACTAGAGCAAAGTGGCAGGCGAGCACCCGAAGTGCGATGATGCAAAACGGTTGAGCTCCTGCGATAGCAGATTGAATACACGCAAGTGCAATGCGTCGATGTCAGGTGAGGCTCCCGATGAGCCCTGGGTGGTGCTCGCGAATATACCTGCGGGGGCTCCGGTACTCAGGGAGTGTCTGTCAGAGGAGGAGCAGTAAGGCAATGCCATGCTGCTCAGTTGTTGCGACAGGCGCGAGAAGGCGCGAATAATCTGCGCTGCTTCGTTGGGTAAACCCTCCTGGGAGCCCTTGGCAGCGACCACGGAAGATATGTGGCCGTCGCAGCACTCAGTGTGGCGGAGATGTTCTCGATCGTGAGAGCGGTGTACACGGTGGTTCCAGAACTCGCGGTGGCGGGATCTATCGCTGAAAACGTGTGGACGGCCTCCCTTGTCGTAGACAGGTATCACACGTCGGTTCGGTGCTGATGAGCTGTCGAGGAGGCCTAGACGCCACCCCGAACGGTGGTGGCAGTGGCGGCAGGTGAGCAAGTGTCAAGGAGGCCATGACGTCGTCTTAAAGCTGCACTTACTAAGGCTAATTGATGCCGTTTGCTTTGGACGAAGAACTGTAGGCGAAGCAGTTTCTCTTCGCGTAACGAAGAGAGTGACAGACAATGCCTGTCTTCCAGGCCAGCTATTCTTATTTCATTTTGTCCTTCTTCTCTACATGCTAGCCAATATTTCACCACACTTGCATGTCAGAGCATTGTGGTTATTTATATAATCATCGAGGGTCATCTGCTAACGACACTTCGTAGAGAACAGCTGTCCATTTACATTGAAATAAAAAGAGTGAAAAGGCTGAATCTATCGAGCTTCGGAAACAAACCTCTTGAGAAATATGTGATATCAATTTAAAAAATACAAGATATTATTCATGTGAACATGAAGCTTAGAGAAAAGTTTTAGGCTTTCTTTTGATTATATCGCAGTGAACGACGTTTTTTTAAATAACTGTAAAATACCAGTTTGAAATTAGCTTTGACATCTCTCGAACACTGCGAAGATGGAAAGCATAGTACTGTGGCTACAGTGGGTCTGGTAAAGAGAACATTCCTGAGTTAAGTTTTTTTAGTATCACTATTGACTACTGAGAGTGAATCAAATAACATACCCTCAAAGAACCGGGTGTAGTACATGACTCATATATAATCTTCTCAACAGCAGCCAAGCACTGTCCCAAACAACACCCTGTAGAACATTAGAAAACCCTGATATTGGAAAGAAATAGGAAGACGTTCGTTATTCGTGTAGGTGGGTTTTTTTTCGGGGCGTAGCTGGTCACCTAATGTCATTTTTGTTTCTAAGCAGAAATGTTGAACTAGTTAAGTTGATTGGTTCGCTGGAAAATGCTTTTCTACGTGTCTTCTGTCCGTTTTCAGTCTGCAAAAAACTAGCCACGTACAACTACTCTTTGCTTTCAATAAATGCATTTTTAAAGCGTATAGAACAAGGCGAGCTGGCTGGGATTGCTCCTTTGTCCCCATAACATTGTCACCCTTGTTCTAACGACGCAGACCAGCTTCGTCTACTGTCTTGGCCTCTTCAAACGCGCATCACAATACTGTCCACATGCAATCAGAAATATAGTACACCAAAGTTCCAAGACTGTGCACAGCGTGCACCTTTGGACTTTTCATCTGAGTAAGACAGTGCAACTCTTATGTTCGCTAGGTCTAGTTATGTTCACCAAAGTTGCTAGTGATAATCGCCAAAATAGAAAAAAAACAAATTTTTTGACCAGCCTCATCATGTCAAAATTTTTAGTAGTAGTTTTTTTCCTAATGAAAGTTGTGGATAGATTTTTCTTCAAATTTCTGAAGAGATATGACCGCCTTTTTATGCTTTTTGCAGTTTGAGAACACCCGTCAGTATTTCTTGGCTGGTGAACTTCTTGTGAGCTAAACAGAGGGGGCTTCGGGCATTGGAACCAAGTTCGAAGTTCGCGCTAATCTGGGTGGCGCTACTAGAGCTGGCCTCACGAATCGATTCCGCTTCGCTGGAATCTTCAAGGCAAGCACTGAGCCCACTTAGAACATGTCGTCTACCTTAGATGGCGCCACAATACCAATTTGCAGAAGCTTGCTGCATATAGCAACCCTGTGAACCAGCAACCTCCACAGTAACCTAAGAAAATAATTTCTTTAGGTTTTCTGTTGGCAGATGTCGTTCTACTCTGTCAGCAGCTTCCTCATTGATGTTTTCCAACTTTCAAATTTATTTTTTCTTGAAAAACGAGAACTGTATAATGAAACATTCCATCCTGAAAGAACTGAATGTTTTCTTTCATTGGTTGTATCAAGCTGATTTTTTTTTATTGCAGCAACACATGGACTATATTGCTTCTGTATCTAAACGAAAATATTGTTTTGATGAATTTATGGCCTAGTTAATCCAATTTTGAATCATCAGTGCTGTGAAAATATTTTAAAGCATTCTATACCTTTCGTAGAGTAAGTGTTTATTATACACATGTTCATAATTATTCACAACAGTATAACGGGATAATGTAATGTGAAACATTTTGATGAATAGCCTAGAGGCATAAAGGGAAGAAAATTTCAGCAATGATAATGAGCCAAAAACGTCTTTGCTTAATATATAAAGTGCATTTGACATTGTAACAAGAGAGGATACTCTAAGAATATTTTTTACAAACAAAACTCACACGATATTTTGTGATATTCGGAAGTGTTGGACGCGAGCAAAATATCTTTTCTTTCCGAAATATTCAGGCAATTCGCTTCACTGCAAAGAAATCAGCGCAAGTCTTTTTAGTTCAGTGGAGATGGTCGCCCAAGTGGCTGGGGCGGCTGGCTTCGATGACCCTGGACAAAGGAGCCATCGCTATACTGAATGGTGGCTCTACTGGTGTACATGACGGCATGGCTGAGTTTATCTTCATTAACGTTTTCTTTGATTTTAGTTATTCTTTCCACACACTGCAGTCACTTCGTCTATGCCACTCTTCCTGCAACAATGAAGCTCATCTGTCGATGGCTGTGTCTTTGAGTGTAAACAATTTACTCCTTGCTCGTGGTATGGTGGCTACTCACGGGAATGGTTGCCCCTTCACCCCTTTTTCGAAGTGCCGCTCAGGCCTTAGAGTAATGAGCGATTCACCGGGATCACCGGCGAGTGACCCGAATGTGCCACGACATCCCTCGTCATATTCGTGTGGTCGAGACTTCCTTAGAAACTCGAACGTGGCCTGCGTCACTTACACCGGATCTGCGCGCCCTGTGTCATGATGTATGCAATGGTCTTCTCTACAATTCAATAAATTACCATTCGACATTTTTTATCATGCACAACATATGGAATTCAAGGTTTTCGCAATCTTCAGCACCGCTTTCTAGTTCCTCAATATTAATTGTGCCATAAACCAAGCAGTCAACGTTCTTAAAGTTCTGTCTGAGCAGTCGAGATGTAAGTGTAATTCTGTGAGCTTACCCATCTTCGGTGATGGAAGGAAGTGCTAAATCACTTCCTTGCATGCTTTCTTCTATTTGTGCACGCAAGCATCTGCGCATGACTTGAAGCCGCCTGATGTTTTGGTCAATTCTGCTCCTTCTTTTTACCCTTCGTGCACTATAGTGCCCAGTTGTACCGCGATGATGAGTATGGTGGTGGTGCGCTACCTCATGCAATGGCAGAGCCCTATCTAGGGGACATGGCCAGGGACCGACGGTTGGCTAAGGGTCGGTGACCAGTTGGTGGCCAGTTTATTCGGCGAGACAATCGAAAAAAAGGTAGCTCGGCAAGCGTGCTTGGACCGAAATCATAGGTTTACCATTTGTCAATGCTATTTGGCCAGATCGGCAGTAGGTCGGCCAGTGTGCTTTGCCCGACATTGTATATACGTTTACCATTTGCCAACGCTATTTGTTCAGATCGGCAGTAGGTCCGCCACTGTGCTTGGCCCAACGTCGTAGGTTTACCATCCGCCAACGCCCCTTGGCCAGATCGGCAGTAGGTCAGACAGTGGGCTTGACCCGAACTTGCAGGTTTTCTTGGGCCGACCTATTTTTAGATTGTTGACAAATGTAAGCGTGGGCGATCACACTTGCCAATTTACCCGTCATGTAAGCAGGAATGCACCTCTACAGTGCATCAGCTTATTTTAAAATATGGGCAGTGACATTACTTTGATTTTGGCGTAATTGCAATGTGTGCACAAGAAGCCATTCTAAGGTAAAATATTCTAGCTAAGAGTTTATTCTTAAACATAAATTTCAAGGAAGTATACGAACAAAAGGTAGCCATTGTTCCACAACTGTTATTTTATTTTTTTATTTTCTAAATACGCAATTATGACCTAGATGAAGATACGCATCTGTGGAATAGTACTGGTGGCTGCGACCACTTGGACGGCTGATTTGACTTTAGACAACGTGCGAACAGCGTGGTTCCAAGTTCGGTGAGTATATAGGCCCTGAGTCTTCGTAAAACGAAAATTAAAAGCGCAATGCCGTGTCCTTTCAATGCTGTTAAACATCCGTGACTCCCTAAGAACTTTCCCGCCTGCCCTTATGCGCAATCCCGTGCAGCGATCGTGTGAGGCGTATTGGTGTAAGGTTCAAACAATGGATTATAGCGAAAATCTCTGTTTAAAAAAGGGTACAATATTCCGGCTATGCTTTCGTTTTTTTTCTGTTAATAAGAGGTGCAAGCTTGGTCGTATAACGATCTGGCTGAATACAGAGGCGCATTCTATTGAACCACTCTTCGATTACCGACACCCTGACACCAACCTTGTGGTGTGCTCTAAAGAGAAGCACGCTATTTGTGTCGCGGTATCATAGTGCACCGCTCCACTATTCGAACTATAGCAATAGCATGCCATGGTTTGCGAAACTTGTACGTACTGCTCGCAAAGCTAGATCAGAAGACTACAATTGAAGTAGTGATAACTGTGCATTTTTGCATGCTCTAAAGCTGCTTTCATCATTTTTAGGCAGAAAATATTGCTGCATCTGCGGTGTCACTGAATTTAGAGTTCCTTTTCTTATAGCTTGTATAGGATACTAACGAAAAGTGCCCATTTTTTAATTAATTTAGCTCCTTTCAGCGTAAGTCATAATGTTTGCGTTACCGTTTTTTAAGTTGATAGCTTCCCCTATGTTTTGTTGATTAGATTGTCTGTTCGTTTAATTGGTTTCAATAAATAAATGAGCCTCTCAAACTACTATATATTCACCTTCTGTTGTTCTTATACCTTAGAAACATGTCAACTTCCCTTCTAAGAAATCTTGGAGTGGTGCTTCAAAGCTGTGTAGGCTGTCCTCATTGGGACTTTTCTGGTAGTTAGGAATTTTCTTGTATTTGCAGGCTTTCTCATAAAAATCATGGTGCGCCAATGCAAGACGTCTGAAATTTTATCAAAATTGAAAGAATGGTCGGACGAAACCCAAGACCAAGAAGGCGGCCGTTCGCGCAGGCGTCAGAGAGAGAACATCCATGATTCGCCATAAGTGTTCACGCAAACAATTTGTGTACATAAAAAATAATGGGTCCATGTACGCGTGACGTGAGCTTTATTGATGCTACTATAGTTCATAGTATCTATGAACTACTATGGCTGCTACTGGCGTGACCTGAAATTTTGTTTAGGGGGGTGCGGTGGGGTGCAATCATAGCTTATGTATGTTTGTGCACGCTCTTGTAGGTGTACATGCAAATGTATACAATACAGTACACGTGTGAATTTAAAAAAATCACGAGGGAGTTAAAGAACCCCCCCCCCCAACTTAATTCCTGGTGGCCAGCTGTCCACGTGATAATTTTCACCGGGCCGAACGTGGCCCTACAGAAGCTGGCACTCGGCCACGTCGGCCAATGAGGTTGGACCTACGTTGCTGGCCACAACATCGGCCGACGTGAGGCCAGTGTCAATCCCCATACGTGGGCAGACCTCGGCAGTCGACCTAAGCTCATTGTCGGCCAGGCTGGCCAGCGATCCTGGGCCACCATTGCGCCGAGCACTTTTGTACCATTGTGTAATGATTACAAACAAATGGCTTCGGCGTCCAACCTTGAGGATACCAGACTAACCATCGTAAGGCAAGCATAACGGGTGGGCTAGCAACCGGTTGTTAGCTTTGAAGGGTGGTGCGCTAGCTTGTCTGAGTGCTGAGCTGATAGAACGGGACTCTAACGCAGAAATTTCAGCTAGCCCATCTTACTTAACCTATATATCTTAACAGCAAAAAAAACAACAGTCAAACAAGGAAGAGACACCTAAACAAAACAAGCGCAAAATAAAAGAGCACCCATACTCTTTACATGTCTCCGACATCTAAGATTGTTTCTTTGCTGAGTGAAAATGTCTAATGAAGTGTTTCTTCTTTATGGACATTCCAGAATACCTGCCTAAATAGGCATCTTGAAAAGCTGGGCAGACTAGAGACGAAATAAACTTAATGGGCTTCCATCTAGCCAGCCCGCAGGAGACGAATGCTGCCTCGTCAATCTATGAATAACCTTCGCAGTCTTGGTTCTGAGACGTAGCCCAGTGTTTCGGCGCCACGTCACGTAGGAATGCTCTGCCCCACAGGGCATTCTGCTCATCCCCATCCGCAGCCCCACCTCTTCCTCTTGGGAGTCTGCACTGATTAGCTTACACGCCAGCAGCAACAGCAGCAGCTAGTACAGTGGCCTCGCAGGGTTCCGCAAGGCAGCGGAGCTCTGAACTGAGGGCCCCACCCAACAAAAGCTTTCTCTATATTTACTGATAAAAGGTTGTTCTTTGTCTCGGGGCCATATATAAAAAACAGATACTGACAGCATAACTGCATTTTTTTTCTTTAATGCCCCGCTCTAATATTCACGACCACTGCCTTCGCGAGTGCGTGACCACCATCTCAATGGGCCATGCAAATGCGGTGGACATCCGAATCACAGCCGAAGGTCAACGTAAGGAGCCAGTTATCTATGGGATGACCTACAAGCCATTACATTTCAGTTGCTCTTTACGTCGGATTGGTTTTCTGTCTTTCATATCTATTGGGCATCTACTACATGTTTGATGTTAGCGTAATAATTTGGACAGCAGATAGACATTCACGAGGCATCCCAAGAAAGAAAACCTTAAAAAGACATTTCAAAGCGGCTACTAATTGTTATTTACGTTTTCATCTTAGAGAAGACCTGAAACAGACATTTTCAAAACGTAAAATTGGCACCTCAATTGTGCTTGCTTACAATTAGTGATTTAATAACAACAACATGGCCTGATATACCGAAGAAGTTCATACGTGTACTTCAAGATATTGTTTAGACACTGTAGTGCCTGTCACAGGTCCCGTTAATTAGGGAGGCGATCGCCGGGCTAATTCCAAGGGCCGCAGTATCGGCCCCCCGAACCGCACCCCGAAAACGTGGACAATTTAGAAGTGGTCCTTTCTGGCGCGCCAGCGGACGCCGGCTGTCGCCCGAAGAACAAGTCAGAGCCAAGAGTTGATAAACAAACAAAATTATATTCTCAATAATGGCAGATCAAAACAATACACAAGTATGCACGCTCCACAATAGTTGAGTACAATATGTCACCAATCGAACAATGTACTACACAGTACAATCAGCCACACACGAAACAACGGACAAAGACGACAATACGCACTACTATGCAGTCGCATGCATTGAACAACCAAGACACTTAAAGACTAAAGAGATAGAAAACCTATTCAGTCCAAAGTTCTTGGAACAAAAGTCTGGATGATACTTTTCCGAGAATCACTCACTCAAAGTACAGCGTTGTCGTCGTTCCGCTGCCCCCGAAGTTTCTCTTCCAGGAACCCTCGCCGAAGTTTCTCTTCCAGGAAACCTCGCATCTTCAATTGGCCACTCTCCAAGCTTCAAACTTCTTCGCCGGAAACACGTCGGCTTCACACACGCAGCTATTGCCACGCGTCTTCGCTCGATAGCGGTAAACACACACTCTTGTCTGTAGCTCGAGTCGTCACCCCTCAGGAGGAAATTATCTTCTTCTGCTTTGTCTCTACGGACAAAACCTTCACCGACTCTACGGCGGAATTCCTACGCGCTCTGGCGCTAACTTCCGTCTTCCCCTGATCTCTCATCTCGGCTGCTCGATTAAATACCTTCCGCGCGAGATTCCAGAAAGTTCTCATCATTTCGTCGGCGCGCTACGCAGCGAAGGCTGAAGAGAGGGCGAGACGGTTCGAAGGCCATCCACGGCGACGCATGACTGAACCCGGCATCACCACGCCCTTTTCCATCTAGAAATTTTGAGTGCTTGCTCGGCCGCCGATGTGGGGAGACCCTTCGGTGAATCCACGCTACCGAGGGGAGAGGGTCGCGCGCCCGGGGAGTCCTTGGATGCTTGTTTTCTCTTTTTCGTTGACCTCGCGGCGTCTCTCCCGCGCTTTATCGCGAGAATTTGGCGGCGCGCCCTTTTTTGAGCGCTCGTTTTGTGACACTGCCCCCCACTTTAAGAATATTATCTCATAATATTCAAAACCACACAAACGAGCGCGAACAGTCCCCACACACTTAAAGACTGTAACATAGTCCGTCGCTCATGACACGTCACAATCACAATAGATCCCTCAATACAATTGTACATGGTAGTTCAATCTCACAACACATGAAATATAACCACAGGTGCATGAGTACAACACTCCATCACATATTCCAGAAAATACAAATGTACAAAGTTCTCTCATTACAACAATTACTATACTCACATCATTACTATACATCACATCACCGTAACAAACATTTTGAATCACTCGACATACAGTTGTGGCACAGGAAAACAATCACATTAACTTAACATATATCACTGTCAAACACATTCCAAATCGACTTAGACACCTATCCGGTGCATTTCGAGCATCGCTTGCGCCCTTTTTTGCGGTGCTCTCTCGATCTCTTCTTATTGTTTTTGCTTGTTTTGTTCCAACGAGCCCCTCCCAACGACGGTATCTGAGGCGGCGTCTCAGCCATCGTTGTCACTTCCGACACTGCTAGCGGGTCATGACGCTCGACCGATCCTGTCCGTTTATTCACCCGCTTGTCCATGTCCCGACATTTGGCCTGGCTGGCCGACTCCGTCATCTTTACATTGTCGGTCAGTTGAGGTCGAGCCGACGTAAGTCCAGCTGCCCAGCCCGTGAACTCATTCAACTCGATCATCTTTTCATTCGCTGTCTCTTGCGCCGCGGCTTCACCTTGGGCTCTAGTGAGATCCGTCACGGGATGCTCCTCCACTGTATCTCGCGGTCGCTGGGTTGGCGAGGGCTCTATCTTAGGGTCTTCTCCCAAACATTCTGGATCATTCGGCCCTCGCGGCCCGTCGATGTTTCCGATGACGAGGTCGTACAGGGGGGTCGTCATGCATAGAGCCGTAACCTTCCCGCTGAAGTTCGGGCTTTCAACCTCAATCTCTGCTTCGGGAAGCGTCCGAACCGTACTGTCAATTAGGCAAACTGGTTTCGTTTTGCCTGTTACATCACTTTCCCGCACCAAATTTCTCCGCATGATAACAGTGGAGCTGCCGGTGTCTCTTAACACCGTAATCTTCTTGCACGCAACTTTTCCAGGCAGCGTTGGCATTCCCTTCGTGACAACGGTTGGCTGTTTTGTCATTACAGCACCCACAATAGGAATTTTCTCCCCATTTTTCAACTCTACGAATCTATTGGTGACGGCATTATTACCGGATTTCGGTGCCGCTTGCACACAGGATACCTGGTGAGTTTGACTCGCTCCGTTTCGACATGCGTCTGCTTTGTGCCCAGTCTGACCACACTTAAAACACTTTACTACCGTAGGGCTCGTAAAGTTAGTACGACAGTTGCTCGTGCGATGACCTACTCGGTTACACAGAAAACAACGCGGAACACTCTCCGGTGCACGCTTCTTTTGTTCGGGTGCCGAATTTTTCGAATCTTCGGGACACTTCTTCTCGACCTTGGCCAAATTAGTGCAACCTTGCGCTTCCAAGAATTGATCAGCTAATTCAAGCATGTCTTCAAGTGACTTAGCTCTCCTCTTTTTCAAGTACAGCGACAGGCTTGGGTGGCAACTAGTAAGAAATTGTTCTCTAATTAGGAGCTCTCTAAGGTCATCGTACTCCAGCGCTGTCCCTAAAAGTTCAATCCATCTGTCAAAATAATGGCAAAGTCGGGCAGCATACTGCGTAGCCGTCTCACCAACAGCTGGCTTTCCTGTCCGAAATCTGTCCCAAAATCCTTCCACAGTAAATCTAAATCGCTTCAGCAAAGCACCTTTCACCTTTGCATAGTTGGCTGCATCGGTCGGCGTCAGCCTACCGTACACACTGAGCGCTTCACCACTCAAGCAAGTACTCAAAGCACTTGCCCATTGATGTTCCGGCCAATTCTGGCTCCTTGCAATCGTCTCAAATCTGTGAAGGGACGCGTTAAGGTCGTCCTTCCTTTCATCAAACGCTACGAGCAGCTTGCTTGGGTTCAAGCGGAAGCCATGATCTTCCCGTTCACTGCTTTCAACTCTAGCTTGGACGGGAGTTTCACTTCGCTGTTGCAAACGGGGCCGCTCGAGTTCCATCTCGTGCTGCCACTGCCGTTCCCTTTCAGCCATCTCCGCTTCTTTTTCTTCTCTCGCCCTTTCGGCTGCCAACTTCTCTCTATCCAGCTCCAACTTCAATTGCTGCTCTCTTTCTTCTTTCGCTCTCTCAGCTGCCAACCTCTCTCTCCAACTCAGCTGCTATTTCTTCCTTGGCTCTCTCAGCTGCCAACCTCTATCTCTCCAACTCAGCTTCTTTTTCCGCTTTGGCTCTTTCGACCGCCAACCTTTCTTTTTCTAGCTCAGCTGCCTTCTCTTCTCTGGCCCTCTCTTTTTCTTCTTTTTCCTTCTGGGTGACCCACTTCCGTAGTTCGGCGCCAGAAATACCCATCTTCTCACCAAGAGCTACTAACTTTTCGAGATCCATTGTGTCTCGCAAATAAAGTCTGGCCGTGTGCAAAAAGTATCTGCCTAAATCAGCCTATTGGAACACTCTCCTGCACTTGTTAACGAGAACACTGAGCAACACACAAAATCGCTCCGATAGCACTATCAACAACTCGAGGCTCTTTCTCACTACTTTGGACACACTGTGCACCAAAATGGCCTCGTCGCGAACGCCAGATTAATTGTCACAGGTCCCGTTAATTAGGAAGGCGATCACCGAGCTAATCCCAAGAGCTGAAGTATCGGCCCCCGGAACCGCACCACGAAAACGTGAACAATATAGAAGTGGTCCTATTCGGCGCGCCAGTGGACGCCGCCTGTGCCCCAAAGAACAAGTCAGAGCCGAGAGTTGATAAACAAACAAAATTATATTCTCAATAATGGCAGATCAAAACAATACACAAGTATGCACGCTCCACAATAGTTGAGTACAATATGTCACCAATCAAACACAGTACTACACAGTACAATCAGCCACACTCGAAACAACAGACAAAGACAACAATACGCACTACTATGCAGTCGCATGCATTGAACAACCAAGAAACTTAAAGACTAAAGAGATAGAAAACCTATTCAGTCCAAAGTTCTTGGAACAAAAGTCTGGATGATACTCTTCCGAGAATCACTCACTCAAAGTCCAGCGTTGTCGTCGTTCCACTGCCCCCGAAGTTTCTCTTCCAGGAAACCTCGCCGAAGTTTCTCTTCCAGGAAACCTCGCGTCTTCAATTGGCCACTCTCCAAGCTTCAAACTTCTTCGCCGGAAACACGTCGGCTTCACACATGCAGCTGTTGCTACGCGTCTTCGCTCGATAGTGGTAAACATACACTCTTGCCTGTAGCTCGAGTCGTCACCCCTCAGGTGAAAATCATCTTCTTCTCCTGCTTTGTCTCTACGGACAAAACCTTCGCCGACTCTACGGCGGAATCCCTACGTGCTCTGGCGCTAACTTCTGTCTTCCCCTGATCTCTCATCTCGGCTGCTCGATTAAAATACCTTCCGCGCGAGATTCAAGAAAGTTTTCATCATTTCGTCGGCACGCTACGCAGCGAAGGCTGGGGAGAGGGCGAGACGGTTCGAAGGCCGTCCGCGACGGATGACTCAACCCGGCATCACAACGCCCCTTTCCATCTAGAAATTTTGAGTGCTTGCTCGGCCGCCCATGTGGGGAGGCCCGTCGGTTAATCCACGCTTCCGAGGGGAGAGGATCGCGCGCCCGGGGAGTCCTTGGATGCTTGTTTTCTTTTTTTTCGTTGACCTCGCGTCATCTCTCCCGTGCTTTATCGCGAGAATTTGGCGGCGCGCCCTTTTTTGAGCGCTCGTTTTGTGACAGTGCCAGCATTCAACAACCACCTCAATGATTCTCGTGCCATGAAGGGCCCAAATTCCCAAAGTCATGTCAAAAGAGTGGTGCCGTCACTTTTACTAACAAACGGCGCAACTAATGACCTCCCCAAAATAATTGCCTTGACAGCGCAACCATGAGTGTAGAGCTGCCTTTTTTTAAAAAAGACATGGTAAGCAAAAATATTGAAAAAATTTATTTTTTGTCTTTAAGTGTTTTTTAAATCTGCAGGCTTTTCTGAACCAGATTTGTTTTTCTCCATGGGATCTTTTTTTTTCAGAAATGACAGTTCAAAACTTTTGCGGTGGCCTGCCATGCCCCTATTCTTACGTAGCAAGGGATTCCTTCGAGTTCAAGTATCATAGCCATATGAATCGTTTGCAAGTGTGAGTACATTTGACACAATCAGAAAAGAATGGGCGCAGAATCGCGAAAATGAAAGAATGCAGAGGCATCAAGCTTTCTCTCGGGAAACTATATTTGGCCGAGGACGTCTTTGGGGTGTCACAATTTTCAAGCACCAAAACTATAACCGTTTCGCCGTTAAAAAATATAGAGCCAACTTGAAGGACACTGGAAATCTGTCCGGGCAACATATTTTTACATAACATCCGGAATACCAACCCTACCCACGACCTCGGCCCGTGAGAGGCCGGAAAAGGAGCTGACATCGGCAGCGTAGAGCCAACGAATACAAAGATTAAATATCAGGGTCTCAATGGGAATTGAACCCCAGAATTCTGCGTGGCAGTGAAATATTCTATCACAAAGCCATGCCAGGTTTCGAAACTACTTTTCAAATAGACGCCAATGTTCGTGAAACGTATAACGTGGTTGCATTTTTGGCTGTTCAATTTCAAAAACATAACATGTTTACCTTTAGGAGACAGCCGTCACCTCGAGTTAACGTCAAATGTAGTTAGGTGCCATCCGCTGAAAATTAATAATGTAATAATGTGCACGGCTGCCATCCTCGTGTGCACCAGTGCTTTACATCAGCTTATCGCTTCTAGAGATCTAATACTCATGTTTTTGCTGGCATCATTGCGCAAGTGCAAACAACTGGTTATATAAACACTGTGACTGTTCAACATATGTTTGTGCATGCAACATGTACACATATAATTAGCATAATTCGTAACGTGTCGCTTAACAACAAAACTACAACACGGTCACCTGCCCTCCTCAGGCTTGGCATAGCATCGAGTCACAAGTACGTGGCATCCGCCAACTTCTTTTTTTATGTTCGGCCAAGTTCAAAAATACTGTTTCATGCTCGGTTTTGTTTAAGGCTAAGTTCAATGTTTGGGTACTATTTTCGGCTCGTCTCCGGTTCGAATCAATATCTTTTGCGCTTTTAACAGAACTTCATAGACTTTTTTTACCGATGTTCTATTAGGCCTTTTAAACTGATGAGGATTTTCTGAAACTAATCGTCGCAATCGTCGAATTTTATGTGTTTCGGCTCAGCAGTGCCATGTATATTATACAGGGTGTTTTACCGTGTGCCTTCGAATACAACCGCAATAAAGGAGTTGAATAACAAGAAGTGTCTTCTGAGCGCATACAGACTCTGGCCTTGTACTAAGGATGAGGTGCCACTTTTAGATTCCTCGTGACAAAAAAATTTGTCGGTCAAGCCTAATTCCGGACATGTCATGAAAGAGGTAACTCACAAACAGAAGGAAGTGATTACAACCAAGAACTGTCGCGAATGCGGCCCCTAACCATCCAGGGATCGATAGGCGAACAAAGGCCTTTCACGAAGTGAAAGTGATGTCTTTCACGTCGTAGGTTATCACTACTGCACGGCTCAGATTTTTCACGTGGAAAAGTGTGTGTACGTAAGACCAAATAGTGTTGTAGTCTCGTATGCCTGGATAAAAAAGACCAGGCACGCAGTCATGTTTAGGCGGAAGACGTTTCGCTTCTACGAGGCTTCTTGCTGCCTTGGCGGCGTGTTTTCTTTCTTGCCACGATCACGTCATGCTAGAATGATGCTGCATGGCTGGCCTGCAGATGCTTTGGTCGCCACGGACGTGTGTGTGCCTCAGATTAGAGAAGTCGTCAGCACGAGAATTCGTATGGTCTGCTTTCTGACAGCCACACACCCGAACTCATTATTGATCAATGATTTTATTAGAATGCAGCACGTTCCATTTTGCAACAGTGCTCTCCGCGTTATATTTATTTTCCTGAGTTGGGGCTCACATACTTTGTTGCCTCTTTTCTTTCTTTTATCTGTTTCGTCTACACTGTAAACAGCTTGGCTATTGCTTCGAGCTAAATCATTATAAATAGCCTTAATAACAATTTTCTTGGCTTAATAAATGATTCTGGTTGCTTCATATGGTTATATTCAGCATGTCTTAGGCGTTTCGTGTATGGCAAATGTAATGCTAGCTTGCCTTCCTGCGGGTGCCGGTACAAATCACGAGTGCGTGCAGTTACATTTTTTCATCCTCATCCACGGAAACGTTTACACATTGACCCAAAGAGTGAACCTATATTTGAACACAAACAAATAGACTATTGAAGTGCACGCCTGTCTGGCATAAAGCCCATGTGTATAACCATCGGATGAGTGCCGAGTATCCTGCGGAATGTTCTGTGCTTTGAAAGAAGAGGATGGAGAACAAGAAAATATCGGCAGTTTCAATCTTCTAAAACATTATACACTCATCTAGACACATATCGACACATATTGTTTTTTTGGCATAGAATGTTCTGGCCAATACACAAAGAGGAATTATTTTTACAAAATTACGCTGTAGAGTTCTAAAACCAAGTTACTACATGCATAGAGCTTGTTTCGCTCCTTCCCTACTTTGCACAATGCGTGACAAGGACAAGAAAAAATAGAGAATTATTTTTTATCGTGTAGTCGCTTCAAGTTACTTCAAATTACATTATCAAAGCGTCTTTTATTTGAATTATACTGTATTTTATTATTCCTAATATTCTCCTTTTGGAGCCTCATTAGGTGTCACAGGCATATCTGTTCTGCTGTAAAAAGATTCTAAATGAAATCAAGGTGGGTTTGATTGCAAATTTTTAGTAAAACCTAATTTCTTCTAATCATTTTATAATTATTTGGATTTACAAGTAATATGTAATCCCATCTATCCAACTACTCGTTTCATGGCCAATACCCCAGACTGGGTGTGAGCCATGCATTTACACCACCATCGTGAGCATCATCATCACTTCAAGCGGATGCTAAGGAAGCACTATGCACGCCCTGTATTTTTGTCAATCACTTGTTAAAGCATTTTTTCGCTTACACCCCTCGAGACTGGTGCGCTATTGACGTTTCGTTTGCGTTCTTGGGATTATCCTGACGCTGTTCCCGTTTGGCGGCTGGGTCTTGTTTTCTTACAGCATGGTTGAGCAATCATCGCAGTCGTTCTTATGCATTAGCCCTGATGATGGGATCCGCTATTTGTTGTAACTGCCTTTTTCGGCTAGCTTTTTCAGCAACGCGAATGGCTGGAAAGATCCCCTGGCAGCCGGCGCGTCCATATTGGCTGCTGCGTGGAGATCCCTAGCGGTAGATCCCCCCAAAACGCTTCAAGGACGGCATTGTGGCGTCCTCTCTTGCCCTAGTGACGAAGCTCGGCGGCAGTATCCCTTGGAACTGAGTGCCCACGAATGCACACCGTTCGCCATTAGCTTATAAGTGCATTAAACCTAAAAAAAAATCCCGCAATATGAACGCGTATTGTTCAAGATATTTTACTAAAGCATGCATGTAATTGCCCATGTTCGTCATCTATGCACTCTATCACCACACGCAGCACTCGTTTAGGCTTCGCCTTTTGAAATGTCATTTCGTGTTTTGTAACATTGCAACCACTGAGTGCGTCCTAGCCAGAGGTAGGCTTTGGTACAATGATAACTCTTTTGCAACAGTACTGCGCATACTAGCTAAACCGAGCTAAATAAAAACAAACTGTAATTCAACACGCAGTAAAGAAACAATACGGCAGATTACCAGCACTGACGTAAGTGGACAGAAAAGTGACCACTGCTCCCTTCCTTAAGAGTCTTGGCGAAAACGTGCACGTGCATATCTTCAATCTAACCTTTTCAGTGTAGTATTAAACGACATCGTCACTAATCTTATGGTGCTTTATTCATTGAACACATTTCTTATATACAAATTTCGTGATCATGCATAGTGTTAGGACTCGGGTGTCACCGTATCTCACTGCTGCCACCACTGTTGCGAATTTGGGGTGAGGGGGAGGGGTCCGCTTCCATGACTGTTGAATCTTTGGGTAGTGATCCGGACCGGAGCCATGCAAATCTCAGCGAGAAAACGAGCAGAGGAGGTGGAGCTGATAACAGGAACGTTTATTTACAGTAATTTCCACGATGAAGGTAGCGTGCTACTACTTGTTTGATGGTAACCTCCTTGAGCGTCTCGGGGCTCGTATTTTGAAGCCTGGGTCTCCCCGTGATTCCCTGAAAAAAAACAATGTAATCAAGAACAGTCCAATAAAGAGGTAGCCTTCATTTCCACCCCCAAAATTGGATCGTCAAACTCCTCCTCCTTCCCAACTCAGGACAGAAGGAAGAGACGCGCCAAATTCGGTGCATGGCAAGAGAGAAACACTATACACAATACACAATGCGATAATACGCACAACAGAGCACAGGGCAATAACATCACCTCTACCACACAGATCAACTGTGTAATCCGGTGCCGCGTTGACTTATCGATGTGGATGCGGTGCCGGGCAGGCCGTGGAGTGTGAGAAATGAAGACGTGAAGGCACCACGGAACATGAGAAACGTCCCCGCAAACGTATTCTAGATGCTCAGCTTACTGTCCGGTGCACCTTGATAACAAAGCAGCGCAGCGGTGAGCACTTTTTCTAAGCAGTTCTAGATGCAAATGTCCCTTCCTAAGCCATAAGACGGTCGGGCGTGTCCAGAGAGGTTTCGACGAGGTGTGCCACCGGCCCTGAAGAATTCGCAGAACGACTGTCGTGTTGATCGACGCCGCTTCGGAATGCTGCTCTCGGCGGCTAAGAAGGGCTTGGGAAACGACAACTCGAGACAAAAGGAGCTGGCGTGGCAAGAAATTGCGTGATTTCCCGCATCTGTCACTGTCCAAAGGCCGAAGACCCCGTGGTATTTGCGCGAGGCACAACAATGGGGGACCACACGCTGTTGTCAATCATGTTTAGCAGGTCAGTGTGCTGACTTGAAAGCTGTTACATTGTGTCGAAAGCCGTCTATAGCATCGTTTGCTCACCTGTAGAATACAATGCCTTTTTCACTTATTATATATCTTAAATGAAGAACACATTTTCCTTCAGTCCACCATGGTGGAGCAGTGACTAGGGGACTCGGCTGCTGATACGAAAACCACGGGTTCGAACCCGGCCTTGATGGTCACATCTCGATTGTGTCGAAATTGTTCAGGCTGGTGTACTGTGCGATGCCCTTGTATTTGAAAGAATGCCAGGTATAAGAAATTTCTAAAGCCCTCCCCTACGGCGGCTTTCGTAATCATGTTGCGGGTACGGGGCGTAAAATCTCGCGTCTTATTAACCTCATTGTGTTTATCATGGTGTGAGTGAAATTATGCAAACAGGTGTTGCTGTGACAGCGTTGCTTTCGAAATACACGTGTGTTCAACGGGTCTTCCTGCTTTTTAATGTAGAGTGCTACACAGCTATAACTAAGCACTCGCGGTTGGAAGAAAGATTCATATTTGTCACCCACCCTTTTTTACAAGCGATGGAGGCAGAATTCCAACAAAACCCAATGCTACGCCACTCATGTACCAGGACGCATACACAAGAAGACTATCCAACGGCGCACCTCCTAATAATGCTATGGTTCTGACATGTGATACCACGAAAACGAACTCTTGACAAAGTACTGTTTATCTTCAGGAAATGTCAATGCCGCTTTTAGATCGAAAAAACGCCTTCATAAATTTTTTTCCAGCCACCATTTTTTTACTTTCGTTTGCATGTGTATACTAAGTGAAATCCAATGAACCATAAAATTCCCAAGCCTTACTTTGTCAGCGAGTTTATTGCAGTTGCCTGCTATGGCAGCGCAAGCTCTATAATTTGTTTCTGTCTTTTTTATTTATAAATGAAGTATTAAAGCCGCTTATTCAATTATGCCATGTCATGCCTGTAGACGCGAAGACCAGTTTCACTTGCGCTGAGTGAAAACAAAAATATAATGATAACGACAAACAAGAAAGACGCGATAGAAGTTTCGTCTTTTTTATTCCTATGCATTCGTTTGAGAACAAAGTTCTCATTTGTCTTTAGCATTCAACCACCTTGAGGTTCTTTTCTCTCTTTGACAACACTGCAATACCAAAGAAAACAACAAAGTCGAATGGAAACTTTTTCCACTCACTGCAACTGCTAGATCTGTTATAGCCATCTTTTCAGCCGCAGCTTTCAATCCTTGAACAACTCAGAAAGCGAAAATACAGGGTCTCTACATATAGTTTAGAACACAAAGCATGATACGTGTATTAAAAGGACTGAAAAATGGACTCCAATAAAGCTTTTCTGTGCAGCTGCAGAGGTCACTGCTGAAATTAAATTATTGATGTCCACCAGCTGGCTCTTGAGGTACACTTATCAGAGTTTGTCTTATTTGCATCATTTTATGAATTAGTATTATGTCGCAAGTAAGCGTGAATTTTGAAATATATTTGGCATGTGCTCTTTCTAATAAAAGGAACGTGATGGAGGCAAACACATTGTTTGCTATTTATCTGTTGCATTTGTTATAAGAGATAGAACATGAGGGTCTGTTCAATGTCGGTTGGTTGCATCGGGGGTCTCTTGTCAATCGCCTTTCGCACTGAACCACAGCGCGAAAGCGGCGTTTTTTTCAGCACTTGAAAAGAATACGAGCTTGTTTGGTTGGCCACATTTCTTACCAGTAGTTCAGGGCAGAAAGAAAAGCTCCGCGTCATTTTTTGTTAGATATCACAAATCTAATATCTTCGAATGCACATGTATTACAGCTGCCTGTAAAAGCTATTCTGTCCACCTATTTGTTCGCAACATCAAGTCACTACAAGGAATGCGTTAGAATACTATAGCGTTAAGGCTTGGACTAGTTGGTTGAAGCTAATAACAAAAACAAAAAACTGCGCCGAATTCTTGATGATGATATGCATGGTTTAACGTTAAAAAAACACCATAAGATTATGAGAGACGCCGCAGTGCAGGTCTCTGGAAATTTCGACCACCTGAGGTTTTTTAACGTGCACCTAAATCTGAGCACACGGGCCTACAGAATTTTCGCCTCCATCCAAAATGCAGCCGCCGCCACCAGGATTCAATCCCATGACCTGCGGGACTACAACCGAGTACCTTAGTCACTATAGACCCCCGTGGCGAAGCATGTGTTAAATTCTGACACGACACAAGACGAAAAAAGTGGCAGCATATCCACGGAGTGAATGATGGAGAGTGGGGCGAAGCATTCGTCCATCCATTCGTTCTTGCTTCCGTCCGTCCATGCGTCGGTCTGTGTGACCGTCCATGAGTCCATCCGCCCGTCCGTACGTGCGTCTGTTCATGCGTCCGTCCCCGCGTTCGTCCATGCATCCGCCCCTGCGTCCGTTCATGCGTCCATCCATGCATCTGTCTGTGTGTCCGTTCGTCCATCTATTCAACACTCCAAGCACCACCATCTGCATCTTTTCATCATATTGTTACGTTTAGTAATGTATTTATTACGCTGTGGCGTAGTGGTAGACTTCAAGGGGTTGTGCACCGAAGGCCTATTTCGCTAGCCGAACGTCCTCTTCTCTAATCTGCCTGTTCCCCGCTAACCACCGGCTCATACCCAAATCACATATGCAGTAACGTTTCCCTCCGCGCAGACGAAGCTCACCGGGTGAGTTAAAGAGTCTCTGGGAATATAGCGCTTCAAACGTGCTATGTGGACTAGTTCAGTCTTTGCAGATCGTCGGCCATATGAATGAAGACGTGCTACGCAGTAAGTTACATCGCTTAAACGGTCTAGAACAACAAAAGGTCCCGCATAGTGTGCCAACAATTTTTCACACAACCAACGTTTCCTATTTGGCGTCCACAGCAACACGTGGTCACCGCGATTATACGTCACGTGTCGACGTTGACGGTCAGAACGTGTCTTCGAGCGATCTTGTGAAGCGAGGGTGCGCAGGTAAGAAAGACGTCGGGCTACTTCTGCACGGCAGACGATCTCGGATATACTGGAATTATGGTGGTCCATAAACGGGAAGACAGTATCTAGGGTATGACGAGATGGCTGAGCATACAGAAGAAAAAACGAACTGTAGCTGGTAGTCTCATGCTGTGCGATAATAAATGCGTAAGTGATGAAAGGTAGCACACCATCCAAGTTCTTGTTATCTGCTGCGACATACATAGAAAGCATGTTCGTGAGAGTCCTGTTAGTTCGTTCCGTCAGGCCGTTCGTTTGGGGATGATATGGCGTAGAGTGCCGAAAGCTTGAAGCACATAGACGAAGCATCTCTTCCACGACATCTGCAGTGAATTGGCGCCCACGATCACTGATAACAATTTTAGGAGGTCCATGTCGTAGAACCACACAACGCAGCATGAATAAACACACGTCAGCTGCAGTTGCCGATGGTATAGCAGCTATTTAGCAGTACCGTATTAACTGATCGGTACATACGACTATCCAGCGATTGCCATTAGAAGACCTCGGAAAAGGACCTAGAAGGTCTATCCCAACTTGCTCGAATGAAGTTCTAGGGGGTGGAATAGGATGTAGTCGCCCTGGAGGAGCACTGGCAGGGCGCTTGCGGCGTTGCCACTCGTTGCAACTAGAGACGTACTGTTCCATCGTCTGGCGCATTTTCGGCCAGTAAAATCTTTCTTGAAGCCGGTAAAGAGTTTTCGCTGTGCCTGTGCCGGACGTTTGGTCATCATGCATAGCCTGCAAGACGGAAACGCGAAGGCTCTTCGGAACCACGAGAAGATATCGTAAGCCGGTCGTAGCATAGTTCTTTTTGTACAAAAGTTCGTCGCGCATGCAGAAGCGAGTCGCTGATGGTCTTGACTTGATAGGAAGGAGTTCCTGTATGGTGTGGTTCTTTTGCTGCTCAATCTTAAAGGCGTGGTATCAGGAAATGGCAGGTCCAATGGCGCGATGTAGGCGTCGAAGTTGCCCACGCCACAGTCCGTCGATGGAAGCGGTAGTCGCGAAAGACAATCTGCATCAGCGTGACGACGGCCGCTTTTATAGGAAACTGTAAAGTCGTATTCCTGCAGACGGAGTGCCGAGCGCGCTAGTCGACCAGATGGGTCACGCCGATTGACTAGCCAGCAGAGCGAATGATGATCTGTCATGATGGTAAAGGAGCGTCCGTAGAAGTAAGACCGGAAGCGCTGCACTGCGAAGACTACGGCGAGGCATTCTTGCTCTGTGACGGTATAGTTACGTTCGGACTTGCTTATACCCCTGTCACACGGGCAACCGCGAAGACCGTTTAACTCCCTCGTCCTTATGACAACGAAGATGTGGTCCGTGTCACGCGGCCACCCTTACGCAAACGAAGGTAAACGGAGCATTTCGCAAAGGACGTTCAACGATCTCCCTTTGCAGCGAAACGAGGTACTCTCGCCTCCAGCAGTCTAGAGTGAGTGGTAAAAACTTTATTGAACATGTCCGGCGTCATTGAGCGGGGTGGGGCTACAAGCACTCCGGCCTAGGTGACGGCCTCGAGTCCTTGGACCCGGGCGGCATCCTGGGCTTGCCGGACGGCCCACAGTTGATCGGCAAGGTCGTGGCAGAGCAGAGCCGCCTCCCATCGCGCCTCGCGGTTCGAGACCGCCATGTCTACCGGGTTCGTAGGGGACTGTTGCGCGTTACCGGTACACTTCCACAGCATGTGCTGCAGCGTCGCTCTGGCTCCGCACGCCTTACACACGTCGGACGTATAAATGCCTGGGTAGCAGAGGCGAAGGATCACCGGATTCGGGTACGTGTGTGTCTGTAGTTGTCTCCAGGCAACCTGCTGTTTCTTGTTTAGTTTGGCGTGGTGTGGTAGATATTTGCATCTGTTCAGTCTGTAGTGTTGCGTGATGTCTCTGAAAGTGGTCATTCGATCCCCCCCCCGTCCATTCCCGCATCACACGCCGAGTTGCGACGCCTGTCGCCAGCAGTCTAGAGGTCATAGAAAACTTTCCATCAGTAAGTGGCCGCAGTGAAAGAATAATACATTTTGGAAATATTAAATGTTCTTTCGTTGTAGTACTCATTCACAACGCGTGTTTGTTTGCATATATTTACGCCCGCCAGAGTTCACTTACTCTCAACACCAATGCCCTACACACCGTGCCTCGCGAGTCGGGCTGGCCGGCTCCAGCCGATCAACGCCATTACCAGCGCAACATCGTACCACTTCCTCACGTCGTCCGCTGTGTCATTCATCGCTGAAGAACACAAAATGTGCGCTCACGAGGCAAGGAACCATAAGAACTTTTCTACCGGGCATGTACACAGGCAACAACTAGAAGCACAATGTGGTCAGCGTAACTAGCAGCATCGCTACATTTAGCAAATGCGTTTTTATTTCAAATTATTTTTAATAGATTGTTAGTCACGTACCTACTTAATAGTGCTTTTTTGTAAAAACCGCAAAACCAGGATTCGCAAAAAATCAATAGAGATGAACTTAGAATACTTTTCTGAAAATCAAACAGCACCTGCTGAGCCCCCTCGCGGCAACTGTTACAACCTTGTCATTGCCGTGTGACACTGCCACAACTCCTTCTCCGTCGAACCCCCTAGGGGAGATTTTACGTTGGCGGTGTTCAGCGGAGTTTGGTGGTGACCGTGTGACAGGGGTATTAGAGAGCGACTTGCATACGCAACATGTTCTCTGGTTTCCACGCGTTGAACCAACACGGCGCCTACACCGACACCGCTAGCGTCTGTGTGAAGTTCTGTGGGAGCCAGAGGATCGAAGTGTCGAAGAATCGGATGGGATGTTAAAAGGAACTTCAACTCAGAAAAAGCGGACGTACATTGTGGAGTCCAGTCAAATGGCACGCCTTTCTGAAACAGGCACGTGAGTGGGTGCGTGATATTGGCAAATCCAGGGATGAATCGACGGAAGTACGAGCAAGGCCCAAAAAGCTGCGTAGTTCTTTCGCTGAGTAAAGTTGCTTGAACGCCTCCACTGCAGCCGTTTTCGCGGGATCCGGTCGTATGCCTTCTTTGTTCAACAAGTGTCCAAGGACGAGTGTTTGGCGCTCTCCGAAACGACATTTCTTTGAGTTGAGCACCAAGCATGCTTTGCTTAGGCAGTTCAGCACGAGGTCGAGGCGTGTGTTGTGCTCACAGAAAGTGCACCCGAAAATCACAACATCGTCTAGATAACACATGCATACTTCCTACTTTAAACCACGCAGAATGTTGTCCATGAAGCACTCGAAAGTTGCAGGTGCATTGCATAGTCCGAATGGCATCACATTGAATTCAAAAAGTCCATCTGCTGTAACAAAGCCATTTTCTCTTTATCTTCCTCGTGCATTGGAATCTGCCAATACCCTGACCTCAAATCAACAGACGAAAAGTAGGAAACTGATGAAAGACAGCCTATAGCATCGTCAATACGTGGTAGTGGTTACACGTCCTTTTTTGTGATGGCGTTGAGACGGCGGTAGTCAACGCAAAATCGCCATGTTTCATTTTTCTTCTTGACCAATATTACGGGGCGGCCCACATACTGCATGATTCCTGAATCACATTCTTCTTTAGCATCTCGCCAACCTGTTCATTTATCACTGCGCGTTCCAAAGGCGATACCCGGTATGGCTTTTGTCGAAGAGGTCTATGGTATGCCGTATCTATGCGGTGCTTTACACGAGAAGCAGGGAATGACAGTGGAGCCTGTAGCTGTGCGAAATCGAAAAGACCAGCATGTTTGCGCGAAATATTCGCCAGGTCATTACGCTCGTTGATGCTAAGGGACTTGTCAATCATTACCATTATGGAGGTGTCCATGTCGTTCAAATAATTGGAATCGGGCTTATCCGGAGAATTACTGCACTCTGCAAGGATGGCAAGGGAGAACACCTGATGTTGACGGATCTTAGCAAGTTGTAGACCCTCTGGCAGTACCGAAGGTTCATTGAAGCCGTTGATCACCCACAAACCAGTACGCCTTTGCACAACCGACAACGTACAATGGGGTATTAGAAAATTTTTCTTTATGCAGCTGAGGTGAAAGGGCTCTACGGTGGCATCAAATGTCGTCTCGGTTGCAGGAGAGCTGACGACAGGAATACACTTGGCAGACAAGGGTGGCGCAGTTGTGTCCATGGACAAGCAAAGGGTGCTTTTAATACAGGGCGGGCTTTCCATAAACGCTACTGGAACATTTGAATCTACTGTAATCTCTCCTGTGCGGCAATCAACAGTGGCACCACGAAGATTCAGGAATTCGACTCCTAGAATTACATCATGCGTTGAATGAACGAGAACAGCAAAATCAGCAATAAAATTCAGGCCACCCAAACTAACAGTCACTGAGCAGACACCAACAGGTTGTAAGACATCTCCACTCACTCCACGAAATGTATCAGCATGGTCCCAATGGAACATAACCTTTCGTTCAAGAAGGCGTTTGAATGCTAGACTCATCACTGATATGGTTGCACCTGTGTACACTAAGGCCATTGTTGAGACACCGTCGATTAGCACACGAACCTTATTTCGAAACATGCAAATTAAAGGAGGCATTTCTGTGGAAATCGAAGACTGCGCAGCGACTTCACCTCCAACGGTCACGCCGACTAGTTTTCCGGCGGCAGCGAAGGGTAGCGGCGCCTAGGAGACGGTGACCGATTGGAGCAAGGGGCTGGCGGGGGTGGCAGACTGCGGTCAGAGGCCGGAGAACGGTATCGCAGCGGCCTTGGTATCTCGTGGGACGCGCTTTCAGGGGACGTTGGTGTTCGTGCAAAGCCAGACAGGTGGGATCTCGGTGAGCGGTCGTACCTCGGCGGCTGCCGGTAGTTGCAGTACCTGGCAATGTGGCCTTCGACGCCACAGTTGTAGCAGACGGGCAGGGGTCGTTCGCCGAACCACTTCTGAGAGCGCTCCGCTGTGTAAGGTCGCCTACCCGAACGGAGCGGAGCAGCTTGCTGAACGGGAACTGCCCGTCTTTGTGGAGCGGGGCCGGTCGGAAGGCGTCGGTCATACCGCTGGTCAGGCGCGAATGAGTCTCGGCGTGGCCAGGAAGTTCCCGATTCGCTAAAGTCCGTCGCACATACCGATGATGGCAGAGGGGCAAACGGCGCCGGGTAGTAGGATGAACAGGTAGGCGGATGATGGGTGGTGTCGTCGGCCAGTGTGTCTTGTCGCTGTAGCTCTTCGCGCACTATTGCCCTCATAATAGCGGCAAGGTCGGCAGGCGGGCTTACGTCGACGCTGGCGACCGTTGTGATATTTGCCAGCCTACCGAATTTCGGGGCAATACGACGGGTCTTCAGCTTCTCGAAAGTATGGCAGTGACGTTGGACGGCAGATACGAAAGTGAGGTCTTCCCTGCCTATCAAAAAATTGTAGACGTCCTCTGCTATACCCTTCAGAAAGTGTCCGACCATGTCCTCTTCAGACATATACGGGTCTATGATCTTGCAGACCATCAGAACTTCCTCTATGTAGGTGGTACACGTTTTTCCAGGAGTCTGGGCTCTTTGAGCCAACGCGTGTTCCGCGCTTTTCTTTTTCAAATCACAGTCGCCGAAGCATTTCTTGAGTTCTTCGGCGAAACAATCCCACGTTGTTAAGGAATGGAATGAAAAAACTTTATTTCGGTCCTGCAGGACGCGCTTAGCGCGTAGCGGGCGTCTCCCACGTAGGGACCGACAGGGAGTACCTGGCGGCCGCTTCGTGGGCCTGCTGGACGGCCCATCGCTGGTCGGCGAGAAGTGAGCTCCTGAGGGACCTCTCCCACTTGCTTGAGGTAGAGTCGGGAGGAGTTGTTCTACACTCCCAGAGCATGTGTTCGAGTGTCGCTGTGTGTCCACATGATGGGCATGTGTCGCTGGGGTATGCATCGGGATAATAAACGTGAAGCGTGGCAAGGTTTGGGTACGTGTGTATCTGTAATAGGCGTAGGGTTAATGCCTGCGGTCGGTTAAGTTTCGGATGTGGGGGTGGAAAAATGCGGCGTTCCAAGTAAAAGTGCTTTGTAATTTCATTGTACGTAATTGGTGCATCCCGATTGGTATCCAACCCAGCAAGATGAGGTTGCCCTGTGGCAGTGCGGTCAGTAAGTGCGCGCGCTGCATCATGGGCGATCTCGTTGAGGTTGGATAGGGCACCCGGCACCTGGCCGAGATGGGCGGGGAACCAGATGACAGTGTGGTGCTTCAGGACACTCGGGTCCGCATTGCGCAGGATACGTAACGCCTGGTCGGAGATGACTCCGCGTTCGAAGGCTTTGATGGCCGGCCTGGAGTCGCTGTAGATGAATTCCCGTTTGCTGTCGAGCATAGCTATAGCTATAGCTACTTGCTCCGCTACTTCGGGGTTTCGGGTGAGGATTGTGGCTGAGTTAAGAGTCTGCTGCGCGGATGATACCGCGACCGCGGCGAAGGCTTGGTTGTTGCGATAGGCAGCGGCGTCCACGAACGAGACGTTGTCCGCTTCCATGTCTATGCGCTTGAGAATGGCGGTCGCCCGCGCAAGGCGCCTGCCTCTGTTGTATTCGGGGTGTACATTTCGTGGTATGGGAGCGATCGTAATAAGGTCGCGGATTTCACGGGGAATTAGAGTCAACTCTGGGGGGTCCCTGGCCCTCGAGGAGAAGAAGCCGAGCTCGCGCAGAATATGGCGGCCCGCCTTGGTTGTAGTGAGTCGGGGCAATTGCACACGTTCCTGAGCTTCGGCGATCTCTTCTAGCGTGTTATGTACGCCAAGCTCGAGGAGTTTGTACGTTGGAGTGGTGATAGGGAGGCCAAGGGCTCGTTTGACCACCTTGCGAATAAGCGCATTGAGTTGATCGCGCTCAGCACGTAGCCACTTGTGTATAGCGGCAACGTACGTAAAATGGCACAAAACAAACGCGTGTACGAGACGCAGCAGGTTGTCTTCTTTGAGGCCATGGTGCCTGTTGGCTACTCTACGTACGAGTCGTATGGCATTCTCAGTCTTAGTCCTGAGCTTGTGTACTGTTTGGGTGTTGGTTCCGCGGGACTCAATGATCATGCCGAGGACCTTGATGGTGTCTACGTTGTTAAGGAATCCTCGTGGTTTTCGTACCACGTCAAGGCGGTTTCCGTGAGAAACAGCGCGACATTTCCCAGTTGGTTGGTGGGATTACAGGTGTTGTACCGGCTCACCCTTTTGTAATGTATCAGCCACGCATACACATCTTGCCTTGCTCTTCCCGCGAACGGGCGGGGTTCCATATAGCGATACGGAGGTGCAGCTGGCACTGACCTTTGCGTGGTTGAGGAGCCGTGACCTTCGCTCTCGGTCATGGTGGTTGTTGTCGGTGGCAGACCAGCAAGACGACGGCTCCAGCGCAGTTCAAACAGCTGTGGCTCCGTGGTTCGTCGACGTGCTGTACCCAGCACCTCCACCACTCTGTTACCTTTAGTAATGTATTTATTACGCTGTGGCGTACTGGTAGACTTCAAGGAGTCGCGCACCGGAGGCCTATCTCGCTAGCCAAACGTCCTCTTCTCTAATCTGCCTGTTCTCCGCTACCCACCGGCTCATACCCAAATCACATATGCAGTAACAATATATTCCCCATATGGAAGCACCGCCATCCAGCGGACATTCCAAGGACTAAACGAGAGGTGGCACACGCACACTCTCTTAAGGCTTGCACTTTGGGTCTACTTCCCACCTTTAACTACCTCGAGTTCATGGTATATACCAGTTCACTGTATCCATGGCACTATGGCCCAACGCTCGCTAAACCTTTCTAAATCCAAGGAGGTTACGCCCAGCGAGTATAACGTAGCAAACTTTTCCTGTTAGATAGTGCTCAATGTACATTCCAATGGCTGCTAATGGGAAATGAGAGACAGGATAATTGGGCTTTCACTTTTTTACGGCTTGTGCTTCGTATCTACTACCCACCTTTAACCACCTTGAGTTCATGGTATATACTAGTTCATTGTATTCATGGCACGGCGGCTCAACGCTCGCTAAACCTTTCTAAATCTAAGGAGGTTACACCCAGCGAGTATAATGTAGCAACCCTTTCTTGTCAGATAGTGCTCAATGTACATGCCAATGGCTTTTAATGCGGAATGAGAGACAGGAGCATTCGGCTATTAGTTAATGCGCGCACTGCGAACTTTTTGTTATTCAACAAAGCACAGAAGAAATCTTTCACCGGCACCACCTTGCAGGTCAAAATGTAACACTGGTTACACACTACGACTTCGACTACGAGGGACGAACGGGTGCCGCTTCAAAAAGCTTCGCGCCTAAAAGTCACGACAGCAACGCTATTGTTGTGCCCTCTTCCTCTTTTCTATGGGTGGGTGGTTGCAACAATTTGTCCGGCAAGATTCACGTTAGCATGCAGTGGGCAATGTCCTGTCGAAATTTGGTGCTATTTTGTTCCCTTTTAAAAAGATGTTAGCAATGACAGGGATTCCCGAGTCTCCTAAATAGTCACTAATATTTTACATTTGTTTGCTAGTGCTCGAGGTTTACTCGTGCAGTCGGAGTTGAATTAGCGGCAACTGTTATCGTGCCAGTCCTGTATATACTGCACAAGGACTGTGGTTTCTTCTCTATGTTACTGAATATAACTTTTTTTCTTCAGCTCCGGCTAACACTTTGGTGCTACGACATTGCGCACACGCATAATAAACCAGGTCATAGATATGTCCAAGACCTCTGTTATATTTATTGGCTGATATGTACACACCCAGCTCAGAACATTTGGCCTAGTTAATATGGCTACCTTGTAAACTGAGTATGTGTCACGTATTTATCATTAGTGACTTCCCCGCGGCACTTTATTTTCCTGAACGGGTGCTCCTGTTAAGCATTATCCTTCATTGCATACAAACGAAATTTTGCCTTTCGCTCACAGAGAAAGAGAAATAGGCAAGGAGCGCACACTCAGGGATAAGATGACCGAGCTCTCCCAGCCACCTTTTCACCCAATAGCCTTCGAGATTTTTGCGTCAAATCACAGAGACCTTGATTCCAGAAAACACAAGCTTATTGATATGTGGGGTTTAACGTCCCAAAACCACCATATTATTATGAGAGACGCCGTACTGGAGGGCTCCGGAAATTTCGACCACCTGGGGTTCTTTAAGGTGCACCAAAATCTGAGCCACGGGCCTACAACATTTCCGCCTCCATCGGAAATGCTGCCGCCGCAGCCGGGATTCAAACCCGCGACCTGCGGGTCAGCAGCCGAGTACCTTAGCCACAAGACCACCGCGGCGGGGCGAAAACACAAGCTATCATAAACGAAGTTCTGGTGGCGCAAGCAGCGAAAGAAAAAACTAAGAAAATAGTGGAGCACAACACCATTGTACAGCTTGTTTGTTTTATTTCATTTTTTATTTTTTTACTTCATGTGCAAAGTTGCTTTCTTGCAAATAAATTACAAATTTGTGTGAGAAAAATTCGCCACGAAGTGACACCAGTGATACGACGTCATAACCAAGCCAGCTATGCGCCTATTGAGACACGGAAGCTTTCATGCGTGTTCCGGCGACATTTGTTTTCGCTTATTCATGTGCACTGCGACAAGGTGTGATATTGAGCGATATTTCGTGTGACAGTGGCGCTCTTCAGCACGGCAATACGGTATACAGGGCGTTTCGAAAAATGTGCCCAGTATTATTGAAAAATTACAGAAAGGAGGTATCTGCGTGCTACCTGCGGCGTTACCTTTACTGCGACAAAAGACATGTTCAGAAGCGCACAGACATTTATTATTGGAATGATTATAGAAATGAAAACACTTAACTTTTCAACAACTGGAAATAGGCCATTGAGTAACAATGGAAATTCGCCCACTGCATGCTAACGTGCGTCTTGCCGGACAAATTGTTGCAAATGGGTGAATTCAATTACTTCCTGCAAATATGCGATAGCCGCTTTGAAATTTCTGAAAACCGGCCATTGATACTTTAGCGACCCACCAAAGCACACATCTACCGTTCGCTTCAAAAACCCTCTCAACGACGATATTGTTTTCCTCGTATTGGGAGAGGAGGATGCGCGAGCGTCAATAATCGGTCATGCGGCATGAAAGCGTTGCGACGAAGTGGATTTAGTATTCCTATTGGCGGTTGATAATGATGAGGGAAAGAGTGTCATCATTGAGGACGTTTTCGAAGTGAATGGTATAGATGTGTTGTTCGGTGCGTCAGTTTCAGTTTCACTAACGAAATTAGCCAAATTTCATCATCCCCGATTATTAACATTCGCCGCCTTTCAGGAATCTTCAATGTTGCTTTGGACCGTTTGCAGGAAGAATTGAATCCATTTATTTGACGTGACTACTTATTTCCACTGGCTATAGGGCAATAGTAACAGGCGACTATCATAAAAGTGAAACAGCCCCGTGTCTTGAAGCCAAATGTGCCTGCGAACACAGAAAGCGTGGCTAAACGGGATGAGAGCAGCATTCGAATCAGCTTATATTGTTCGTTATACCTTGTTCCGGCTTACTAATGACCCCATCAGCCATCAGTGCCTCTGCGTTACCTGAAACCCAGATTTCGCACAGAAACCATCTCTTGTTCTGACGGCCAATCGTGTACATTTGTTAGAATTACACGGTACCAGACGGTCGTGATATCAAGCCATGGCTTGCATCAGCGGTTACGCCAAACACATACACAATGAGTCATCATGTTCAGAGCACAGTCATGGATTATCTCAACTGAGCCACCAACTTTCGCCGCTGAATGTTCATGCCATCTATTCATCCCCACATTATAGCACTTCCCATTGATAGATTGATATGTGGGGTTTAACGTCCCAAAACCACTATATGATTATGAGAGACGCCGTAGTGGAGGGCTCCGGAAATTTAGACCACCTGGGGTTCTTTAACGTGCACCCAAATCTGAGCACACGGGCCTACAACATTTCCGCCTCCATCGGAAATGCAGCCGCCGCAGCCGGGATGCGAACCCGCGCCCTGCGGGTCAGCAGCCGAGTACCTTAGCCACTAGACCACCACGGCGGGGCATAGCACTTCCCATACTAGAAGAGGCTCCTCAACTAGTTTGCTCTCCCCAGTTTATTTTTTGACATATATTATTTGGTATGTTCTTGCTAACAGATGATTTTCGGCATTTATACGCCACTTCTCGGCAGCTCATGAAGCAAGATACCGAAATGTATTTCTTTAAATTTTTGTACCAATATCATGAAGCCAGGGTCCTTCTCCACTTCATACACAATGAGCGCTCACTTTTTCTACTTAGCTGAATACAATGTCTTCTATCTTTACACTGGAAAAACTACCCACAATAATTGCTCTTTGACCATCAAAGATGGTGAGCTGTCAGGCTCTCTTTTTTCATAAATAAGGTCATCCTTTATTTCAAAGAAAAATACGAGCACAGCAACAACAAAATACGGTGACCATGTAAAACAAATATGACGCGTCATTTTTGTGGTACAAAACCGCATTCCTTACACACAAAGTAACAGAATTTGACAGTGAACGTATTATCATGAACAATGACGAACAAGCCACATGGTAGGAAATTTATCGTGCTCAATTGTAGAGTACACAGTTTATGGCGAAAAACAATACTCCAGCGCGCGCGTGGCTGTACGTAAACCATCACAAATATTTGCGAGACTTCGATAGCGTCTTCCACTGTCTGCTCGATTTATATTCGTGCGACTGTTTGCCCGCATCAGTTCAAGCTTGGTTTTGCACATTCCACCTAAGTTTTCAGCACGCGAAAATTAATTTCCGTACACGGCTCATAGCCTTCTTTGTGACGCCGATAATGCTTCCAACTGATGTCAATCACGTATCAGCCAAGGTACAAGAAGTCTTGGAATCGACCTTTGTCGGTGGTACTGTTCGCCAGCTCATGCGCTTTCCGAAGAGCGACTTCGTGCATTTTTTCTAGTTCATGAACAGTGTTTCAAAATATTTTTGTGCTGCTGGCTCAGTTACTGTAACATATGCGTAATCTGTTTATGATGACTGAGATGCCAAGAATTTACATGTTTAAAGACGAATAGCATAGTATTTATCTCTTTAGAGATACAACGAAGGTAACTAGTTGGAGGAAGCAAGTAGTCCTAAAACGGCTGTAACGACAGCGTAATCAGGTCAGTCTAACTATTCGCTCTGGACTGCAGCTTTCTCATGAAAGGCTTGCACAGCCTGTAAGTCCTCCATCATATACGTATGCGTCGGCCCTTCAACAAATCATTTAAGATCCTTTGACGGTTCATGGCACAGACCGCGTGTGAATAGAGAGCGTCTGCAAAAGGAGAAAGATAAATTACCCTCCACTACATTCCAGCCACCTGACAGGCTCAAAAATTGTGCGCTCATCTGCTGGTTACATTTTTCGCAGTCTCTGACTAGTGAATTCTACAACTATCGTTGACGCTAGACAAAAAACTGAAGCTGCTGCCACACATATTCACAATAAGTCTTTGTTAAAATGCACTCCAGCTTCTGTACAGTCTGCACCAGCACAAATATCAATATTGTCCTAGGTCACATATATTTTGTTCCCTTACTCCACTGAACAAAGTTCATTCCTCGTCAACCTGCGCTACAGCACCACAATCCACCGTATCGCATGTTCAGTACATTTGTCCGGGTACCACACGATAGAAAATATGTAATTGGTCTCGAAGAATTCACACTTCCTAACGGAACAAAACAACGTAGACCTACATCGAACGCATAATTTCTGCGCGATATTTGTGACAAGCGTGAATGTCATCGCAAATGACTCGATACATTTGCAGTGAATGTTTAAAAGCACAAAGCATATCGTCCACTGCAGTGACTGGAAGCATCGATAACAAACGTCGCAACATTACCCAGCGAATCATGCAGAACTATCCTAAATTGTGTGTGCCCAGCTTGTGTGTTAGGATCATCTCTTTGGTGAGGCGTTTGCGCCCCGGGCTTCCTGCCCCAATGCTAATACCATACGATACATCGTACTTCCTGGTATACGCGTACGGTGTCTTTTTGACAGTTGGCGTTTGCTCGTTTACGGTACAAATAACAGTTTTCAATAACAATGACGGCTTGACGACTGCCTGACCGAGAACAACTATGCAGCCGAGGCATGCTAAATTTCATTTGCTACCACAAGCAGCCAACGCATGGACGGCTCATCACCCTTGCAAAGCCGTCGGTGCCGTTTGATTGTGCAGCGAGCTGCACCTGAAATGAAAGGAAGTGAGCAAGCTGAGGCATAGAAACTGAGCACCTTGCCTCCTACAACCAGTAAGTACAATTCAAGATTACAGACATTTTACGCGAGTGAAACCCATGTTTCATTGAATAACTGATCATTATGATGCTATACAGTGTACGTCATTCAATGGTAATGAATGCGCAGTTTAAAAAAAGATAATTGACATTAGTGTCGTAATCGCCACTCGCGTCTCTACAGTCATAATTCGTTTCACTTTCGCTGTTACGTAATCGAAGCAGCTTTCGTGCATACAACTTTTACACACAGTACATTTAATTTTCAACATATCATCGTTACAAGTGAGGCAAGGGTGATGTTGGCAGCGCCACTGTGCCAATGCTCTCTAGGAGTGCCTGAAACGTAACGAGGCCCATAGTTCCTTTCGTAGCACTTGGAGTAAATTCGTGAAGCCCCTACTCGACCGTTAATGTCAATTAGCCTCGTATGCACGACGCAGTTCTGTAAGCAAGCTTTGTAACCATCTCAATTGCCTAAACTGCGCAACTAAGAAAGCGGGACCTTCGTCTAACTGGCTTTCTTTATGTCGCAGCTGACCACTAAACCTGGTGGCCGACATTCAGCCATTTTAGCAGCACGGATGCGCACTATGCACGGCAGCCTTGAAAAAAAATTGAAATGAAAGCCTCCTGTTCCATAGGTGTTAGCAAGACACGTACACTATACGCTACTTTTGCATGCAAGCGTTTTTTTTACGACTTAAACTTCATTTCGAGCAAGTGGCTGTGTGGAAATAAGTATCAAAAACAGTGCGCAACAGACCCTCATCTTCTGCAGTGGACGGCCAAGCACTCAAGCAATCCTCATTTTGTTGTGGTTGTTATTCCTCAACACAAGCACAGGGTAAATATCGAACGTGGCTGGCTGAAGTGGCGAAAACTTAGGGTCGGTTGGTCCCCAACGTGGCCCACAGAAACGCTGCGCTTCAGCCACTGCGCGAAATGCGCACAGCTTTGTCACACGTCACAGTGTTAGAATACGACGCTGTACACTTCACAGTCACGCTTGCCTTCAAGGGATCTGCCATACCAACTCCAATACTTTCTCTAACACCTTTCTGTCCACACTCTAAGGAGCATTGAACGTTGCCACGCGTTAATTCAATATATACAAATTTTTACGTGCTACATGCGCGCACGTTGAAGTAGCATTGTCTTCGACCGAAAATCGCGATAGTCCGCATAGGCGAAAAATGCGAGTGTCGAAAATTATTCTGGGAAGTCCAACGTACAAAAAACATTGCGACTCACTAGGATTCATTTGGCAAAAAGTAAAACATCAAATTGCCTTGATTAGCCATATAATAATGATGTGCTTCGGAGACGAAATATGTAATTACTGAGAAAGGTGCGCCGTTCACTGACGTCATTTTCTGGAATATATCGTTACAGTGTTACTCACTCAGGGTATTCATAATGCTGCTTTTTTAAGAATTTCCTAGCACAGAATATTTTATAATTCCAGAGTTTTCATTGTTTTTTTTTGCTTGCTTGTTCATTAGCCCAAAACAATAGTTTGGCCATACGCGATATTGGACTATTCATGCTTTAGAGCTCCTCTCACCGATGTAATAAACTGCACTATGTCCCCCAGGCAAAAAAAAAGAATGAAAGAAACTCTTGCCAGCATGTTTGAATTGATCACTTGATAACCAGACCAGCGCAGTGATTCTGGGGTATATATATCTATCATTTTCGCCAGTTTGTCTTTATGAAAGAAATGACGTCATACGTATGTGCTTGGAAAGTTGATTTTGATTGATATGTGGGGTTTAACGTCCCCAAACTAACATATGATTGTGAGAGACGCCTTCGTGGAGGGCTCCAGAAATTTCGACTATCTGGGGGTTCTTTGACATGCAACAAAATAAGGGCACACGGGCCTACAACATTTTCGCATCCATCAAAAATGCAGCCGCCGAAGCTGGGACTCGATCCCGCGACATGCGCATCAACAGCCGAGTATCTCAGCCACGGGGGAGCGTGCTTTGGAGGTATCTCTGTGTTAAAGAGCCTTCTGATCACTGCTTATAGCTGAACAAATGGCTCGCACATATAGCCATTTTATCTCACTCAATCGAAGCAGTGTCTTTCGGGGAAATAAATGCATGCGGCACTTCATCGCGCCTGAGTGCAATGCACCAACACAAAACACACAATCGTAACTTATTCGAGTCCAGGAACAAATATGCCCTGTACCACCGGCTACCCGCTACTGCGGGCTCCGTATGGTACAAGACGCCAAGTAGGCTCCTGTCGTGACGCACAGGATCACACATATTCATTGAGAAGACTCGGCAAGTCTCGAAGCTAGAATACACTGAACATACAAGCAAAATAAAGTCTGGCTTTGCTCTGATTCTTTGTCATGGTTCCACTTAAATGGTGTTCCTCTCGACGACGATTCCACTGACACTTTAGGAGCGTCGCGATCTGGCAAAACACGCACTACATGGAGGTGTATCGCGGGTGATTCGGTAATCTCACTAGAGTACATCAAGGAACAGCTGTCTTTATCAGTGGTGACTATGGTCGAACGAAACGAGGACGTTGGTCTGGACAAATGAAGTTCAGAGGAGTTCACAGCACCAGCACAGGAGATGTGGTGTCACTTAAACAGATCGTATACACTTCTTTGATCAGACGATCACTTGACTATACGCGAGGTGGTTTCGTTCAACGAGACCACATGGTCACGTAGCACCGCTTCTTTGGCGTCGTGAGGGCCTGAAGGATGTGACGCTGGACGAAATTGGGTGGAAGGACGATGGCGCCAATCACAGCATCCTTGACAGGTGTAGAGTCCGCACCGGGCGTCAGGACAGCCAGTAATAGAGGAGCACCACGACCAGTACAAGGCCGGCCACGATCAGAAAGAAGTCGACCAGGATTGACCGCTGGGGTCGTCGTCGGAACCGCGTGATTAGAGTTCCCTGTAGAAAGAAAAAAAAAGACATTGATGTGGTAAGCACATGCAAAAGCAGACACCATCAATCACAGACAGTACACGTTCGCATGTGCTCTGTCTATTAAGGTACACAGCACGCTATACATAGAAGATGACGATCTTATCGTTTGCTCCAGCCACTTAAAAAGTAAGTGACCACACCTGTACACTCTTCATTTGCGCATGCGCACACACGAATAAGCCCCGCCTTCCATTTGCTAGGAACACTGCTCGTATACGCTCGAGAAAACCTATGTAAGGGCTCAACCGTAAAATGAAGTTAGGGCGGGGGGGGGGCGAGACAGCGATAATGGGATTTGCGAAATGAGTTCAGCAAAAGCTTTGGGAAGCTGGGAAAACAAAATCTGTATTCTCTAAGACCTTTCATCTACCAAGAAACAAGGTTTTTGGTTGAATCAGTCCTCACACCATGTACACGTGTATATCCCACTCAACCACATTTATACTTTATACTATCAATCACGTAATAAAGGCACAGAATACACCCAACCACTATATATAGGCTTCATAAATTATGAAAAGGCATTTTATTTATTAGAGATATCGGCAGTAATGTACACTGCGGAATCAAGTCATCGTCGAAGCATATAAAAACATCCTGGAAGAAATGTACAGACGATCAACTGCTACAAAAATGCTCCATAAAGAAAGCGACAAAATCCAAATAAAAAGAGTGTAAAGCTAGGATATACAATCTCCACAATGCAATTTATCGCATGCTTACAGAATGTTTTCGAAGGCCAAGAATGGGAACAGCTAGGAATAGGGGCTGATGTAGAGTGCTTCTGTAAGTTGCGTTTCCAGAATGGCACTGCATTGTTGACCAACTCAGGAGATGAATAGCAATTCATGATTACTTAATTAGACAAGGAGAGCAAAAAGGTGGGTCTTGAAACTAATCTGCAGAAAACGAAAGTAATGTACCACAACCTCGGAAGAAAACAGTGCTTAGAGATAGGTAATAGCGCTTTTCAAGTTATAAACGTGTACGTTTACTTAGGACAGGTAGCTACCGCGAAGCCGTACAACGAGATTGAAGTAACTTAAAGAATAATAATGGGGTAGAGCACATTCGGCAAGCATTCTGTAATTATTACAGGTAGATTGTCACTATTCCTCAAGAGGAACGTATACAACAGCTGCATCTTGCCGGTACTTACCTACGAAGCAGAAATCTAGAGGCTTACAAAGAAGGATCAGCTTAAATTGAGGACGACGCAGTGAACGATGCAACAGAAAATCATATGGGTAACCTTAAGAGACAAGAAGAGAGCAGAATGGGTAAGGGAACAAACCGGGGTTAAGGATATCACAGTTAAAATCAAGAAGAAATGGACATGGGCAGGGCACATAGCGCATAGGCAGTACAACCATGCACTGGTCATTAAGGGTAACTGACTGGATTTCCAGGGAAGGCAAGCGGAAGAGGGAGAGACGGAAAGTTGGGTGGGCAGATGAGATCAGCAAGTTTGCGTGTATTAAGTAAACATACTCAGATGTATGCACACATCTCAGATGTATGCATACATCTCAGATGTATACTCAGATGTATGCATACATTAAGTATGCATACTCAGATGTATGCATACGCAACCTACCACAATCCGAGAGACGTGCCTAGACTTATACCCCTGTCATGTGGCAAATATAATGTCTCTACAACGAACGACATTGTGCGGGCCTAATGTCATTTTACCTGTGTGCTGTCACACGATGAAGACAAATGTCATTTGGAAATGATAACCATGACCTTAGCTATCCTGAGCTGTAGACATTGGTAGAAATAAAATATTACTAAAGCTTGCATGTAACATAGGTGTATCCACAAAAATAATTTTGGGGGTAAAAAGGTGTTCCAAAAATATAAACGTGGCCATTTGACACAATTTACCAGAGCGACACGACCCACTCGAAAACCAACATCACCGACGATATGTCCTGCTGTGAGTACAGTGAACTCAGTGAACTGAAACGGGGCGCATGGCTGACTTCACGGCTCGGCAGCAGCGATTTCCACCACCTTAGTCACCACAACACGTACAATCGGACGATCAACATTCGCGATACCGGCAACAAAGACAATGGCGCTAATATGAAACACTGCTGGCGTCCTGCCGCAGTAGTTCAGAGTACATTTTCTTTTTAGAAATTTCGCAGGCGTTATGTCGTCAAACCAGTATTAAGTTTATCTAGTAAACAATAGTATATTTACAAATGATAATGGTTACATATACATAAGTTTATAGTCATCTCCCTAAAAGTCCCTGGTGTCCAGACTACTAATTTGGTCCAAAATCGAATGCGAATGTGTTTCGGGAACTCATTCGACAGAATATGTCATTTTCATCAAACAACATTACTTTCCCCGTGTGACAGCAGACAAATGACATTTCAAACGAATGACATTCGCTGCAAATTACATTAGATTTGCCGTGTGAAAGGGATATTAGTGTTTGCAAACTTTTTACTGCACCCAGTAACTCTCTCGCTTCATTTCACGGACACAAAGCCGTAATAATGAAGGAATCTCGCAATCCAGACGCCATGACAACGAAGAAATGGAAAGATAAAACGAATAAACTAAACAACAAACAAACCAGAACAAAATAAAAGTTGATTTGTAGAATGTTCACACAGTCTTGAGTCTTTTCAAAGAAGTAATGGGCTCACTTTTCCCTGTAGTTACGGTTTACTGATGATCTTCCCCTTTCGAGCTTCGCCCGCTTATCATCATTCATTCCATGGATAAGGTGTGATTTTTTATTGGAACTGGTTCAATAACTAGTGACTCATTGTACTGAGAGCTCATGACGTCAAAGGAATCATTACTAAATCTCCCCCACGTGGTGTATACGGTATCGTACAATTACCTCAATTTATCGAATGATTGATTGATATGTGGGCTGTAACGTCCCAAAACCACCGTATGATTATGAGGGACGCTGTAGTGAAGGGCTCCGGAAATTTCGACCACCTGGGGTTCTTTAACGTGCACCCGAACCTGAGCACACGGGCGTACATTTCCGCCTCCATCCGAAATGCAGCCGCCACAGCCGGGATTCGAACCCGCGACCTGCAGGTCAGCAGCCGAGTACCATAGCCACTAGACCACCGCGGCGGGGCTACCTTAATTTATTGGTTAGTAGATTACTGTATTTGACCATTTTGACGTTTTAGACGTTCTCAAACAGTGGTTTTTCACTTTGACCTAAACTATATGATAAGCGTCCCTTTCACAAAAGCAAACGATCTAGACCTCTGTATTCGCGGTCATGAACAGTGCTGCCATTCTGTTCGTCAGCTTGTTGGGCTCATCAGTGCTTCAGTTTCTGTTTTACCGTTGATTCAGGTTGAATTTCATTACACTCATTATTATTTACTTCAGGTCGTTTTTTCTAAAGAGCGAAGCGGCGATGAATTATTTACATGAAGGACTTAAATTTCGCATGTGACATCACCAGAAGCACTCTAACTAAAAAGTGAACAAATATACCTTTCTTCATTACTGTCCCAAACCATGCCTTTAACCAGCCTAATATGTGGGCATCGAACAAATGTCATGGTTTACTGATTCTTTATAATCTTGAGAAAATGTCTCGCAACACTTTTTATTTGTAGTAGTGAATAAACAAATAATATGCTTTCAAGAAACAATAAAAAGTTTCAAAGTAGCTGGGAAGAAATTGATTGTGCAAACAGTAAGCTCTGGAAAATCCAAAGCAGCTTAATGTTTTCGTAAAACAAGCCATTCAAAAGCATTTTGACAACCTTGTAATGTATTGCACCCTACGCATGCATGTTGACTGTAAGGTCCGCAACCGTTGCCACTAGTAAATTCAATGTACAAATGACACTAACCTTTACTTACTATGTGTACGTATTATCAAGTTGTTTCGTCCATATCAGCAAAACCAAGTGGATGCTATACTTTGTTTACGGGAAATTAAGACAAATGATGCTACACTTTTGTCATCAATCAACTTGCACCCTTTATTATTGTGAATTGTCAGATAGAAGAAATATCACAAAGGTAGGAAGGTTAACTAGATTACTGTCAGAATTATGTCTTCGTTTTAGGGTACGAAGTTGAGAACAGCTTGCTTATAATAAGTGTAGACCAAGTTAGCTAATTGTGAAGTTCTAGTGCGACCAAAAGAGCACTCTATACCTAAGCTTAATTGCGCAAACGTTGCTGATTTCTAGTCGCTCAATCTTACCTTCTTGGGTTTGACGGGCTTAGTAAGCTTTTGCCGCTTGCGGTTCCTGACAGACAGTTTCTTCTCATAGGCGTACAGCTTTAGAATTTGCTCTCTGGCTTTTGTCTTCCTGTTCGCCACTTGCCGTTGCTGTTGCGGAGTGTACTGTTGACTGCCGTTCAAGCACATCTCTCGGCTTTGCATTGTTCACTCTTTGCTTGAAGAAAGCCTCTTTGGCTATTACTGAATGTGTGCACCACTCAAGTCTTCATCGCAAGATTGCCACATCACATGCGAGGCTCGCCCAGTCCACTGTTGCGGCTTCGCTTTCTGCTAGGTACTCCGAAATTGCGCAAACGGTTCAATACGGTCGAAACACGCAGCTGGGCAGCAGGCGGCGTTTCCTGTCTTTGTATATTCGGCAAGAAGTACGGTCGATACCGTTCGCCTGCTGTGTTCGATGAACGAGGTCCCCGCGTCTGTCCAAGAGACTGCCGAAATATGATGCATATGAAGATACCTAGATCTCTGATCTTGGTAAAGCAAGGTAATTTGCTGCCTCTAGACAAAACAATTTTCACCCTAGATTTTGCAGAGCACTCATAAGGTAATAAGCAGCGCAATTCTAAGCAATGACATATTAGCTGAATGCGCATTTCAATTCGGGGCCTGATCGGTCCAGCATTCAGTAGAGAGTGCGCGCGTAAGCTGACACGGCTTGCACAATAACGACATTTCTTAGACCATTACGTAACTGTAAATAGCACAGCGGAACTTATGCAGTGTTATACCTAAACTAAAATATCCGGAGCAGAGTTAGTCAGGCATAGCTGTCTCGAAGTCACAGCGGCTCTCAATACATTCCTCGAATACACTGTCTCAAATTACCGTAGTCGCTTACGTAGTTAAATAGCCAATATACATTTCCGCCGGCCGAGATCTTGCCGCTTACGTTTCATCGCCAACATTTAGTTTAGAGAGCATGAAGAGTTTTTTTCGGCTCCTTCGTTGATGTGAACGTTGAGCGTGCCTGAAGTCTGTGGGGCACGCCTTCGCAATACGTGAAACGAAAATTTCTGTCTCGGCTTGTTTAGGAACGAACTTCATTTTGCACTAAATCCTTCTTCTGGAGTTGCCGCAACATATTCAGTTCGACCAACGACACTCACAGGCGGTCTTCTCACTGAGGCATTATTCCAACGTTCGAAAGCGTAACACATTCCGGCAGCAGACACGACAGTTTCCTTCGTAGAAGTGCTCCACAATCAAGGTGCCCCATATGAATACTCCGTACGACGACAGTTGTGCGACAAGCCGGTGCGCAACACGTTGTTTCAAGTTGGAAGTCGTACTGAAGGCAGCCACGACACGCAAGTTCAAAGTCTATTACTGGTTTGAAGAACTTCCCTCAGCCGGACGTAGACAGGGAAAGACGACCGGCGGTGGGCCATCTGGCCTTCCTATGTATACATTGGGCGATCTTGGGGCAAGGAGGCCTGACCAAGCTTTTGCTCTTTCCAGCAGCCCAGACCTTCCCTTCAGCAGCAAAAGAAAACAGGCTGTCTTGCTGTGTGAGCTCCTTCCAGTCTCCCTTCCCTTTTTTGTTGGCTTTCCGGCCTGTGTAGAAGGGTAGTGCTTGATTGACGCACGGCCACTGAAACCACACCACGGTCTGCTTCTGCGTCAACACACGGCGCACAGCACTGACGCCCTTCCAGCCACCGTCCAGACGATGCGTTGTTTATTTGTCTAAGATGTGGCCGGCAGAACAAGGGGTCGGTCAACGTAAGGCGATGGAAAACGTTGTGTACTTCGAAAAGCCGGCCAATATACGTGCAGGAGAGGGTGAGCGGTGGAGTGTTTTGTTCTCCAGCACGTCGAGTAACGGCTTCAGCCTTTCGAAACACTCGAAGGAGCAGCTTGTGCTCGTGAAGGTTCTCGCAACAAACATGTCTTGGGCTTCGGCCTGTTTGTTATTCTCCGTTGTTTTTTAGTCTTTCGTCGAGATCTTGGTGAAGCGTTAAGTTACGAATTCACACTGCCTTCCCTATGTTGTGCAACTTCGCTCACTTCTCGAGCATCTACTGGTTTTTAAACGCGGTGGTCTTGCTGTTTTTCCGTAAGACACATTTCAAAACGTTACAAACGACATACAAGACATGTAGGCACTGGCAAAAGACACATGGGGAACATAAGACGTATTCTTTAGAAGAATGCACTGTGCGAGAGAGCACAACATAACTTCAAACATTTCATGGTTAAGTCTTGGCGAAAACTTCAACTGCACCTAATTCGTATAAATAGGTGCGGTGTTGTCACTGTCCGTGTCTGCGTGAACTCCTCGTAGCGCTTATTTCCTATTTGAGAACTCCATCGCTTGCAAAACAGTTTTTGAAGGGCAAAGTTTGATGCTCCTTTGTTCAATTCCTGTCTTCTTTATTCATTAGCAGACTCATTCATTTTTCGTCTGGTATAATTTAATCAACGCTGAGTCGTCAAGCTTTCGCTAAAGCACCCACATGCATTGTTGGAATATAAATGAATGTTGACAGTCAGCCTCAGTCACCCAGGACAACACCGTCACCTCTATCGGCATACACCGTCGTCAACCGCCTTGCTCCGAGAACTTCAGTTTGCCGACCTGTCACCTCCATGTGCTCTCCACAAATCACGAATACACACCGAATCATGGCATTCCGGCCTCCGCTCTGACTCCACGTCGGCTCCTTCTTTCCCTTCCATCTTGTCGCGTCGAGGAGTGAGTGGTGTCCTGTTTTTGGCAGGTGGCTTCCTACTTTGCAGGGACGATGTCGGCCCCGTGATTCATGGTGGGATCCTGTATTTCAACGCGTTAGTTCTGCGTCTTTTTACACTTAAGCTGATTGTAGTAGTCGCTCGAAGAACATTCTGACCTATACGCTGAATGGCTAACGTGAAATTTCCGGAGACTTCGTGACCAAGATCAACACACGAACCGAAAACTCCACCGCTTTGATCGTTTGAATGCAGAGGCGGCACTATGCCTGGTACGACGAACCACAGTCGGCATGATTGCCACCACGAAGCCCTGCACCGCTCGGCTTTTTCCATTCAATAAGTAGGGACGATTTCTAAGTTGGCTACTTACCATTCATTAAGCACAAATAAAATATGAGCAGCACAGTGCTACTAATAAAGAACGACAGGAAGTTGAGCTTATTATCATATAGATGCGTCATGAAACAAGGTAAGTCGTGGAAAAACCGACACAAGAAAAGGTAGACATTTGCATTTTCTGTTCTTGCACCTTTATCTGCCAGTCTTAACTTTTGTCTCCTTGTATACACAGTCAGCGATGGAAAACTCATAACCACGATGACAACCGTTGGGGAAGTGCCGCATCGGTACCACGTCCACGGTGAATACACGTAACCACTGGCACATGAAAGCAGCATCGCGGTTCATCATCCATGACCCACTTGTTCCTGAACTCATTTTCATAGTCCGCGTTAACGATGTCGTGGGCTTTCTTTAAGCTTGCTGTGAATGAGGCCTGTAATTAACCTAGCAGTGGGCTTGAAAGAATTCGTTTTTTTTTGCGCCACTAGGCAGCTTTTCGATTACAGATCATTATTGAAGATCAGCACAACAGCGTACACAGTGGTGCAGTCTTTCCTTTAGCAGAAAAATGCTCTGATAAGGCAGCCGGGAGCACAGTTTTTAAAAGCCCAGAATCAGCTTCCATTAAGGAAGGGAATAACCGCCATAAAGATGGAATTGCACTGGTCCAGAGAAATGGAGTGCGTGGCTGTGGACACTGTTGCTGTCTGCATTTGCTATCACAAGTTATCTGCGTGCTTTCGTTCAAGCTTTATTAATAGCACGAGGACTCAGCAAGCAGTATGGCTGCGCTATAGGTATCGCTAAAGCGTCGGTCTTTGCATACTTCTGCAGAAAGCTGAAGCGGCCAGCTGGTCGCTCTAGACAAGTCTTGTTCCATTCGTACATCGTATTTTTACATTACATAATGTTGCCAGCCACTGCGTAAGATGAATATGCGTTTTCGCAATAACCGGCGACAATAAACGGAAGAGTGAGAATAAATAAGGCGTTGCGACAGTTCTCATATTTGCCGCTGTAGGAACCAATGCTTTATAACTATGAGATGAATTCTTTTCATCTGCATGCACAGAATTATTTGTATGTAGATGTCAAAAACATGATGTGGCACATGCTTTAAAGCCGATTATCTGAAGGCTATGAAACTGATACAAAATTAGTAACAAGAAATTACTAATAACAAGTGAAGTTTCACCACCTAAAATTACCATATATATGATTATGAGAGACGTCGTAGTGGAGGGCTGCGGAAATTTTGACCATCTGATGTTGTTTACCGTGCTCTGACTTCGGACAGTACACGGGCCTCAACCATTTTGCCTTCATCAAAATGCAACCGCCACGGCGGGAATCGAACCCGCAACTTTCGAGTCATCACCGAGCACTTTATCTATTGACCCACCAAGGTGGACAACAGAAAAATAAAAGGAGAAAAAGAAATGCCGGGCATTCGCGGGATGCGCATCACAGTCACAGCGAAAGCTAAAAGAGCGGCCTTTCAGAGCCTTTTCTGAACACTCATTGCTTAACTGCTGCAACCACACTTGCTGGGTACCCACTACGGCTATAAAAATAAGAATAATTTCTCGGTAGTGGGCCAGCATTCAGTATGCCATCCTTCGTCATTCTTCTGAGAAGCGTGATATCCGCTTAACACTTGCAAAGAATTGTGTGCCAATTGTTCATGTCGTGGCTGATGACGATGAGGAATTATGTCTGAAGTGGGTATGCACCACAGTAATAGCTGATCAAGAACAAGCTTTCGTTCTTGATATTTGAATGAGTTCGAGCATTGGACGACCCATCCGTTGCGCTATTCGCATTGTCTGACACCTGGTTGCTCTTTTGCTGTTCTAAAACGCTTTATTACTCATATTAACGCGATTCCTTTCCCGTCATCAATCCTGCCTAACGGAAGTTTGTCAAGAAGTCCCAAGCACCGGCGTAGTAGCTCAGTGGTAGAATACTGGGCTGGCACGCAGCGCACCTACTAGGGTTTTTTTTTTCTGATTTTGTGCGACAGTGGTTATGGACAACGTCGGCGGCTGCGGCGGCGGGCAACTAGGGCGCTGCACGTGACCCGAGTTTTGATTACAGAACAGCTTTCGCTGTAAAATACAATAAGAAGAACTACGCACATATCTAATACAGTGAGCGTGCACAGAATGTACCTATGGACGGAGTGCAAAATATATCCCGCGGTCACCAACGCTACCGTCTAAATTAGTATATACAAATGTTTCTCATTCATATGAAGACATAATGGTCATCAGCTATGCTCGTCTACGTTACATTATGACGAAGAGAAACATTATGCAAGTTAACGATAAGGCAGTGCCCAGTAAAACACGCCAAAAGCGATCGCTGCACGTCTCTGGTTTTCGAGACATGGGCCATAGTCAAAGTACATCGCTCATTGTGAGAAACAGTTTATCCAATGTCTTCGTTCGACTATGCAGTGTGAATACGTTGTCCTTAGTGTTGAAACACTCCATGATCGTATGCCTATTCCTTCATTTTCATCATATGTATACCGCGATGTAATGGCAACAAAAAATTCAGACAAATTCAACTATATATAGTACGTGTATTCACGCCGTGTCTATTATTAACGAGAAATTTTATTTTTTGAATAACTTTCTTAAGCTGTTCACCATGTCAGACGAATTCAGCACATGTGGAAGCTTCCTTCGAGAATTCAGAAATATACTGCTTCTGTATACACATAAGTGCTTTTCGTTTTTTCGTAAAAACGTTCGTATATGGATGTAGCTTCTTATCCTATCTTTATTTGAACAAATAAAACACTAGTAATTGTAAGAACAGTGTCTACGAATATCGTTGCAGCTATTTGCGATCAAGAACGCGAAGAAAATGTTTTTCTTGATTATGGAGAACTGCCCCGACGGCCCGCAGTAATTGAGAACAGAGGTACACCGACGACATAAAACGAAAGGAAAGAATTTAGCCTTCCACGCAAGAAGTGAAATAGAGCGCCGCCATTTTTTAACTTCATTTAGGATTTTCCCAGATTACTGCCAAGAATTACTGCACACGGGCTCGAATTACCGCGTGGCTCTATAACGCAAGATTTATCTCAACACTTATTCCAGTGAATTTTGCAGGCACTCCAACGAGTTCGCTAGTCTAAACACCTCATTCGGAAGGACAGCTTAAATAAACCACCAAAGGGGGTATCTGCTATCAAGATCCCCGGCGCCATGGCTCAACTATGGGCTTTCTATAAGGCCCACAATCCGGCTGTCGGGCTTATCCTGACTGTTCCTAATTGGTAGTCGCCCGTTGGACGTCGAGTCACGCATCTCGTGATTTTAGGGGTGAAGCTCCTTAAGGGTGAGGCTTGTCCGTTAGCGTGTGCCATAGCCGTGGTGATGATGACATTGACGATGGTGATTATAATGGTCTTGAACAACAACTGGCTCATGCAGTATATGACGTCTAGATACGACACATTTCGTATGACTGGAAACAACCAACAACCACCAGCGGAACGGGCACAGACCTCGTCTTTGCTGACCTCAGATTAGATCCGATACAACATACATTATTAATGAAGGCAAAATGAAACTCGCAACTCAACACAATGTACCATTTATGACAAATAAACCTTGTATATAACTCTACACCACTTTTTCAGTCACTTACATGCGTGAGTAGTCAATGTCATGAATGTTTAAGGTAACACCAAACAGTCCCTCTGCTTCACCCACTCATCATCCTTCACTTCGCGGATACGCCATGCTTTCTTTTTTTTTCAGTATAATATTCTATCCGACCTTCCATTATTTACAAATGCAAGTCCTGTTGAAACAATCTTAAAAGATACATGTCAGGATCTACTCAAGGAAGTGACAGCAGTTAAATGATGAATCTCTTTGGCAATGAATACATATAAAAATCAGTTCTTTTACTTCTCTCAAACATTTTCTTTTTTCATCACAGTTGCATCGAGTGACAGTAGTGATATATTTTGCATCGTAAATTATTTTTTTGTCCGAGAATTCAGTGTTTTGCAAAGCCCAGTCTTATAACTAAAGGAGACTTTTCGTGTGACGTGGTACTGCTGAAATAAGATATCGGCAAATTCCTTGATATGTTCTTAATATACTTTTAAGGGGAAAAGAAACAAGTGCATACATGAAGCGATGCCTTATTTTCTATATACTGCTGTCATAACTGTACAGCCGATAGAAAAACGGGTATACTGACAAACAGTTGTTTCTTTTTCTCTATGAGTCATTATAACATAGCTACGTAAGGATGCATGAGCATTGTTGCAATACGCATGGGCACTTCAGTTGTGTAATTTTGTACTGCAAATTCACGACACTTAGGAAACATGACATTATAGAAAGAAATAAAGAACTGCGAACTAGAAAGTTGAAACTGCCCCTTGTAAAGCTCTCACAGCGCGGCTTACACACAGAAAACGACGACGTGGTAATCACTCCCCCCTACCTGCCTATATCGTCATAATAACTGCTAGAGACTGAATGCTATCTGCTAATGGACAAGGAAGCTCTATCTTCCTGTGAGGCAACATTACCAGTGGTAAACAATACATTAGGCCAAACCCTGCCATTAGGTGCTCATGTGGCATCTATGCAAGAAAAATAAAAGGCTTTTACCTTGTCTGCAAACACATAAGCTGCAAACAAACTGATTACAGTGAAAGTAAGGTTAGCGACAACGCCATGTACCCAATAATTGATCGTGTATACAAATGGTAAAATCTGCGGTAAATGTTTTGCCAAGTTTCTGCGGCAAACGACCATCTCAACGTCACAGCCACGCACCAAACGGTGAGTGAGTGAACACGCCTTTATGGATTCATAAATAGCTTATTACATGACGCTCAGCTACGAGAGCATCGTCCGACGCGCCTTTCGACTAAATAAATGAAATGATTGGAAATATTGTGTTTTCATCGGCGACCTTGCACACGATGCGAAGCGATTGACTTCACGAGAGGAAGCGAAAAGAAGAAGCGCATCAAGATCTGAGCTTAGCCATCACGCCTTAGGACTTGCGTAAGTGGTACGTGGCATCCGTTCATCACTTCCTTAACCGCCCATTGCATTCGATGCCTCTGCCATTTCTAGCACTGCAGCAATCGTAGTGTTCCGCCATCCTCTCATCCACACTCCTCTACCCTACCATTCGACTGCCGAGATTCATGTACCTGCAACGTTTATTCTTTTCTTTGGGTGCGCCTGGGCACAGCACGAAATATGTGAACGTTTCCGCCTCAATTACCCACAGTCAGCGTGCGTATAGCTGAGAAAGAACGCTTTACTAAGTGCGTGCTTACAGGGTGATCCGCGAGTGCGATACTATAATCACTCGCGTGTTTGGAATCCCTGTCGGCCGTGTCTGCACGTCCACGCTTCTTAGGTTAGCCTGAGGTTCGGAAATTGCACTCCCTGGGCGTAATTTTCTCTTGCACAAGAACTGTGCGTAAAATGGGTGCAATTAGCAACGTTGAGTCGTGAACAATCAAAGTAAAAACAAGCTATGGTTAACTGATACGCGTCATATCGTTCTTGTTTCTACTTTCACGCCAAATGTCAGCACGACCTTGTGGTGAATAAAACATCCTGAACGTCTGGCAAGCTTTAACGTGACTCGCGCTTAGGTCTCCCGCGAGGGAACGTCAAGGCATTGCAGGTCTCTGTCTGCAGAGTATCCAGAACACGTCAGTTTCGGGTGAGATTAGAGTACATGGAGAGACTTAGTCGTAATGCCTGAATGCAACCTGACTTTTTTTTATTACTCTTTATAGTCATGGCATTCCAGTACTGCTTACGGCGACCACTCACAATTTGGACCATGTTGCGCAAGAGCATGGTTGTGCTTAGACTTAAGGTTAAAGAACATCGGATGATCAAACGTATTCTCAAACAATCAAGTGCGACGTCTGTATGAATGTCCTTGTTTTCTTGATGATGGCCACCTCTACGGTAGCCATTATAGACATTTTTATTCAGACAAGCGTTGCACTAAAAATGAGTTTGTCACGCTCATCTGCCCTTTCATTACTTTACGCTGACCACGACCATTCTTGTCATACGCACCAATAATCAAGAAGAAGAACTGTCACCCTTCAAGTCGCCTCGGGCAAATTCATCTTGGACTCTGTGTTTTTTTGCGTACTAGAGTTCTGTTCAACTCACGAATTACTCAGGTCTTTTATACATGTCTGTGTAAAAATCTGTGATGCTCTGTGGCTAATTAGTTTGTGGAAGAAGGCATACAAAACTGAAAATAAATAATTGGCACCCACCCATTTCCAGCAAAAAAGTTGAGTGATATGTGTGGTTTAATGCCGCAAAACCACCATATGATTATCAGAGACGCCGTAGTGGAGGGGTCCGGAAATTTTGACTTCCTGGGCTTCTTTAACGTGCACCCAAACGTGAACACACTTGCCTACAGCATACTCACCTGCATCGAAAAGGCAGTCGCCTGTGCCGGCATTCTATCTCGCAACCTGCGGGTCAGCATCTAGCAGAAAGTTCTAGGAGCGAATGAAAACGTGGTACCGTGTTCGACCCCTGAACTCGGAAATATGTTTGTTCGACTTGCAAGCTTTTCTTTCTGAAAAATTCGTATGGCTGTTCTTGTCATTAGAGGTTTTGAAGTGATTTTGGCGAAAAACACACCATTTTGTGTAAAACGTCACACGTAGCACATAATGTGGAGGAAATTCTCGGAGTATTGTGAGCACGACTTCGTATATAGCTCGCCTACCATCGCCAAATTGATTTCGATGAGCCGCAATATAGTGCATTGCGGAGCCAAAGTAACTTTCATTCTTGCCGCTGTTGAGTTCACTCCGTGAAATGTACTCCAATCTACGCAGATTGAGTAACTCCTCCCCCCTTACCCCCCTGCCTCGTTCCCTCGCAACTTCTTTTTTTTTCTATGTTGCCTTTTGGGCTCTCACTGCCCCTTCCGCATTGCAGGGTAGCAAAGTGGATATCTATCTTTCAATTATTCCCACAGAACATTTATCTGTTTGCCTCATCTCCAACTCTCTCTTCCCGACCTCTTCTATTTTCAGATCTTTTTTTCTATTTGTCCTTTCTACAGACGCAGCGCCATCATGCAGCAAATCGCAAGAGCAGCCAACGGCGGTATGCGAGCGTTGGGTATGCTCACTTCTAATCTGTACATGCAGATTGAACCTCCACTCTTTTCCGCCCATTTACTATAATAATGTGAATTACCCAGCTGATTATGGTAATCTTCGCAGACATAATCAGAAGGCAATTGCCTCTTAACATAGGCTGCCTTCGCCGGTGGTTCCTGTCTTTACAGAAAATCGTCAAGGGGGGGGGGGATGCGGGTCGAGCTGGAAGTAGAAGAAATCATTATATAACAGTTCCCACAGTCCTTTCTTTTTGTTTTTTTTTAATTCGCGGACACAGCAGCAAGGATAAAGCGGCAGAGCCCGTCTTTGACGGACATTCTCGCACGAAATACTGCGATAGAATCGATGGCATCGCGCCGTTTTGCTAATCCAGATGTTATAGTGGTAATCAGTTACGCACACTAACGCTTCATTCAGCTTTCATTAGTCAATTTTCCAAATGAGTGAACAAAAAGTGAGCCTACGTCGCGAATGCATTCGTAGTCCTCGAGTACATTTGATGATCGCGCAAATAGTGAATCGGTGATACCGGCTCTTTTATAGGTGACAGTGGTAGTAGTCAGACCGATTGACTTGTATGAGCATTTCTTACCATCTGGTGTCAATAATATCAAAACGAGATCTGAAAGAATCCACGCTGGAATGAAGAAAAATAATCAAGACTTGATGAGTACTTTCGGGCACCAGAATTGTTTGCTGTAAAAGTAACGAGATATACCAACGGACACTGCTATTCTACGTTCGTACCACTTATTTAACAGTGTTACTTCTCTAACACTACCTTGTTTCGATGCAAATACTTTAAAACACGCGTTCCATGTTCGAAAGTATACCTAATGTATCGCGACAAACCAGCACCACTGCCCTTTTCCCAAATCTTCAAAAAACGACATGATTAGCTTCTTCAGAGTTGCGACATACCACAAGCACAGTCGATTTAGTCATCAAGTGTCACTTGCATACGTGATCTTTCCGTCGGCATGGTGTTGCTTACGGCAGGCACGCTGCAGACGAGGCTTCTCGAACACTCACTACAGAACCTCATTATTTATATACTTAAAAAAATCTGGAGTTCTAAAGGAAAAGCTGGCTTCGTGTGGCGAGAAAATGTTGAGCAAAGAACGTCGCTGAAGCAAACGTTTGCGCATGGAGCACTGTCTCACTGTCTTTCATTATTTAAGGTTGTTCACAACGCAGCAGGACGGCACATAGATGACATTGCCCTGAGCACAGTTCTGTTCTGTTCTGTTATAAATGTTTGGCTGGGGAGAGGTTGAGGTCCCTAATAAATCGGCTACTTCATATCGATGAGTTCTGCAGTGAAAAAAATAACAAATGATACCCAAAATTAACAATAGGCAAAAGAAAACAACAACAACAAAAGAATAATAGCACATTGAAACAACTTGAAATAGCATGGCAATGTACAGTTTGCTTGCAGCAGTTCGCGCTGCCATAAAGCAACTCCTAGCTCTTTATCACAAGAGTTAATCCAGTCTGGTCTGCACTAAAAAGTCTTTCAGAAAAATGTCTGCCTTTTTCTGAGGATGAATCTCAGGCTATGGTCCAAGTAATTTCTTTAATATTAGGGGCCATCGATCAACCTTTCCAATTTCTTCTCTAATTTTTCTATTGCTTTTGCGAACTTTATGCACTTGATAGAATATGACGAAAATTTTCGTTTGCGTGACCACAATGGCATTTTGGTGAGCTGGATCGATGTGTTTCACGCAAGAAGTGGTTTGTATACACTAGTTTCAGCAGGTGTTTGTGGAGTAACGTCTTTAAGTGTCGTGGGAGATATGTCACTATTGAGAAATCCCTGTGCGGAACAACTTCATAAAATAATCATTGGTTTGACTTAGGGCTATCAAACCAGTTCTCCATAGAACCGTGGTTAGCTCCTTGCGTTATGATATTTCGAATATCCGCCCCAGATATAGTGGGAATCGGGTAATACTGTTCTTCGTTAACACTTTCTTGGCGAGGCTGTTGCTCTTCAAAGCACTTTATTCCACTGTAACTTGGTATCCATTTGAGTACAATGTTGTGACCCCGCACTGAGGCATATTACACAGCTTCTGCAATACATTGTGCTATTTCGCCATTTTTGTGCTATTGTGCTATTTTCGTGCATTGTGCTATTTCGCCAGGATGTGTTCCCAGGCTTAAGTATCTGAAACGTGGCCTCGCATTATGTGCATACTACCCACTGTCATGTGCCAGAATTGTCAAAGATAAACTTTACTGTCTCAGAAATAGCTACCGATTCTGATGTCAATGAAGATTTGTGCGATAAATTATACATTCTCTTTTCTTCAAGCTCCACTATAAAAATCGCACAGGCTGGTGCTTCTTCAGTGCAGGCCCGTCTGTATATACTTTTGTCTTTCCATTGTTCATTGTATGAAAATGTTGAAGCACCATCTGTACCACCACTAGAGGCATCATGTCTGCTTTCTTGCATATGCCATCTATTTCGCAGATAACGTTCAGAACCTGCAGCTTCTAAAGTGGTTTTGATGGCTTTCATCGTTTATATCCTTGTACTACTGCTTGGAATAAGGACCCACTATTCTGTAGTCGCGTTGTCGTCCTTTGTGTTAGTTCACCAGTGAAAGGATCGCTGTCATGTTGCATGAAAATTCTAAATCAATTTCTATATGTTTCACTTGCTCGGAGTACTGCCAAAGGTGGTTTCTAACTTTTGCATAAACCAAATCACTATAGAAGCCGACCATGACGACCCCAGGCACAATTTCAAGGTCCTTGCCAATAACAAGTGAATTCTTCTTTCGCTGGAGGCTGGAAGTCTATGCAGCAGAAGCAGGGAGCCGCTCACCATGGAACATATTCGCGCAACATGTAGGGTTAACAGCAACTCTGTAGTACCGCCCCATTTAGCCCCAAAGAGATGATTAATAATTTGAATGACTGTGACACTCCCGTCTTTTGTGTGTACGCATTTTCTTTTTTTAACCATTCGCCCGCTTTCTTTTTTCTTCCTCACCTTTCTGTTCCGTTCCCCTTCCTCAGTGCAGGGTAGCAAACCATAAATTTCTTTTGGTTAACCTAGGAAAGCCCTGATGGGACTACAAAAAGGCAAAGCTGTTGTTGAGGATCAGGTAACATCAGATCTGTTGAAAGACGGTAGACAGATTGTGTTAGCGAAACTGGCCACCCTGTATACGAAGCGTCTCTTGACGGTGAGGGCACGAAAACTTTGGAAGTATGCCAACGTTATCTTAATCCGTAAAAAAGGGGACACCAAGCACTTGAAAAATTACTGGCTGATCAGCTAACTGTTCGTTGCCTACACGCTGTTTTCAAAAATATTAGCTAATAAAATTAAGACAACATTAGAGTTCAATCAAGAGAAGCACCAAGCAGGATTTTATACAGGCTACTCGAGAATAGACATATTCATTAATCAGGTGTCAAAGGAATGTGCGCAAACCACCTACCTCTACATATAGCCTTAATAAATTACTAGAAGGTTTTTTTTGTTATTTTGTCGAAAAATGAACGGTCATGCAGGCACTGTGGAATCGGAAAGCTGATAAAGCGCATATACTGGAAGAAACATACAGCAGATCCCCAGCCACCAATGTTTTCTATAAAAAAAAGAGCCACAAAATTTTGTTGAAGAAGGGTGTGAGGGAGAAAGACACAATTTCTTTATTCCTATTCACCGCGTGTTTACGGGAAGTTTCCAGAACCCCAGATTGGAAAGAGTTAGAGAAAGTAGTTATTCGAGAGCACCTTATTAGCTTGCCATTCACTTTTGACATTGCACTCGGACGAAGAAGTGTGTTTTGTATAGGAGCTACTTCTGCTAACTTCGGCGTATTTCAGTTGTAATTTAGGTCTGTTGATCAGTTTTCGCTGCTCCCTTGGAGGGGATGGATGTAGACCACCCCGGGCGCCTGCCGGGACCAGCGGCGTCAGCGGTGGCCGCCTCCAGGAAGCGGATGGGACAAGCGAGTGACAGCGACAGTGAAGATACTCATGCTTACTATCTCAGCAGTGAGGACGTTTCAGATGACGGTTTCCAACCTGTGCTGAGCCGCAAAGCGAAGAGGAGGAACATGAGGACATCCTCATCCTCAACTATTCAAACTGTGCCCCGCCGCGGTGGCCTAGTGGCTAAGGTACTCGGCTACTGACCCGCAGGTCGCGGGTTCGAATCCCGGCTGCGGCGGCTGCATTTCCGATGGAGGCGCAAATGTTGTAGGCCCGTGTGCTCAGATTTGGGTACACGTTAAAGAACCCCAGGTGGTCAAAATTTCCAGAGCCCTCCACTACGGCGTCTCTCATAATCATATGGTGGTTTTGAGACGTTAAGCACCACATATCAATCAACTACTCAAACTGTAAGTGAAGCGCCAAAATCGAACACTTATACCATCGTGTTTCTGCCTGCACTTCCTACCGTCAACATGAAACGCCTTAACAGACAGTCTGTGTCGAGGTCTCTGGAAACGCTCGTGCCAAATGAGATCACGGACATAAGAGTGAAGGCCAGAAAGAATATACTGGCTGTGGACGTTTTGCACGCAAGTGCGTTGGGCGTTCTGCGCAGTGTAACTGACTTGGACGGCAACCAGGTGCGCTCTCATGTTCCCTTGAGATGTGATGTAGTAACAGGCATGATCTACGACATAGATGTGGCTATTTCCAATAATGACACACAGTTTCTTGTCAAGTCAACAACTGATACTCCAATTGTTAATGTCACCCGGCTAGGCAAGTCTCGCTGTGTGAAGATTGCGTTTAAGAGCACATCACTCCCCTCTCATGTGAAGGTGGGGTACTTCAGACATTCTGTGCGGCCTTTCATTCCAAAGCCTCTCCAGTGCCGTAAATGCATGAAACTTGTACATGTGAGCAGCGTCTGCGAGAATTCAGTGGTATGCCACCTCTGCGCCAAGCCTCATGTAGCGGATAAGTGCGTCGCAAGTGTCAAGAAATGCTCTAATTGCAATGGATCCCATGAAGCCACATCGAAGGACTGCCCGCGGATTCAGAAGGAAATTGCCATCTTGAAAGAGATGGTGCGCGATCACTCATCTCGTCGAAAAGCCGCAGCTAAAGTCAGAAGGCGTCGTTCACGTCGACGTCGGTCCTCAAGGACGCCCGCTACCTCCTCGACACGTTTGCCAGATCCCTCATCAGTACTACCTCCTTTGCCTCCCAGACCACATGCCGTGGGAAAGGCTGTAAAAGACAAAGCCAGTGAGCATACCCTAACTGCGACAGAGTGGCCTGCACTTCAAAGGGAAGCAGCATCAAGCGAACCGAAGGAGTTTCATGACGGCCAGTCCGCGATCCCGGCTCGAGATCTTTCCAACCAAGACAGGCAAGTGACTGCAATCGTGCAATCATTAACTGCCACGATTCGCACGCTAGTGAGCAGCATACAAGCTCCGTCTGCTAAGAGTGCGCTGCAAATACTGGATGCACTGAATCCAGTTCTTGCTAACGTCGTATAAGCACAATGGCTCAACAAAATCCTATCTTCCACACTGAAGTTAAAAGTGCGTCGATTTTTCAGTGGAATGCCAGAGGCATGAAGTCCCGTATCTCGGACTTTCTCCAATTCGTTCGGGCCAATCAATTCTCTATACTTGTCATATGTGAACCAAACGTATCAACGCCTTACAGATTGTCCGGTTATGAAGCTTTTTGTTCAGCCGCTTGCGAAGAACGAAGCAAAGTAATTGTTTACATTCGCACAGACTTGACTTATCTCTCGCAACCAATATGTTCAAATGACGACAATCAGTACGTGTGTCTTCGTGTAAAGAAGAATGCAGTTTCGTTCACGCTTATTGGTGGATATATATCTCCGTCATCGCAATTTGACTGCGACAGATTAAAAGACATCCTAATGAGGACCGATGGGCCTTGGATCATCACTGGTGACTTCAACGCCCATCACATGCTTTTGGGGAGCACTAGGATGAATGCCAGGGGCCGCAACATTGTTACATTTGCTTCCGATTACGACCTTTCCATCATGAACGATGGTACCCCCACATATCTGCGGGGTCTCACGTATGGCAGTTGCCATGACCTGACATTGGTGTCACGGTGCTTCTCTCATAAAGTTAAATGGTTTTGCGATATTGAGACTCATGGGAGTGATCACATACCCACCTACATGACGATCGATGGTATCATAAAAAATTTCTCTTTCGGTGTTGTAATTGGCACTGACTGGTCGATGTTTACATCGCGTGTTGAGGACGCTTGCCAAGAAGGCCTCGCCTGCAGCCTGGAATATACCATAGCGGAAGCTATGCAAGCGTCCAAATGTGAATTACCATTTTCGTCTAAAATAACAGTTTGGCATTGAACTGGAAAAATTACAAGCTATACGAAGGCGTGCTCAACGACTATACAGACGCACAAGATCAAGTTACGGTCTGAGGGAAGCAAGGCGGCTCCAGAAAACGATTCAACGACGCATTTACAAGCTGGAGAGCGAACGCTGGAAAGCATTCTGCGAATCTCTAGACCCTCATAAACCGCTGTCATATATCTGGAGAACAGTTCGTGGTCTTCGCTCCTCTCCGCAACAACGGCACCCTTTTAAAGCTTTGGCACTCCATCATGGAAAAACAGAACTCGAGGTGGCTAAAGAGTTTTGCACGAGAGTTGCCGGGAATATTATGAACGAGAGCATCGACGCCGTGATCGTTCCTGAGACGCGATTACCAGAAATGGACATTCCGTTCACCATGGAAGAACTGGAAGGTGCGTTAGTCGCTTCTAAGCGCATGTCATCGCCAGGTCCTGATGGTATTACTTATAGTGCGTTGGGACACCTTGGACAAAAAGCCAGAAAAGAACTTTTAACATGCTTCAACAACTCCTGGCTCAGCGGCAGTGTTCCCCGAGAATGGAAAATAAGTCGATTAATACCACTTTTGAAATCGGGAAAATCACCATTGGACTCGACAGCGTATCGCCCTATTTCCCTCGCAAGCTGCCTCGGAAAAGTGATGGAAAGAATGGTTCTATTTCGTCTCGAGTGGTACTTGGAACGATACACCAAATACCCTTCTTGCATGGCAGGCTTTCGTAGGGGCCGCTCCTCCATCGACTGTGTCCTTGTCTTATCGACATTTGTTCAACAAGAAAAAAGTCGCAAGCGCATATCAGTGGCACTCTTTCTTGACGTGAAGGGTGCATATGATAATGTAGCGAATGATGCCATCCTCACTTCTCTCGCAGAAATGGGCATTGGTGGACGAATGTTTCAATGGATAAAAGATTATATAACTGGCAGGGGTTTCTTTGTGCAAACATATGAGGGTACAACAGCTGAACATTACACCTACTGCGGAGTACCTCAGAGAGGTGTTTTAAGCCCCACATTGTTCAATGTTGCCCTCATTGGTCTGGTGAAGGTTCTGCCAAAGTCGGTGTGCCTATCCATATACGCCGATAATATTTGCCTCTGGAGTGCTGCAGTTACTCGCCCTCAGGTGCGTGCACAAATACAGCGGGCAGCAACCCTCACAACAGCCTACCATCAGAAACAAGGCCTAACTATATCAACTGTGAGGTGCGCGTTGATGGCGTTTACACGCAAACCAATGACGCCATACCCTGTTTACATCAATGGGCAGAGTGTCAAATATGCACGGACGCATCGTTTCCTGGGCATAATAATCGACAGAAGTCTTTCGTCTTTCGTGGAACCCACATTATGCGTACTTGAAGAAGGGACTGCTATCTATTGTGCATATAATAATGAAATTCATGTGCGGGAAAGCATGGGGAACTTCTGTGGCCTCCATGCTACAGCTGTACAGGGCCCAATTTCTGGGTCTATTGAGGTAATGCTTGCCGGTACTGACTAACACTTGCAAATCCAATACTCATTCATTGGAGAGTTTGCAGGGTCAGGCACTGGGTATCTGACTAGGTCTGCCCCGATGCGCTTCTACTTATACCACTACCATGCTTGCCAAAAACCATCCGGTCAGGACATATAGAGTTGTGAATTGCCTCACAGCGCACATTCGACATGCTAGCCGTGCCCCCGACCACCACTTGGCCCTTCCACCCTCCGGAAGACTACGTCCTACCTTTTCAGACGCCATAGCCAAGCACCTAAAAAGCATTTCATCAAGATATACGCCAGCTGCGAGAATGGCGTGTCCTTTGTGGTGCCTCGACCAGCCACAAATACGTCTAGAAATTCCGGGAATCAAAAAGAAAAGCAATCAGTCCAGAGTAGCATTGGAGCAAGCAACACTGCTATTATTACATAAGTTGTACTTAGACCGAACGCAGATATACACTGATGGGACCGTCTCGTCCAGCAGCTCATCAGGTGCCGCTGTAATTCCGGCTGCAGCAATGACAATCAAGTTTAAGTTGTCACATATGACTACATCTACGGCATCAGAGCTTGCTGCTATAAGGGCTGCTTTACAATATCTCGTTCAAGAACGCCCCGCCGCGGTGGTCTAGTGGCTAAGGCACTCGGCTGCTGACCCGCAGGGCGCGGGTTCGAATCCCGGCTGCGGCGGCTGCATTTCCGATGGAGGCGGAAATGTTGTAGGCCCGTGTGCTCAGATTTGGGTGCACGTTAAAGAACCCCAGGTGGTCTAAATTTCCGGAGCCCTCCACTACGGCGTCTCTCATAATCATAGAGTGGTTTTGGGACGTTAAACCCCACATATCAATCAATCAATCGTTCAAGAACGTCCAGGAAAATGGGTCATATTCTGTGATTCGAAGGCAGCGCTTCAGAGTTTGCAGTCTGCCATGCGTAGGAGGAGCCATGACCAACTGGTACAAGAAATAAGACATTGCCATCATGAAGCTCTAGCACGAGGGCATGATATTATATATCAATGGCTGCCTGGACATATCGGTATTACCGGAAATCAATTAGCCGATGATGCAGCCCGCTCAGCCCATGAAGAAACCCGTGTATTCCCGATTCCGCTATCAAGGAACGATGCAGCAAGACAACTTTACCTGCTGGCTCGAGATCTCGCACGCACGTTCTGGTTGTCTACCAGCTTCCAAAGGTGTCATTTTATGAACTGGATCCTTCGCTCAAGCTAAAGCTACCATCACAACTTTCCCGCTCCGACGCGATACTGTTATGCCGCCTTTGGTTGGGTGTTGCATTTACAAAGGTGTACTCCTTTCGCATTGGTGTGGCAGACACTCCTACATGTGACTACTGCGGAGCTGAAGAGACCATCGAACACGTCCTGTGCAGCTGCGCTTGCTGCGACACACAGCGATGCCAGCTCCGGATGGTTTTGAATCAACTTGGAAAATGTGATGGAAGAGGTTACGTGCAAAGTAAATATATATATCTGCACAGATTTAACCTACATTCCACATTTGGTGCAACCCCATAACGGAAATCAATACGTATGCCTCCACGTTGCAAAGAAGATGGTAGCCTTCACACTTATCGGCGCATACATCTCACCATCTGGTCAGTTCGATGGTGAAAGACTACATGACATCTTGACCGCTACACCTGGACCTTGGATTGTTATTGGTGATTTTAATGCTCATCACTTGCTTTGGGGAAGCACAAAGATTGATTCCGGAGGCCGGAAACTTGCTGAATTCACCTCACGCCACGAACTTAATGTTATGAATGACGGCAGTCCAAAGTATTTGCGTGGTTCGAGATATAGCAGTTGCTTGGATCTTGCATTGGTGTCACGGCAATTCACTCAACAAGTGCGATGGTTCACTGATATTGAGACTCACGGCAGTGATCATATTCCAACGTATCTGAAGGTCACAGGTTTTGCAACTTCCTCCTCATCAACTAACAGAAGAGTAAATTGGACAATGTACAAGGCAAAGGTGGAAGAGGCATGCGATGATATCGCGTGCGGCCTCGAGGCGGTAATGAAAAATGTGATGGAAGAGGTTGCGTGTGCCTTTAAATACACATCAAAGTGTACAGAATTTCATATAGAACTTGAACGACTACGAACGATTCGTAGGCGGGCGGAGAGGAGGTACAGGCGCACTAATTCAATTCATGACCTCAGAAACGCTCGACGTCTACAAAAGAAAATTCAACGTCGAATGGACAAGCTGGATGACCAACGGTGGAAAAAATTTTGCGAATCACTCGATCCTCGCAAGCCTATGTCCCATACAAGGAGGACAGTGCGTGGCCTTGGCTCGACTCCACAACATCGTCCATTCAGCACATTGGCTCTCCATCAAGGCCGCCTGCAGGTTGACGTTGCTGAAGATTTCTGCGTGAGGATTGCGGGTAATGTGGTTACCATGAGTGACAAAGTTCTCGGGGATGCTCCCGTAGCACGAGTTTCTGAACTGAATATGCCTTTCTCACTCGAGGAACTGGATGCAGCTCTAGCCACCTGCAGACGTTCATCGTCACCTGGGCCAGACGGCATTACATACACTGCTTTATGCCATCTTGGAAGACGCAGCCGAGACCAGCTACTAAAATGCTACAGCCAGTAATGGAACGATGGCGTCGTTCCAGAAAGGTGGAAATCCAGCCGCTTGGTACCAATCCTCAAACCTGGAAAGTCGCCGCTTGATCTGGCATCATATCGACCCATTGCGCTATCCAGCTGCGTGGAGAAAATAATAAAAAAAGTGGTTCTGACACGCCTCAAGTGGTACCTTAAACGCTGTAATATATACCCAGAGGCCATGGCTGGTTTTTGAAGAGGCCGCTCTTCTATTGATAATGTCATCGACCTCGTAACCTCTGTGCAACAACAGAAATACCTCAAGCGCATCTCGGTTGCAATGTTCCTCGATGTGAAAGGTGCATACGACAACGTAACGCACGATGCCATCTTAGATGCCTTGGCGAACATTGGAATCGGTGGAGAAATGTTTCGATGGATTCGGAGCTACCTACAGAGGAGATCCTTAGTCGTGCTCACTGCGGAAGGCCGCACCGTTGATCATTACACCGCTCGTCGCGTTCCACAAGGCGGTGTTCTCAGCCCTACGCTGTTTAACCTCGCGATCATTGGCCTTGTACAAAGTCTACCTCGATCAGTCAATATCTCTACATACGCTGATGATATATGTATCTGGGCTTCAGCAGTGACATGACTCCAGGTACGCGCACGGCTCCAGAAAGCAGCGAGAATAACGTCGACGTACCTCCATTTTCGAGGCCTCACAATTTCCACCGAGAAGTGCGCCTTAGTCCCTTTTACCCCCAAGCCCATGATCTGTTATCCTGTTTCTATCGACAGCGTGAACCTTTCGTATATGAGACGTCACCGAATCCTGGGTGTCATTATCGACAGAGATCTCTCGTGGAGTGCTCACATCTCGCACTTAAAGAAGAGGCTCAACTCTATCACACACGTGATGAGATTTCTCGCTGGTAAAACGTGGGGCACATCAGTGTCATCTATGCTTCAGCTGTACAGAGCGCTCTTCTTGGGATATTTGCGGTATAGCACGCCCGTGCTTTCCAACGCCGGAAAAACTAACATCAGTGTCCTGCAAAGCATTCAAGGCCAAGTCCTCCGCACATGCTTGGGGCTACCTCAGTGCGCTAATACGTTAGCAACAATTGGTATTGCTAAAGACCATCCAATCACGACATATATAACTGTCAACACACTCTGGACACATATCCGTCACATATCCAGAGTGCCTAACCACCACCTTGATAGCTTGCCACTAGAAAGACCAAAGGCAGCGTTTTCCAAAGTTGTTGCGGCTAACCAGAATTCCATCTCGTGGAGATTCTCGCCCGCAACCATACCACTATCTCCAGAGTGGTGCATGAAAAGACCGACTGTGCACCTTGAAGTGCCGGGGATATCTAAAAAGGCAAGCCTGTCATCTGCAGCCCTCAAGCAGATCTCACTGGACCTTTTGAATTTGTCGTATGCTAACCGAATTCATGTTTACACGGACAGTTCGGTCTCGGGAAGTTCGACAGGTGCCTTTGTCATACCATCTCGATCAATCACCGTCAAATTCAAGACATCACACGTCACGACATCTAGGGGATCCGAGCTCGCCGCTCTTCGAGCCGCTGTGGAGTTTGTTACGCAAGAATCCCCTAGTAGATGAGCCATTTTCTGCGACTCCAAGGCAGCCCTTCAATGCGTGCGAAGTCTACGACGTGAAAACTACCACCAGGTGGTGTATCGTATTAATGAAATTTGTCATCGCGCTGCTCATCAAAGACACGACATTGTTTTGCAATGGTTGCCGGGCCACTGTGGGATCAGTGGTAACCACCTCGCCGACGGCGCTGCCCGATGTGCTCAAGATGGAGCGCCCACACTGTTGATACCCTTGTCAAGAGTAGACGCAGCTAGAGAACTTCGTCACATCGCGCATAATGCCACGCTTGCGCACTGGAATTCTCCATTTAACTCCAATCACCGCCCTAAGAATCTTAAGTCACTACTCCGGAAACAACTTCCATCCAAGATTTCTCGACGTGACGCTACAATGCTGTGCCTGCTGTGGACTGGGGTAGCGTTTACTAAGTCATTCAGCCATCGCATTGGCATGGCGGATTCATCCATGTGTGAAAGCTGCAACTGTATAGATACTATTGAACATCTCTTGTGCCACTGTGCCCAATTTGATGAAGATCACCGGACTCTCCAGTGTGCCTTGAATAGACTCGATGACCGGCCATTTAGTGAAGCAAAGATCTTGGGACCCTGGTCGCGCAGCACATCAGAACAGAAAGCCACACGAGCCCTCCTGAGATACTTGTCAGCAACTTCATTGAGGGACCACCTGTGAAACTCGGCAATGTGTGTGTGATGTGACGTGTCTATCTTTCTCTCTCTCTTTTACACCCCTCTCCCCCTCCCCATGTTTAGGGTAGCAAACTGGACGCATAGTCTAGTTAATCTCCCTACCTTTCCTACATTTCTTCTCTCTCTCTCTTGACCCCGAACCATTTTGTGTGCAGAAGATACTAGGACCTTTGGCATCTGCCTCAGTTGCGCAGAAAGCAACTAAAGCACTGCTACTTTACCTAAAGTCAACAAACCTGAGCGACTGCCTGTAGACTGTGTGTGCTCCCCGAGTGTGCTCGTGATTGTGTGTACCTTCTCATCTCTCTGCCACCTCTTTTCCCCCCTTCATTCCTTCCCCAGTGCAGGGTAGCAAACCGGATGTGCGTCTGGTTAACCTCCTGTCTTTCCTTGCATCTTTATCTCTCTCTCTCTCTTTCACATTGCACTGATGAGTAACTCAGTTGACAAATTATAACTCACGATTACTAATTTGGACGAGGAATGCTAACGAGTCGGTCTGAAAAATAATATGCGCAAAGCTAACGTGCAACAACCTCGGGAGTTAACGGCGCTTAGCGATAGGTTGCGACGCACCGGCAGCTGCAAGACACCGCAGGTTTGTTCGATGGCAAATGATATTTTGGTTCAATTTTCTTCCTTGACATTTACTTTCAATTACTACTAATGCCATCCCCTATACTTTATTTGGCGTCGTTGACTGCTAACTCTCATTATTACTTCTTCTAACAAAAAAAACCCTCAAATTTACACTTGTTACATAAGTTATAAAGGAATACGGTTATAAAGGATTACATAAGTTATAAAGGAATAAGGACATGTAATTGTTACCATGGAGCCGAAACACGAGCAATACCTACAGGAATAAAAATTGGATAGAGGACATTCCAAGTCATGAATGATAGTTTACCTATGTTCCTGATGAAGGAGGTATAGTATAACGGCAGCATCTTACCTTCAGAGCAGCACTAGAGGCTTTACAAAGTAGGTTAGCGGTTCTGCCCTGCAGTGGGTGTAGTCAGGCAGAACATGATGATAATGATAATGTAGAGAGGGAAATGGGGAAAGGGCGGCTAGTTGTTGTATCGCATAAAAACAATGCGCGTTCAAGAGAGCCCGGATGGGGGAGGGATGAAATATGCTAAGTGATCGAAACAATCCAGATCGAAAGACGTTAGATGATTATATAAGCACACCACCGACTATATTGCTCAAAAAAAGACAGTGCTTTTTTATGAATAGTGCGACAGAGATTGGAAGGGGAGGGGTGTTGGTATGTTCAGACGTGTGTCATAGTAGTCCTTCCTTCTTTATGAATTTTCGTACTTTTTATATGTGTGGTAGCACCTCTCTGGCTATACATTCCTAATCGGTTTGAACAAACAGTTGAAAGTTTTCCGCGATAAATAGGTGAATAAATAAATAAATAAATTTATAAATAAATAAATAAGGAAAGAAAGGAAGGAAGAAAGAAAAAAAGAAGGAACGAAAGAAAGAGAGAAAGAAAGGAAGGAAAATGAAAGAGAGAAAGAACGATAGAAAGAAAGAAAGGAAAATTAAAAAGAAATAAATAAATAAAGAAATAAAGAAAGAAAGCAAGAAAGAAAGAAAGAAAGAAAGAAAGAAAAAAAGAAAGAAAGAAAGAAAGACATGAGAAAGAAATAAAGTCGGACAGACAGGCTGACATTCTGCAGAAGACGTACAGACATGGGTTAGAATACATCTTACCCATCCTCCTTGCTGACTAATCCACGTGGCCAGGTCACGCTCGACGAAGAGACCCAGGGCTTGAACGAGGCCCAGCACGTACTCTGGGTGGCCCAACTTGACGCAGTCGACGGCGAGTCCTCCAGAAACTGAATACAGGGCCACGATGCGACCCCACGAAATGTCGTTGCGGAACAGCTCGCGAGCGACCGCCTCGAATACGTTCTGCACCGCCGTCTCGGAGGGCAGCGCGTGCACGCCAATGTTTCCCGTCACCGTCTGCAAGAGAGGAATTGTGCAGACGCATGTTACTACGTACAATACAAAGTTTACACAGGTGGGTTTCATTGTTGTGTAACAAAGATAAATTCGTTTTCGCCTACTTTATTACGCATTCGTGGAGGTGTAAACATGTCATCGTCATTAGCGCGGGTAGGCGACATCACCAGTGGTCAGTAAGAGTAACAGACTGGATTCCAAGAGATTGCTAACGCGTGAGGAGCAGACAGAAAGCCAGGTAGGGAGATGCAGTTTTGTGGAATAACGTGCCTACAGAAAGCACAGGACCCGTTTAATTGGCGATATATGCGACGCCTCAGCCCTGCAAAGGAAGGCACCTGTCATTCTGTAAGACGATTCGAGTGTATGAAACGAGCTACCACAAGCCACCTTTTCCGTGCTTTTCTCTTCTACTCGCTGTTTGTTCCTATCAAGGTCAGAATATTGGTCAATTTTCATATCACCAGCTGGAAGTATTTATAGATATACTGTTATTTATTTACTGGTCGTATTTCACTGGCCGCCGCCATTGTACAACCGCAGCGCATAGGATGCGTAAAGTGAAGGTGATGGGTTGCCTCCCGGAAGACTGGAATTTTTTTTATCAGCCCCTTCACTTTCCTTGCGTTGTGTAATTGGCGCATTTCTATTGGAAAGCTACTTATTGCGTCCGCTATTTCTATGGCCTCTTTATCCACTGTCTTCATGTAGTTGCGTTTCTAAATACGTCTCCCCTCTTTGTTCATCGCAATGGTTATCATCTTCACCACAATCATCATCATCGGCCTGGTTTTGTCCTCTACCACCATAGGCTCGTCCAACGGCCATCTCGCATTAACCTCGCCTGACTGCGAACGACCGCAACCCGTTCAAACACATCGTATAGGCGTCGTTGTACTTTGAGAGAAACTAAGATTAGCCGAAGATCCTGACGTAAATTTTCTCCGAGTGACTTAATAAAATCTTTGTGACCAGTATGTATGTGTATTTGTAATTTGCATGTTCCGGTTTGCTGCTCACATGCCGATGTACTTTGTAGTCTTGTGTAGCTTTTCTCCCGCCCCGTCCAATTCACCTGTGTTATTTAAAGTTTTGATATATCGTTATAGATTCGCAACAATGTGTAAATATTCATTACATTTACTATGGGCGGCATTTTTTCTGTTCTTTTTTTAAACTATGTTATTAAAATAAGCCAGTGATTTCATTATCAGTCTTTTCGTATTGCATGGGGTTTACTGTGAAAGAAATCAAGAAAAAGGACGTCTACAAAGGCGAGGCAACTGCCTTTTTTCGGTGTTATGAAGCACTTAAAATTACTGAATCTTACACCGCCATCACGACGTATTTTTGTAACTTCAGCTATTTTCTACGAATACATCATGAGAAGCAGCGAATTAACAAAAGCACTGACTAGCAGTTGAAATTCGCATCGTACACCAACAGGAAATGCGCAGCATGACGTTATTATATGTCTCAGGCTGATATGTTTTCAGCTCTGGTTCGAGTCATCAGTTAAAGAGGAGGCGTGGATATCCATCCCACCGCGACCACTATCGGCTGCATGACAGCTGGTCCAGGAAACTGACTGCTCACTCAAGAAGACAAATCACCGTCTACTTATTCAGCAATGCGCTTTTGTGGACTACGTTTCCAATCGGAGAGTGTCAACAAATAAAAAGAAAAGAAGATAGCGCAGCGAGCGGGGCAAATTTATCTGAAGGCACCAAGGTTGAGTGATATTCACCGCGCACGTTACAACAATCAGGGCCATATCGGAGCTTTATGTGTGCAGCTGATGGAAAGATCAATCATGCGTCTGAACTGCACTCGGGATCACACAACACGTCTTCAACTCGCTCGTTTCTACAGGAGTTCAGATTTGAAGCTTCAGTTGGGGCAAATCCAAGACCCACAGACACGGACCTTGAAAGATGGCGCCAAAAAAAACTGTATACTCAAAGTTTAAGAAATAAATTAGAACCTCCCTTTCACTCTGTATTAGTGAGAACCAACAGACAATCACAATCATGCCCAGGAAGGATTGGGGATGCGTTAAGAAGTAATTCTAATGTAAATGGAAATAAGAATAAGTAGATGAAAAGATAACTTTCAGTCGCAGAACCTAGCCTGCATGCGACCTTCTAATGCTCTACCACTGAGCTATGGCAGCGATCATCAACCCGTCCACTTAATAGGGTATATATGTCCATACAAACGTTACAGCACCAGTCAGCTTCGCCAAAAGCCATTACGGTGACTGGAAAGTCACCGTAACCAGAATTAGAGCAGTAGCATTACGGTAGCCAGAATGACAACACCTTATTAATGAAGAAGAGTAGTGTAAATTGACAATTCTTTCGTTCATTCAAAGCGGGAGTCTCGTTCTGGCAGACTGAATGCCTTCAAGTAGAATGCAAGGAATTATTGGTCAGCTGCCAGTTCGTAATGAGATCACGCGCTACGTTACGCCAGCAGCCAGAAAGAGTGTTCCGCATTCTCCATAATGACTGTACTGGCGGCACTGACTCACGCTCCCACGTTTAAATGTAAATATATACCCTATATATGGAGAACATTGGGGGGGGGGGGGGGGGGGTATGTCCGCTACCGTAGCTCAGTAGTAGAGCGTCGGGCGCGTCATGAGAAGGTCACAGGTTCGGTCCCTGGCGCCAGCACGTTATTTATTTGTCCGCTTTACTTTATTCACATTAACATCATTCACATTACATTACTTCTGATGGCATTCCCTATACTGCGTTGGCATCATTATTTATTAGTTCTCGTTATTATTGTATCTAACAAAGAAAACGAGCACATAAATTTACCCTCCCTTCCTTCTCTAACTGTGTGCATGTTTATGTGCCAGCACGCGTGATTGTGCGTGTGCGTGTGAATAGAATTCAACAAAAAAAAGCTTCAACGGCAGCTGGAAACACTTAAAAGGAAGTACGACTACTGTCACCCTGGCTTCTCTGTTTGACGACAGCCCGGTCACGAAAGTTTAGAATCAAGGAAGAGCTCGTAAGCGAATGCTTACCGAGACGGGAATTCTTCGCGCCAGGGTAATTACTGTAGAGGCTCTCTGGGACAAGAAACGATGTCAGCCTGTTTCCTAGTGACTGGCTCTGACAATAACAAACGGATCGAGAACAGAGGCCTCTTTAAACTGTTGCTCCTGCTGTTGACGCATCCTTCTCGCTGCGCCTCAGTTATGCAAGAAGGGTTACAGCCTTCGGTAAACATCATTACTAATAATGACAAATATAACGACGACGGCACATTACAGACAGCATACATGCAAAGCATGAAGAAGCTGGGTCTTACATATCTTACAGGCACTACAGACAACTTCCGCGAAATAAGTTCTTCGGTGTGTGCTTGTGAGCCGATTATTGAACGTAAGCTTTTGTTTAACAGACAGCTCGTTGTGACCTCGTCATCAAGACGCAGAGGCGTGTAACCGAGCACGTTTAGAATTGAAAAACAAAAAAAAACACCGTCATTCACGCAGCGGCAATGCCATGACCCTGCTTTATGCGTGTGTGCAAGAGCTCCACAACTGTATTCTCACTATAAAGTTTTAACGTGAAACGTTGCTAGTAATATGCGCAGCACGGTACCGAAAAAACATATCTCACGGCTAAGCAAGAATGTCGAAAATTGCTGCGAGCTTGATTTCAGTATGCCAAACTATATAGCGGCTGTATATTAGATGCTCTACCACAGAGTCACACCAATGTGTAGCCGATACATTTGAGTGCGTTACTAACGTAACTCAGTGTGCTAAACCACCCCTGTTTTTCTTACTCCTGTGTAGCGTAAAATAGAATAACAGAAAGCAATGAATAACAGAAAAACGTTTCAGTACAGCACCACTCAAAAATGAAAAAAAAAATCAAGGACAGCTGGGAAAATTTTCATATTTTTAACGACGCTCGTCCTTTTCAAGAGTCCAACCTAGAGCAGTAATGCATAATGAACCTCCGAAATGGGTTGTGCTTAGCCGGCCTATAAGGTGTACTCAAGAATTATTTCTTATTTTCTACCAGCACTCTGGCCACATGCAGCCCGTAAATTTACTGTACGCAGAGAATTGTGAGATTTTTGTGGCGGCGGCTGCATTTTTGATGGACGCAAAAATGCTGTAGGCCCGTGTGCTCAGATTTGGGTGCACGTTAAAGAACCCCAAGTTGTCGACATTTCCGGAGCCCCCCACTACGGCGTCTCTCGTAATCATATGGAGGTTTTGCGACGTTGAACCCCACATATCAATCGAGAGTTTTGTAATCCGAAAATGACATGTTCCTGGCTAACATACAAACACAGTCATGGGCTGTCATGTAAAAGAACTCTACTTTTTTGTCTGTATCAGAACAGCATTTCGAAGCTGCTTTCCGTCATGTGTGATAACAAAGTGAACTACAGATCAACTTCGTACAAAGTTTTGGAAATAGCTGAAGGCTGCAAATACGTTTAAGGCATCTTCATACAGTTCCGCCGGCATCCAAGAATAAATCGCGCCTTGCTATACATTGCCATTCTGGGTTGAATGTCTCGGTGCGGCCGAAGGTATTCAGGCATGGTCTACCTTCACGCACAAAAAAAACGAAATAGCACACTGGCCTGCTGCACTCTGCTACAACTTCAATCGAGAATGGCAGTTGTGACAAATAATGATTTTAGGCAACATTAAGAATTCGACGGCGCTCAAAGCCAAGGAATTTGAATTCATCTATAGAAAGGTAAACAGCGCAAATAAACGAAGAAAATGGCGTATATAGTTGTTCAGTATAAGTTTCAGTTGTGAATTGTAGTTAGAATGTCAAATAATTACTTAATTATTGTGCAGTGAGTTACGCTTCGTTTTGACATAAACAAAAATAAGTCATATACTGCAGATCTGTGTGGAATTAAATTTGGTTGCATTCAATTAAAAAATATACATCTTAACAAAATCTGTGCGGAATCAGATTTTGGTTGCGTTCATTTAAAAAAAAAGGTTAAAGGTTAAGGTTCGGGATGTTGTAGGTAGCCGGTGGATCTAGCCTTGCATAATTTGCAGGCAATTGCCCCGATCGCGTTTTTAAAAAAAAATTAATACTTTTGACGTTGGCTCGAGAACACTGCACGTTGAACAACCCGTTCAACATATAGTTCATTAACTAAAGCTATCCGTCACAGTCATGCAGAGCTTGCCGAAATTATGTGAAGAGACGTTGTAGTACTATGCAGAAGGTTCAGCTCATATATTTACGCATGTATATTTTTCCCTTTTGGCCAGAAGTTGACGCTGCTAGCATAAAAAAGCTGCGTACGCAACGTAGCCACCACCGTTGAATGGTGTATATCTTGGTACATCCGGGGATGATTGATTCCGTTCTTATTTCTAAATAAGGTCGCTTCCTCCGATGCCAAGTTCAACTCGCGGCCTTAAAGACAAGCGAAGTTCATTTAACCTGCAGTGTCGCTCTTGCACGCAACACGACCTATATCCACGAACAGCGGTTTTCATTCATGCCGCCACTGGCACAACGCCAGCCCTTGCGGCGGGCACAAACAAGTCAGAAAACGCAGAAGGAAGTGACGCGTGCGTTTGTCTGTTGCCGTCTTTGCGCGTGTATTTGTGTTCTCGTTATAATCCGATCCATTCTCCACTACTCAAAGATGTTTTCTGGGATGGCGATCCGAATATTGCTCGCCGTACGCTTTCGTTCCGTTAGAGGAGAATATAATCTTAGTCATCAAAATAATGAGATTGCCACAGGCGTGGAAAGACAAGGAATTGGCACACGGTACATATTTCTATTGTTTTTCTCGCGCAGCTTTGGTTTGACAGTATGTATATGTTGTTGCTGTGGAGATGTTGAAGTTGAAAAAAAAGAAGCCTCGGCTGTTAATTTTCTTATTTCGGCGCAGTGATAACGGGCACACATTTGCACACACGCTCGTGCGGCACCTAAACTAGGTAAATAATTTGTTGTACATGTACTGGGCAGTGAGAAAGCAACCAATGCATTAAAGTTACTTCTCACATTGCTTTTTAGGCGGTATTCAAGACTGATTCGGAGCGCTTCACTAACGGAAGTAATTTTGAGGCAGCTACAAGCGAACACCTTCCCAATCCCCTTAATTTTATCCCGCATTAACCACTTCGTTTACTCCAGCTGTAGTAAGCTCTGCCAGAGAGAGGACGTAAATCTTTACCATATCCTCTTGGTCTGTCCTAAGCAACAGCAAACTCATAACCCTCAGTTTGTGCATATATATCCCTCACCAGTGGGAAACCGCGCTGCTCAGCTCCGGGCCGAAAGCACGAGTGTGGGTCACGAAGCAGGGAGAGGCAGCCGTCAGGGACCAAGGTCTTGATAATTGATTAATATGTAGGGTTTAGCGTCCTAAAACCAACATATGATTAGGAGAGACGCCAGAGTAGAGGGCTCCGAAAATTTTGACCACCTGGGGTTCTTTGAGGGACCAATGTCTCCTGTCTGCCTGACCTACAGTGGACACTTGCACGTTGAACATCAGCTCCATGTATAGGGCTCCAAGAAATGTTTCTGCACCTCTCTTGCGGCGTCCCTCGTAACTTAAGTGGCAGTTTTGGGACATCGAACAATTGAACTGAGTTGCAACACTGTCACCAAATTCAGGATGGATGGATGGATGGATATGGCTGTGCCCTTTAGATCGGACGGTGGCTAGCGCCACCAAGCCGTAATACTTAATAACCAAAAACTAGATTCATTTTTTTTTCTTTAAGTAGAGAGGTTGAGGATTCGTACTTTGATGTGAAGGGTTTAATTTTCACTAGTGCCTTGACGTTAGCCACCAATCAAGTAACCTCCTTCTAGTTAATTCAACCCACTTAAAGTCTATTTTGCCCTCCCTGTCCCTAAACCCCAGCGCTTTGAAAAAACTCTGCGCCATCATCCTGAACTATAGGGTGAAGCCCTTTACAAAACATTATCAAGAATTCCGCACTTTCCTCTTCCTTTCCACACGCACTGCATACCGTGTCTACCCCTTCGTATTTGGCCCGATGTGTCTTGGTTCACAATACTCCCGTCCTGGCCTCAAACAGTAGAGGACTACCCCGAGTATTATCATAGATCCTTTCCTTGGAATTTTCCTGCTTAAAAGTTCGATAGATCGCTAGTGCGGACTTCTTAATCATACCGATTCTCCCCATACTGGTCTCAGCTTCCTTCACCTTCTTCTTAATCGATAATTCTTTTTAGTTTGGTCCCCTGCTGTTTTCTAAGTACTTACCAGTCAATTTTCTGGTTCGCTTCCTCCATTTTGTATCGACATTCTTCATGTACAAGTAGCTGAATACCTTCCTAGCCCTACGCTCCTCCCCCATTTCTCTCAATCGCTTCTCAAATTTTATCTTGCTGCTAGCTTCCCTGCGCTCAAATGATGTCCATCCCATATCACCTTGTACTCCCTGATTTGGTGTGTTCCCGTGAGCTCCTAAGGCAAGCCTGCCTATTCCACGTTGCTTAATGTCTAATCTTGCTTGAACTTCTGATCTCGTGCACAAGACCGCATTGCCGAACGTCAGACCAGGAACCATGACCCCTTTCCATATTCCTCTCACAACACCATACCTATTGTAATTCCACAGTGCCCTGTTTTTCATTACCGCTGCATTCCTGTTACCTTTAGTCGTCACGTATATTTCGTGTTCCCTTAGGTACTCGGCCCCATTGCTTATCCATACGCCCAGATATTTGTATTTATCTGTTATCTCTAGCGTAACCTCCGGTAATCTAAGCTCACTACCTTCATTGTCATTAAAATCATGACTGCTGATTTTTTCTTACTGAATCTGAAATCTAACCTATGTCCCTCATTACCGCAGATGTCCATCAATCTCTGCAAATCTTCCTTGTTGTCGGCCATTATCACTATATCATCAGCGTACATCAATGCTGGTAGTGCCTGTTCAATGAGTTTTCCTTGTTTGACGAAAGAGAGGTTGAAGCCCAGTCCACTTCCCTCTAATTCGGCCTCTAATCCTTGCAGGTACATCATGAATAATAAGGGTGACAGAGGACACCCCTGCCTAAGCCCCGTTTTACCTCTGCAGGCTTGGATACCTGTTTTTTCCACTTTGTAACTACCTTGTTACTTTTATAGATATCCTTTAAAAGATTAGTACTCGATCTTCCACGCCTAGTGTGTCCAGTATTTCCCACAGTTTCTCTTGAACCACGCTATCGTACGATCCCTTGATATCCAAAAATGCTAGCCACAGGGACCTGTGTTTTACCGCTCAAGCAACGCCGTCTATTTCAGCCTCATATGCAAGAAGGCGCAAGACACCACACACGCGAAGGCAAGAGCACAACGCTTTGCCCAATGAACCATCCGCATTATGATGCGCGCCTGGCTCGGCTAATTTCGCAATGTGTCGAAACTGTCGACGAACTGCGTTTAATGACACGTTCGGCGGACGACGCGAAATAGGCGTGTACTTTCACACACGCGCCTAGGTTGAGTCTCTATGCCCACATTTACGGACCGCAGACATCCCATCTCCCCAGACGCATCCGATGAGTGACGCAAAAGTTGTACGTCTCGCTTTCTCGAGCAACCTTCTTCGGTGTTTGCTTACGAGTGTGTATTTTCATCCATTAGCACGCCGTCAGGTAAGCGCTTGCTTTGCGTTGTTGAGAAAGTTAGCGTGCCTGATGATTACCATCCCACCAGACACCAAGCTCGAATCGTTAACGCACGGCTGCGAGCACGTTAGTCGTTAGCAGTCTGCCGATCGAGAAGGCACTTTAGTTTAGTCGTATGCAGAGAACGTGCTGGCTTGGTCGCTTATCGGGGTGCTCGTGAGTGTTCTCTTGTTCAGAGCCATAAAATTACTTTGCATTTCCAACAAGAGTGCTCGACCTGACGACAATGATTTTGAAGTGAAGCACGATCAACACCTTTTGCAGTGGTTGCAGCGGCGATACTTAGACAATATATGATGCAGGCTGTATGATGGTGACACTCACCTGTAGAGGTTATTTATTTCATCTAACCTATTCGTTTTTCCACAAGACATAACAGGAGAGGGTACAAAAGTGTACAGCCGTTGAAGATAAATAAAACAAACAAGCTTGAACAATTGGCTCTGTTCAAGTATCAAGATGTGTAATGTGCATGAAATCCAACAACTCAAAGCAAATCTAGAAATATTTAACAAAAAATCCACGGCCTAGCAATGCTCGCACAAAAAAACGCAGCATACCCACAGAGTGAATGATGATGAGTGGGCCGAAGCGTCCGTCAGCCCGTCCGCGCTTCCGTCCGTGCTTCCGTCCGTCCATTCATTCTTGTTTCCGCCCGTCCGCACGACCATCCGTGCGTTCCTTCACCCGTCCGTCCATGCGTCCGTCCATGCATCCGTCCATCTGCCCATGTGTCCATCCGTGAGCCCGTCTATCCGTCTGTTCGTCCATTCGTGCGTCCATCCATCCGTCCGACGGTGCCATTGGTGACTACCTACTACTACTCCATACATCGGGGACGCACGACCCACGCATTAAAGGCCAACTCCGGAGAATTTTCGAGGTCAGCGTATCTCAATGAAATTCACTGGGTACGTTCATTGACGCGTTTGCGCCATTCATGCCAAATTGCTGCCTTGAGTGTTTCGCAGATTCTTTTCAAATGAATTTTATAGCTTGCCTGGAAACGCTCACCTCGCTTGCCAGAATTAATGGCAACATTGTGTGTTTGACGTTGAGTTTTGCTTGGCAGAAGTGACTAACTGATGTGCCACTGCAGCGTCTGCTTGTTTGCTATGGATTGTGTGGGTTGTACCGGTGCTTCCTTGCTTCAGCGTGCAATTTTCTTATCGTGTTGGGGGGCGTGCGATAGGCCTGTGTCAAGCGGTGTTGCGTTGTGAGCCACACACGATTCGCCATGTATTCACTATAACAGCGTAAGCGTTGTAGCCGACCCCCGCGGACAGTGTGGACAGGTAGTGCCATCTGGTGGGCTTTGTGTGCAATCAGGCAAGTTCCGGCAGCGTCAGGCAAATCTTTACGTCACATGTAGAAGCGCACTTGGTTGGCTTTCGGTTTCAGTATTGTGGTTTTTTGGTAATTCAAAATTATTTTCGAATTTTTGGACCATTTCTTTTATCTGGCGCGTGAGAAGCGTTTCTAAGACACATAAAAGCACCATTAATTGACATGGTCAAAAATTGCCGGAGTTGGCCTTTAAGAAGTTTCACCCCTAATATGATTACGTAGCTCTTTTAAAAGATCACTTCTTCGGTCGTACAGAACGTCGTGTGTAGACTGTTCTATAAGTATATATGGTGAAGCAAAAAAAAATGGCACCCTGCCTTATTACTTTAGGAAAGATACAAGAACAAAAGTATACGCCCACAACTGTGTCCCTTCCTGAGGACACCTGACAATCATTGGCAAGAAACATGCAATAAAACAATAGTATTTTATGATGATTGAACGTCTTGAAATGACTCAGACAACCAGAGACGTAGTAATGGAGATCACCGGACACCATTGAGAACCGCGGGATCATTGACATGCCCTGACATTCCACAGCACATGGGCCTCTTGTACACTAAGCCAGAGTTCTAGCTCACTGTACCTCTAGCTATCGCCACCATAGAGATGCCATCGCCACAGTCGTAATCGAATCCGCGTCTTTTGGGTCAGCAGCCAAGCGCCTTAGCTACTGAGCCACACTGGAAGAAGAAAAGAGAAAGGAGGCGAAGGCCAACAAGAAAGACCGGAAAAACGGACTACAGGATGTCTCAGCTAACTTGCACGAAATATTCATCTTCTTTAGATGCGGAGCATCTTATACTCGCGCCTTGTAGTGCGCCGTCCGCGCCGTCCGCGCCGTCCGCGCCGTCCACACCGCTTCTCGAACATTCGACAGCTGACGCGCGCGCATGCGCCGTCGCGCCGTCGCCCACTCTTCCACCATCTGTGCATCCCTTCCTCCTCTACACACCGCGCGCGCTTCACTCCTCCACCATCTGTGCATCCTTCCTCCTCTACACACCGCGTTCGACATCTACAATTCTCCTGATTCTCCAGTGGACGCGCATGTGGCGTCGCGCTTCGAGAACATTCAACAGCTGACAGTGCATGCGCCGTCGTGCTGTATATATACTCAAGGTCGGCGCTCGCTCGCTCAGTTGCCGCTCGTCGGTTGGTTTGTACGGCGCGTCGACGTCCAAGGTCGCGGTGAAATGAATTCCAACGAATCCACAAACACAATGATCGACGTCCCTTCGACCAGCGCCGCCCTTTCGCATACGTGTGTACGTGTTCACTCATTTAACACCCCCTCCTACAACCACGTTAACCAATTTAGCCATCGACCCAAGTAAGTCGCAATTTAACACCCCATTTCACAACCACGCTAACCAATTTAGCCATCGACCCAAGTAAGTCGCACTTTAACACCCCGTTAACCAATTATATGCTCCGCATCCTCCTCAGTGTTCCCCCGAGGGAAGCTGCGGGCAATTTTTTTTTATTTCGGGGACTTTAAATGAAGGAAAAAAGAAAATTACGTAAAGATGTTATCTTAGAAGCAATTGAATAATGCCACGTTTTGGTACAAGCGCTACAAGCTTTCTATGCAATGTTTTTCGCTAGTGTTACAACTTTTTAGGTTATTTGAGCCGTTTTCCGGATTACTCATCTTGGCAAATTAGCAGTAAACATACAGATGACGATTGCCATGCAGGAATTTCTCGCAAGTGTAGGAACTTATCGCAGTTGCCGTTAGGTTCAGCTGACTGGGTCTCACGCCTATGCTACAGGGCGTTCACATATCTGGGAAGTGCAATTAACGGCATAAAAATGATAGTTCGTGTCTAAGCGTAATCATTTCTTAACGAAATCACTGGTCTCATTGCGCGTTCTGATGAGCTTTGGGTACAAAGAGATGGGCTAATTGCCTATTCACAACCGTCACAGTATGCCATACCGAAGCCTAGCATGACTATATAGGTAATGTGCCTAACGTGAAGCCAGTCCTGCTGATATGTGTACGCAGTGCATGCGTACGTAGTGTGGATGTTTGGTAAACTGCGCTGCCAAGTTTGCTTACTCCGTTTTGGTGCATGTGTTCATATTTTACTGTGTATATGTGCGCTTGCTGACGTGCCCACATTGGAGAGAGAGAGAATGTGCGTGTCACAAGTACGTGACATTTCCAGGTACACTAACTCTTAGCCAGGCACACGAATAACAACCAAAATTTATTGACGAAGTGGTGTTGCCAGTGCCGTACAAAACTTAATCAGCGCAAACGTACTTCGAGACAATTTAATCCCAAATGATTTCTTCAGCTACGCTCGACGAGATCTCACGAACTTCTTGATTGATTGATAATTATGGGGTTTAACGTCCCAAAACCCTATGATTATGAGAGACGCCTCACGAACTTCTTTTCGAATCACTTATTGCGACGCAGTAGCCATTACTATCTTTTTATAATCTAGTTTCAAAGTCCGGCACGTTGCTTCTTCCGTGCTATATTTTTTGTGAACTAGAGCGCGAAACGTTTCTCCACAATCGTGTGGACTCCTCTAGTATTTTAACGACCACCGCATTATAAAAAACGAAAATCTACCGGCACCGCAGGAAATTGGCTGCTGAACGCTTTAAAAGCGAGTGCAGAGGCTTATACGTTCGACGTGTGCCGTTCATTTTTAGGCAGCTTTAAATGCGCTCGGAGCAGAGGAAACGAAAAAATAAAAGTAAATATGTGTACCATATAGTGCGCACACCCGGCTACGTTAGAACCAGCATAAATTTAAACCGCCGCTGTTGGCACATGTGAAACTTTGCTGCTATTGCTCGTATTCTGTTTGTTTGTTTTTTTCGCTCGGGTATTGAGAAATTGCAGTATGCGGACCGGAAATCTAATAAGTTCTTTTTTTTCAATTCAACCTGGAATACATGCTTATACTTTTGATTTTGTTTTCTTTTTTAGGAATATTTCCGAAGCTGTTCTTTTTGTGTTCCGTCTGCGAGTGTCCCTCGCGATTGCAGATAAAACCAAATTCTTGAGAAAAAAGTAGCGATCAGAGTAGTTGCAGGACAGAATTGAAAGCAGGAGTAATACGGTGGCCATTTTTCACAGTGCGATCGCTGCGGTCGCAATTTTGGCTAAAATTTAAAAGCACAACGACGCTTTCTTGCAGCGTATGTTTCCCAGTACGAACGCGATTGGTCGTTCCAAGTCCGTGCAATTCGTTTCCTCAATATCAACGTTAAAGTGCTAGAAGCAATACCACTTTCTCAAAATATAAACACGGTTCGGATCGCCCCAGCGTTTTGCCCCAGAGTATTTCTGCTGGCATGCTCAGAACAGGTGCCGAATTTCATAGAAGTTTTGCACTACATATAATAACAAGCGTTACCAATTCGGCACTGCCTTGGGGCCTAAAATAATAACAAGTTCAGTGACAGAACTGCCTCGAATTCGCTCTTTCGAACTACATTTCTGTACCCACTAATAAAATATCGAGTTTCCCGGATCAATACCCCGATATATCATTATGAGGGACGCCACAGGGGCAGGGGGCGGGGGGGTCGAAAATTTTGACGCTCTGGCGCTGACATCGCACATTACACTTGCTTCTATCATTTCGCTTCTGACTAAATGCGACTGCCATGACTAGGGTCTATCCTGTGACCTGCGGGTCCGTATGGAGAAGCGCCGTAACCGCTGAAACAGCGCGGCGAACCGAAATTGGCTGAACTTGAGTATGAATGTAAGCCGATTATCAGACTGACAGTAACGCTGATATGAGTATATAGCAGTGCAGCTAACTTTTTTGTCTTGTCGTTCTACACTGCGAGTAGGATCGCGTTAACTGTGTCAGTTGGCCGGCTTTCTGCACCGTATTCTGGCAGACCAAAAAATGTTGAGCTTGGGTTTTTTGTTTTCAATTTGTTTTTAAAGGTCCTGTAAGCTTTTCCTAATCGACTAAGAACACTGAAGGAAATTTCATCCTTGACTCGTGTGTTGCCAGTTGAAGGGTGAAAGAAAAGACTCTTCGAATCTTTTCTTTAACCCTTTAACAATCGTTCAGCTGCCTGTGGGTATACGTATGTATAAAGGTGGAGGGGAGCAATCGCGAGGCAATTATTACAGTGACAAAAGCGAAACATTTGAGAAAAATAAATGGAAAGTTAAAGGCGCTATTTTATATTATTAGCGTAGCTCTGCTCTTTACAAAAAAGTCACCAACCACCTCACGGCCATTCATTCTTCTATTTTCTCCCAAATGAAAAAAAAAAACTGAACAAGCCCCTCCTATTCTCTTACAGTAATATCAGCGAGATCAATCACGATGACATGATGATGCTCACTTTTCTTCAATACTATTCTTTCTGTTCCTTCCTTTCTTTTTTTTCTGCTTGACTCACCTCAAGTCTTCGGACTCCCGAAAAAGACCTGTCTCACCCACTCCCGAAGAATGGAGATTCTTTTTCATATCTTTATATCCAAAAGCATGTTTGTGTTAGTCTGTGAGGGTGCCTGCCTGTGCACTCGCCGGTGTACTTTCACGAGCTCTTGACAAATCGCTCAGAATATACTGCAGTAACGGCATAAAGCGGAACAATTCGGGGCGTGATGTATCGTTTTCCTTCGCTCTGCGACACACGTGGATCACGTCTCTTCATCCTTCCCGAGACGATTGCGAGCCGCGGGCGTGAAACTCCCGAGCCTGCTACCATTGACTGTAGTCGTATCGCATCAACTTTGCTTCCCTCCTATGGGTCATATATATAAATATATATATATATATATATATATATATATATATATATATATATATATATATATATATATATATATATATATATATATATATATATATATATATATATATATATATATATATATATATATATATATATCACGGAAAGAAGTGTATACCTAAGGGCTCGTTTTTCCGTGTTTTGACACAATAATTATGAGATCTAACAGACAGTAATGCCAAGGAAAGTACAGGGGAAGTCATTAGAACCAATGGAATGTAAATAGGAAGAAAGAAAAGTGGGTGAAGAAATAACCAGCCGTGAGCAGGAATATATATATATATACCAGATCTTGGCAGTGCGACTATATTTATCACGTTTCACGTTAGAGCTACAGTACAAGTCTTATGAAACCATGACCCGCTGAAACCAATTCCTATCACCCATGACGAGCGAATGCAGACGTACCGATTTAAAAATGTATATATACACTTGCCGTATCAATTAACGACTACACATTATTACTATCAATAATTAAATTATTAATATTATTAATATTATTATAATTATAATTATTATTATTATTATTATTATTATTATTATTATTATTATTATTATTATTATTATTATTATTATTATTATTATTATTATTATTATTATTATTATTATTATTTCTGGTAGCAGTAGTAGTAGCAGCAGTGGCATGTGCAATACTGCAACAGTGTTGATTAGATCGCGCACACTAACGCAGGAAACTATTCTGATGACCGGTACACTCTGTCCGAAGACTAATCCTCTTGTCACCACTGTGATCATGTGATTCAGTCGGCACGCGCTATGCCTGAGCCCGCCATTCGTTGCCGTTACACGGGCAACTACCTCCCTTGTCCCCTTAGTAGGGGGGGGGGGGGGCTACAATGTCTGCCCTATATATTGACTTAATAGGGTGGGGGAGTGCTGCGACGGACCTCCCCTCCCCTGAAGGGAAACCCTGCGCACACATATGGCGGATACTGTTACCTCAGCCAAATTTACGCCCACCTTGACAGGTCCGTGCCGCCGAGAGGGAAAAAGGGAGGACAGGCAGTCGTGCAAAGTCTCTCGCACTGCCCCTTATCGAGACGACGGATCTACCTCAAGTAGCTGAGCACCATTATTTAGAAGAAATGTCAACGTAATAGATAATCATGCGGTATGGCGGTCTGTGTGGGTCTCATGCATACGTACTGGCTGCATTATTCCGGGTCCGCTTGCCGGCAGAACCACCATTCGATACGCGTATCTCGCGCCAGCAACGCGCTGCATTTCTGACACCCTGCGGAAAGGCCGTGAATGATAACGAGAAAAAAATCGCAATGAACCATTCTGTGATCATTTTTTTGTCGCTGTATCGACCGGGCAGCAGTACTTACAACACCCTTATTTTTAAAAAACTTGGTCAAACACCAAGATAGACAAGTTGGAGAACCGAAAGACTGCCTAAACATAGAAGAAGGACGGAAACAGCTGGAATATTTGATAACAATTCATTTTGCTATGACTTCGGTTACCACCTCACCGCAAAGAGAAGGAAGGGATTACGTAAACGACTCTGACTTTAAGCTACAACACCCTCATTTCTAAAAAGTTGCTCGAACTCCCAAATACTTAAGTTGGAAAACCGAAAGACGGGGTGAACATAAGAGAAAGGCAATAAACAGTGGGAATATTTGATGCCACTTCATTTTCCTCTGACTGCGGTTACTGCCTCACCACGAAGAGAAGGAAGGGATTACGCAAACGACTCTAACTTTAAGCTTCCCACTGCAGGAAGGATTTGGTTGTGGTGGCTTACCGCGATAAACTGTGATTTATATCGGGAGAAAAGAAGCTCTGAGCCCCAGCTGCAGACTCGTTCGGGTGTAACGGGAAGCTCAGATACTTCTTGCCCCTTTATAGCTTTTTGTCGGCGCTACAGAGACGCTTTACGCATCGTATGAATCCACCTGCATTAGAAGAGGTCAGAGCACCGAGAAAAAGAGAATGTTTCTTGACATTTTCCTCTACGCTTGTCTCTGCACCAGGAAGCGACAATGCGAAAATTAGACGTTGCTACAAGTGTGTAAAGTAAGGAGATGCCTTAGTGTGAGACTGCAAAAGAAAGAAGGCATTGGCGAAGCCAAATGAAAACAAAAAGAGCAACTAATGAAGGATGCAAAGAAAGGAACGTCAAATGCCACCGAATGCAATGCTGTTTTCATAAACAGGCAGCCGCTCCCGGATCTTCAAGACGAACGGCACGCGTATATGTAAATCGAGAACATGGAGCTCTGCATTTTGCACTTGAACATGTATATCTATAACACGAATTCGCCACATTCCTACTACGAGTGTTTTTATTCAGTCATTAACGTAGTAAGGTATTGCGGCGAAAGGAACCTACAGTTTCTGCTTCTGCTATGTGTTTCTTGCTCTATAATTTCTCAATGAACCAAGTTTTCGACTAGTGGGCTTGTCGTTGACGTGACGTTGCTGCTTTGACATGTGGGCATGTTGAACGTGAGCATGCACAAAAACTATTGCGAGGGATATACTTCTCAGTATACAAATGTTATACAATAAGTTGCTCAGTGACTATAGATGGTTTCGGTGCTTGTAAACACACTGGTTCGCGCCAAACGGTCTTTGCAAGAAACTTGCCGGTGCGTCACTTCTGGTAATGCTTTTTTCGATGGTGCCGGCGGTGTTTTTTTGGTGTATTTTAGTTTGGTGCTCTATCCATTTTGACGCATTCCTTAGAGTGTGTTTAGAACAATGCCAAGTGGCTACATGAAGGGGATCGACGTAGCGCAAGGGAGAAGTCGAGGCGAGGCCACTGTTACAGGTAGCCCGGTTCGCGTGGCCGACGGACGCCGCGCGAAATACCAGTCGTGGCGCTCAGATGAGCGCGGCCCTAAAGTCCCTGAAAAATAAACTAAAGTAGCGCCAACCGCACCTCTTCGCCTCTACCTCCTCTCCCAGCAGCCACAGCAGCGCCTCTAGAGTGTCCACCAGGAAACTACGAATGCGAAAGCACGCGGGCGCACTGGATGTGCCAGACGCTTGGGCAGCTCAGGCACTGCTGCGCCGTGCGTTTTTCATCGAGCGGCCGTGCCCCGGGTATGCTGAAAGGGTACGATACAGGGTCCAAGTCAGTCCTTCCGATACGCTGGAGCCACACTTCTTGCCGAGCGGCATTGTTTTTTCCTCGCGGAAGCGAAAATAGCTTCTTTCCTTTGCTGTACCTGCTTTTGCAACCGCTGGCACAGCAGGTCGGCATCCCGAAACGTGCAGGATTACCGTGCACACACTCACGCGCGGTCGAACTCCGGCTACACAACAATACCAAGCGCGCACGCCTAGCCACAAACAAACACCGCGAAAGTGGACAAACAAAATGGCGTTTGCGATACGGCTAGTGCGTCATGCTGCAGATTGTTAGCACCGCCGAGTTTATTACACGGACAGCAGTGGCGCAGCCATCGAGAGCGTCACCGCTGAGCGCGTCTGCATGCAAACGGTGGGCTATCGCGTTGAGTATTGCGTGCTTGCGGTGATGACTTTTGCCACTGCATGCCACTTGCTTATATGCACGTCACATCGTCTTATTTAACGTTACTTTTTATATTATTTTTCTTTCTCAATCACTCGGTGCATCGCCTAGAACCGCAGCGCCTAGATGCGCTTTAACGGAAACATGAGCGCAAGCTCAACTTTGCGGCCAGGAGCCACACAGCCCCTCAACTAGCGCCGTTTACTATCTGCAATGCACGCGAGGGGAGAGGAGTCTGCACATTGACACGAATGGCGCTACTTTAGTTTATTTTTCAGGGACTTTACGCAGCCCCCTGCTTCGTGTTACCTCTAACAGCGGACGCAGAAAATGCATAAGCTTCAAGAGAAGTTTGTCAGTCAATTTGAATGGGCAAGTTGGTTCCGCGTGTCGACAATGTAGATACGCTTTGAAGAGGTGGACAGAGATTCACAACGCCTGCATGCCTTTTCTCTGCGCTCGTCTTCAAAGCACACCCACATTTCGACATGCACGAGAAAAGTTGCCTGATCCATATTGAAGTTGTACAATTAGGCTTTTTGACTAGAACTGAAAAGCTGCCTTCTGTTGAAATGAACATATTTTTGTTTTCGTCTAAGCACACAACCTCAGCATAAAAGTGCCCCGCCGCGGTGGTCTAGTGGCTAAGGTACTCGGCTGCTGACCCGCAGGTCGCGGGGTCGAATCCCGGCTACGGCGGCTGCATTTCCGATGGAGGCGGAAATGTTGTAGGCCCGTGTGCTCAGATTCGGTTGTACGTTAAAGAACCCCGGGTGGTCGAAATTTCCGGAGCCCTCCACAACGACGTCTCCCATAATCATATGGTGTTTTTGAGACGTTAAATTCCACATATCAATCAATAAATCAATCAGGATATAACGCTTATTTCTGTGCCTGTGCCAAACCGGGCACTTTTTATGGAGATCAGCGACAATTGGAATCACTCGCGATTCGATGTGTTGCTGTCACTGAGAAATTATGAAAACTATATGCGATGATGTCCACTACTGCTGGGTCACGCGATCTATTATGGTTTACTCAGGAGTAAGCTATACATGGATCAACCTTTTAAGTTAAATTCTCCTCAAGCTTTACAGTCGATGTTCACACAGAAAGATAAGTAAGCTAGAATGCCGCGGTGTTCCTTGACAGCCGAAAGATAGGCTATAAATCATTTCCTCGTCCACATGAGAGACCATGCACCGGCCGGCGTCGCCTAAAAAAAACCCAAATGCAACAACAAAACTTGGACACCATGACGTACACTGGTCGGCGATTTATGTCGAGTGCAGCTGCTTTGTGTCCTATGTTGTTTCGAACAGTTCACATCACTTATGTCGCTCAAACTATACAAGGAACACTTATACGAGGAATTTTCAGCGTTAATTTTCACGTTTCGCTACCCTCTTCAGGCGTCAGCGCACTTATATGCCACGGGTTGAAGACGGCAGCGACGGATGGGTTCCCGGTAACTGGGGGCCTTCGACTAGCCTAATGCATGAGTATCACCACTGTGCCATTAGTCTGCGATGAGCTTTACATTGCCATTAATGCAGTGGGCCAAACAAACCTACGCGCTCTTTTTGGAACCAAGTTTTCTCGCGTGATCGCTGCAAAACAGGCGCTCTTTCTATCTTCATCGGTCGGAAGACAGAACGTTTTGACTAGCATATAAAATTATTTCAGCCTTGCAGACTGCATCTTGGCCTGACACAGCTGTGCTGCAGTTGCGAGTGCTTCATCGGGATAATTTCATTCGCATAAAACATCGGAACACAACCAGCTGTGGCCAGCAGTAAGGGCTAAAATCACGAAGAAAAAGATTAACGGGAAGTTTCTAATGGTGGCTTCCCCGTGAACGCACAATGTGGCCAGAAACAGGCAGGTGCTGGCGAAATTATCTGTAATGCAAACCAACTTCCTGGAGCACATTTTAATTTTGTGTTGCTTCAATTCAGGGCCAACCAACGTTGTGGCTTACATACTGTTTGGTCTATCACGTTCACTTCTGCGAAATTCTACGAATTGTAAACATCTCGAGTGACTATCCAGCAAAATACGCTTTTCCTCTTATCATCTCAGTAAAAAATAAACTATGATATAGTACTCTCAAGCCCGTTTTGAAAGCTTTTAAAGTACTCTATATTCAAAAGAGTTCTAAAGGCGGCCTTGTTTCGGTATGTGAACTACCTTAGCTTCTTTAAACATAAAAAAATTAAATAGCCTCTTCAAACCATTTTCATTACTCTAGTACTTGCTCGACTGGAACGCTTATGCACTTTCAGAACGAGGATAGTTTTATTGACATACGCGGCGAGCTGTAAGGCACAGTGCACAAAAATTATTTGAAGCGCAATTACTTGAATTTTTTTTATTTAGGCGATGAACTATTTATACCCTGTGCATAAACGACGTCCTTTTGTTCAATTATTTAGTTTTATTTACGCACTTCGTCGACTCCAACGGCGGAAGACAACCTTCAATCAGAAAATGAGTCTTCATCAGTACAAATACAATGTTTTTTGTAGATGAATTGGATATAATTTAGCCATAAGTCGAATATTTCCAACGCCAATTCTTGTGTTACCACTTCGTTTTATTAGAACGCCCTATATACCAATTATTGAAACTAGTCATAAAGAAACAATAAAACAACCACTTAGGGAGCCCGTAAAAGCACATCCATGAAAACGCGGATAGATAGGGAAAAAAGATACGAACAAAACAAATAGCGAGCAAAGCTGACCATGATATATATAATATAATGCCGAGTATATGCGATAGTTTTCAACGCCCCTACGCCGGAGCAGTCAATGTATGATGCATTTAGGCTTCCCTTGCGGTGCATTGTTGCCACTCAGTTGTGACCTATCTGGTGCGGATGATTACGTTTAGTTGCGAGCAGCATCCGTAGTTTAGACAAGTAAATCGCAGACTGAGCGATTCTGATTGGCACTCTGTTAGCATCATCGTTGAGAACGGTTCACGTATAGTTGTCAACTACATCGTGAGGTGATTACCAGTGCACAAAAGAAAAGAAGCTGCAGGTCGCAAACGTAACCAATTGTGGAGATAAGACACTACAAGAGGACTTGTTGCAAACCAAGACATTTTTCTTCATCCTGCTTTGCACGCAAACTACGCCCAGTATTATACCTGTTCACTTTTTTTTATATGACCGTGTTTAGTTAGATGTAACACAGGGTATAGTCATTTGCAATACTCTGTCCCGCCGCGGCGGTCCAGTGGATATATGGCACTCGACTGCTAACTCGAAGGTCCCCGGATCGAATCCCTCCATCGGCGGCGTCAATTTTGATGAAAGCGGAAATGTTCGAGGCTCGTGTACTTGAACTTATGTGCACATCTAAAAACCCCAGGTGGTCTAAATTTTCGGAAACCTCCACTACCGCGTCTCTCGTAATCATATCGTTACTTTGTGACGTCAAACCCCAAAGAGTATTATTATTGCATTTGTAATACTTCCATCACGACGGTCTGTGTCTCCCACAAACGTCTTGACATTTAGAAGTTGTCCAGGAACTTATAATACTCTCGATGAAAGCGCTTAATATCAGTCCCGATGTAAACTTTTTGTAAGAAAGTAAACGCGTGAGTAGACGACATCTGTGCACTTGCACATGCAGAGAGAGGAAGATGCAAGGACGGGAATGGAGGTTAATCCACTACTTTACGAGCGCTTTAAGTATGACGATTTTAAGTGGTACCGCAAAGTTGCTGCACGAAACACGCCATATTATGAAAGCGGCCTACGCAAACCACAGTCACACTCGGGATTGTGTAAGTATACGTAACATCTCTGTCGAAGAGGCGTGGTCAGGCGAACAAAACACGAAAGAGGTTCTTATTGCTTCTTTAGAATTTCAATGACATGGAAAGAAAGGATAACGTAAAAAGAAAATGATACAGGACATGAACACCCTAAAAAAAGGAACAAAGAAAGACGCGAGGTATGGCGAAAAATATTAAGGAATACTCAGAGCTTTTCAAGGCGCATACGCCCAGAAATAAGAAGAAAAAGTGCTTATTGTAACGCCACAAAAGAAACGAGAAACTGCGTCATTCAAGTGATATTTCTGAGACACCAGCACCATTGGGAATCTCTTGAACTCGAATCCGTAATTCATGTTCATGCGTGAGTCTAAATGGTGCTCTCTCGCCTACGTTCGAAAAGCATTTCCGGACCTCGTATACAACTTCAAACGAGCGAAGTTCGCGTATTACGCTGGAGAATCACGTTTTACGAGCTTTTGGTGCCGTTCAACGTTTCCTTAATAGCACGAGAATGCACCCCGTGATTACGACGGCATTTGAAATTTTGTGAAGAGCAAATGCGCATAGTGATTTCTTATTTTTGAAAAAAAAACATTTCAGCCCACCGAAGGAGCCATTTCGAAACAGACGGAAATCTACGTTGGAGAAGCAGCTGAGAACATCCGGTTTATTTTGCAGCATTTTTAAGACGCACAGACTATGATTATACTATAGCAATGCGTGGCTGAACGAATTTGGAAAATGGCGCACGTATATCCTTCGCGCCAAAGATTAAGCAACTACAATGGGTGACATGCAAAAGCGCTTACCCTTCGGCCAAAGTACAAGAAGTCGGATACTTGCCGAGGTTTTACATCACGAAACCTCGACAGCTATGAGAGACATGCTCCGGAAATTTTGACCACATAAACTTCTTTAACACGCGCCTAAATCAAAGTACATAGACCTCTATCATTTTGCCGACAATGACATGCAGGCCGCGTCGGTCGAGAATCGATCCCGCGACCCTTGTGGAAGTATGCAAGAATGTTCGCGAACGTGGAACAGGTTGCATATAGAACATGAGACACTCAAAACTAATTCTGCTACCTAGGGCATACAGCGTGCCTCATAACCGAATGCAGAATAACCGTGGGGTGTTCAGCTAGTCATTCAGTCCTCATCCATATGGCGCTTCCCATTTACAGCCTGACAACTTTTCAGGCAGAACTTTCATAACTCGGAGTTCGGCGCCGTAAGTGAAGAACCTGGCTTTGGCAAGCGTACAAAACGGCGGCCCTCGAATGTGTGCCTTTCGCATGCACGTTTGTATAATGAGGCTTTCTCGATCAGGGTCTGGTCAGCGATCACCTGTTTCTGATACGAAAATCCAATTCGTTATCGTGGTGACGTGTCATATTCCGTTGCCGCATTTCATTGATGCCCTCATACGAGCGCTTGGTTGTCGTCGTTGCCTGTAGCCAATGAATGGGTCGTGCTGCTAAGCCCGCAGATGACGGTCCGTTTTCCGGTGCATAGGACGGAAACTTTTATGAGAAAGCGTTGCGTAATGTCATATACAAGAGATAAGCAAAGAAAAAAAGAAAGAAAGAACGAAAGAGCGAAAGACAGATAGTACGATAGAAAGTACGAAAGAAAAAAAGAAAGAAAGAAAAGAAAGAAAGAAAGAAAAGAAGAAAGAAAGAAAGAGAGAAAGAAAGAAAGAAAGAAAGAAAGGAAGGAAGAAAGAAAGAAAGAAAGAAGTGCATTCAGCGCTCACTTTCCAAGCATCGCTGCTTCCCTTTCCCAGTTAAGGCAACGTGCTCCGATTTTTTTTCTTTGCCTCTTGATTAAATCACTCATTTTCTGTACAGCGGTGAGATAGGTAGTCCCAGAGGCATCCACTGCTCAGCATTTCCGCAACAACGCGCGTTTCTACATGAGAACGAAAACGGGAGGAAACTATTGATAAGCTGTGCTATTTTCGTGCATGATCACACAGCAAGCGAACTGGTGCCAAAAATTATGTCGAATATTTGTTTTTTTTTACTAATACAGCACCACATAGACGAAAAAAGAAAGCGAAACCCGTATAACACGTCACAGCGTTCTCCTCTCAACAAGAAAGGTATCTTGCTCCACTACAACGTGGCATCGTGGTCAATTTTGTTTCGGCAACGAATTTTCTCTCTCTCTCTTTCGTTCGTTCTTTTTTTTACGTTTTTATTCCTTTCTTTTTTATTTTTCTTTTTTTTCTTTTTATTTTTTTTATTTTTATGCTTCTCTATAGCTTTACCTTTATTTCTTCCTTTTGACTCCGAAGTACTCCAAGCGTAGAACTTTGCAAAGTTTTCACGTGTCTGTTCAGGAAACTATAACAAGCCAACAGGCAGAAAACTGAGCCCACCGTTCCTCTCTGTTTAACTCTTTCTCTTTGAGTCCTCCAACTTCATCTTCGTGGTGCTATGTAAATGATATGGCAGGAGCAGCGGAACAGGCTACACCGTTACGCCGAGTCCGCGATCTACCTCAAGTGCACATTCGCCGTTGCCTTTCTCTCTCTTTCTGTCTCTCTCTCTCTCTCTCTCTCTCTCTCTACGCAAATATATTCATCGCGCGACGAAGATTATACGGAAAGTGTAAACGGTTTTCTGTGCACGTTTCTCGAGTTGTGTTTGCATAACTTGCACGCAGATGTTGAATTCGTAAGTGTCTGAACGCATGGACAAGCCTCTGCGTTCTGTTTGTGTGAGTACGTTAGAGAGTGCCTCATTGTATATTCGCCTGAGTCGGTGATTGCGTGTCGACGCCATCTACTCGAGCGAATGTGCTCGGACATCTTTTTTCTTTTTTCACATCTCTGCACATGCTTAAAGTTAAGACGTTGTTGACACGGGCGCAAGTGAGCATACACCATCGCAGCAGTGTCCTCATTCTGACGGCTTAAAACTTTCCCAGAAGTAAAAAGAAGCTCACACCATGGACATTTGGCAAGCGCTCATTGTGACACGGTATAAGAAACGTGCGAACTAGATTGACGGGGCTGATCGTCGGCTTCACTGCATTCATCTCCGACTCTAACTTTATTCCACTCCTTGCATGCTTTATTTTCTCAAGATACAACGTTTATAATATCACATCCGTATTTTCAATTAACATGTGTAAAGCAGCCGCAGGAGGACGTGCTGCCGTTTATGTGGTGTGAATCTTTCCTTTTATACGAGTTTGATTTATGGATACATAGGGTTTAACGTCCTAAAACCAGCATATGATTATAAGAGACCCCGAAGTGGAGGACTTCGGCAATTTCAACCACCTGGGGTTCTTTAACGTGCCCCCAAATCTGAGCACACGGACCTAAAACATCTTTGCCTGCATCGAAAATGCAAACGCTGCCGCCGGGATTCGATCCCGCGACCTGCGGGTCAGCAGCCACGACACCACCGCAGCGTGGCTATACGAGTATGTATATAATAAGATGTGAACATATAAGCAGTTTTCATTGATTTCTTGAGAAGTGTGCACTATACCGACATGTGTAGGTCGTTCTAACACGCTCTAGTTGCAAAAACATTGTTGGGTATTGCCTTAACACTCGCAATGTATACATCTGTTTTCGCCAATGCTTTCAAGAAACGTCTTGCCTAAAGCAAAACATCTTCTAAAACTTGTCATTCTTTTGAAAGACCAGTTAAAGCTCTATCAATAATTCCGGTGTTCTCCCGCTAAATATTAGTTGTTCCAGTAAACTTCTCCCTGGAAGGCCCTTGAAGCTGTGGTGAACACACTCATCGGTATAACGGGACGTGGTTGCGCTTGGCTAGTTTCGCTCAAAGCCGTAGCCAGGTTTGACACGCCTCTAGAACTCGGCGAATGGTGTGTTATATTTAAGTGCGCCCATTTGGCGTTCAGAATATCGACTCCCACTCTCAGCACTCATAAGAAGCACCTGAACTGCTAAAGCCTCGTTAGCTGTACCCGTTTAGTGTTGCGAGGGCAAGCACAATAGGAAGCCATTTATTACACTGCTGAGTACAAGTGACTGGCCGAGTACGAGTATGAATGACACAGCCGAATTGTGCACCATCGTTTATCTGGTTTCTCACCTGAATAATCAAAGACGCACATTAACGTTGGTCGGTCATCGAACATATGGTAAATGAGAAATGCCTCGAATATAGCTTTTAACACCCCTATGTTGTCGTTTTTTCATCATTGCTTGTTATTCAGAAGCATTTGTATAGCCCTTCCTATTACATGACACTTAAAATTCGCTCGTTCATATGTACGCTGGTTATTCTTCGTAAATACTTGCGCAAGCAGGAAAAAAAGAAGCTATCAGGAAATAAATGCGGGTATACTATACCCAAGTCGCTACACAGCATATTGAAGGGTTTACAGCGCAACGGTAGCAGCAAGGAGAAGTAAAGATATACGTAGATGATACGAATGAGTGACGACATTGTCATTTCATTACTCTGTGGTCTCTTCAACTGCATATTGTCCCGGTTTTTTTTTCTCACTGTTGCTACGGGTCTAGCTGTACACCGCCTAAAATGGCCTGCCGACTGCCGAAACAACCATCGTACAATGCCCGCAGTTGCTACACTGGCAATAAGGACGGGCCGATTCTTCTCCTTTTCATAGAGAGACACAAGCAGTCGACGAGGGGGAGGGGGGAGACTGCCGTCGGTTGTCCCCCACTCTTCTAGTGCTGCGGTGACAATGGACGCGCTCCGTATACTCCTTCGCCACCCTCATTCTTCTTTCCGCTCCAACAAGAGAGGGAGCCTCATGATCCTCCTCGTCAGTGTAAAGGTCACTACCGCACACAAAAGGGTCCAAGACGCAGAGGTGACGAAACGCTGCGTATATAGTAAAATCCCGCATCAAGCTCCGACAGCGTCGTCAATGCCACTGTACCAACAAAGCTCTTTCCTTAATGGCCGACCTGTCTTCAACATTCGCTGGCACTTCCCTCTATACGCTTTACGGTTTCGATCCCTGCATATTACTCGCATCCAAACGTGCTTATTAATCTTAAACATTTATATGTGTCGTGGATGCATTACCGCGACGGTAACCATTCGCTGGAAGTGCGAAAAGACTCTTATCTACAAGATCACATTGAAGAGCGTGACGTTGCAGCGCATATCATCTCCAGTGTTCGCTTGGTGTACGTTAAATGCCACCAGTTAATTATTTACCTGTCAATGCTTCGAGTGATGTTGTACGCAAAAGCTTCCTTTATAATTACGATTGTGCCAATGTAATAAATATAGGAGACGTAAGATAAAACGACCGTTTTCCTGACCGAGCTACGCTGCTACGACAGGCGTAAAAACTCGCGCATCTCGCGCAAACTTGCGTGAATAATTAAGGCGAGTTTTTCGTTGCTTCGTGAATCTATGTCATTAGTGCCACATACTGTCACTGCAGAACCGAAGTCACCCAATTCTACGAGGTAACCTTTTAAGGGGGTAACAACTATGACATGGTGACCTGCGGACTACATATGCGCAGAGAACGCTGCTACGTGTGCGCGCGTATCATTTGTTTTCTATTTCCTCGTTCCGGTCTCTGTTATGTTCCGGTCCTTCTCTCCGTGTAGGCTAGCCAATCCGGTGCAACGTTATCGACCAGAATTCTCATTGCTCGTAGCGGGCTGCCAGTCATGGTGCTGTGGTTGCAGACCGAATAGAGCTACTGCCTAGAGTCCGGCCTCTCCGAATCGCATTCTTAACGCAGTGTTCGCTTGCTATCGGCTATGGCCCAACCACAGTTTCTGCCCTTGCAATTATCCCACCTATATGTGACAACCGCAGTCAAGTGTATGTGAGTTTGTTCTAAACGCGCGTCAATCAAGCCTGGAGATGGTGTGGTTGACTTTCGTCAACTCAAACGCGCTTTCTTCCTTTCGCTATATTTGACTATAGTTTATCTCACCGCTAAACTGCCGTTGCCGCTTGAAATCGAGGATGCTCGACTCGAGAAGTAGCCCTGCGTACATCGCTATATTCATATTATGTTATAAGGGAGTTTCACTGCACACTGAACACAACTACATGGCAGAAACATAAATAACTGTCATCACACGGTCAATAAAAGCAACGGGTTTCTGTATTTAACGATTTCTCCTGATGATCAAGAATAAAAGTTAGGGCGTAGGGCGAGAAAGAGTGTCGCAAGTATGGGGTTTTAAAGTTTGTCAGCACCAGCTAAATATGCAACTTATACGAACAGTTGCTATAAGCCACATGAGAGGGCCTGGTTCGCAATAAGCTCACTCGACAAGTTCGAAACTATAGCAATTCGTACATTGCGCGATAAATAACGGCAGCACATGAAGTGATTCTCGGCCCTTTTCTCGGAGTGCCGCAAGGCACGTACGATGAGATCTCATAACGGGAACATGAGGGTGCATGCTATAGTCTCACGGGAGGACCTGACTTTTCAACGAACCTTGCAGAAGAGCTGCACTTTAGTTAAAAGGGAGCGACATCCGAACAGCATCTTCCGACTCGGGCACTTGAACATGTGCGCTGTGGGTCACCAGCTCTTTTAAGCAAGCTCACGCACGGCTGATAAGCGTGCAGAAATGTTTTCGCGGAGGATTCGACGACTCTTTCAGCAGGTTCTTGTGTGTGCTTGCATGTGTGTTTCTATATATGCGCGTGCAAAAATTGAAAAATTCCGTGGGAGGATGCGCACGCTACGGGCAAACAAAAAAGAAAAGCTGACGCGTGAAAAGTATGAAGGTATATAGGTAGTTCGAGACAACGAGTACAGGACAGCATCCGCGCAAACTATAGCAAACAAAGCTTTCGTTCAGTATACAAACTTTAACCTTCGTATTTCGGGCAGAATAACAACGGCATCACCAGAGCGAAGTGCGGGAGAGCGGCAGTGAGTGCGATACTGAGTGAAATGCTTAACGCTGCTGTCGGCAAATAGGTGCCGGTTCCGACGCACCTACGAATAGCGGAACTCCGTGCACAGCATGTGCACGGAGACAATGACCACTGCTATACCTCTCCCTTAAGCTAAATGAATGTACCGTGTTTTCGCGACACCGCGAGGTCGTTTCATCGTTATGTTTATTATTTATCTCGCAATTCCCCTTTTGTACCCATTACGCAGACTGTCATATCATTCTTCCCTTCACGTGGAGCTTCAGTTAAGAAGTAATGTCGTCGCCATTGTTGCTGGTTTAGATACCTCCAGCTGTTCTAAAATGGATTTTAAAGGCAATTGACTCTCTACCTTCATTTGAAAAGGTGGGAATGTACTGCACCACGTAAAACAATTTGTGCCGAAGCCACTGCAATGTCCCCACTGCACCAAATCAGATCACGTGAAAAGGGTATGCGAAAATAAGTGAGATTTTTGAGCTGCGTTTAAGCCCATTCCGCGCAAATTCTTATAACCAGTGCTTTCAATAGTCCGGCTTTTTGATGCTTCCCACAAAGCTTCCTGAAAAGAATGCCTGAAAATAACAAGGCAAATCGTTTTTTTTTACATACAAGAGAGACCATATATTGCATCACGAGGCTGCCATATCCATCAGAAAGCACCGCAATATCAGCGCCGACATTCTTCAATGAAAACCAATGCCTCTGCGTCTGCAGAGCCCCTTGTATGCCCTGCTCCACTGCGTCTCTCGTTAATGAGAACGTTCATCGCCGGTCGAAAATAGACATTATAGCGCACGTTGGATGCCTGTTCCACTTGGCCTACATTGCCAAAGACACAGACATAAATATTGGCGATGACCGGCGTAAACCAGAACACCGAGGAAGGCAAGGACAGAACTGACGCACGTAGGCTTACGTTGCCTGAGTCACGGTGACACGTAGACTCACAGTGCACATAGGGGCAGTGAACACTGAATATCTGATTGACGAGTTGTCTGAGGAACAAACACAAATCATGCCCCACCAGGATGGTCTATTGGCTAAGATACACGGCTGCTGACCCGCAGGTCACAGGATCGAATCCCGACTGCGGCAGCTGCATTTTTTATGAAGGCGAAAGTGCTGTGGGCAGGTGCACGTGCTCAGATTTGGGTGGACGTAAAAGAACCGCAAGTGGTCAAAAGTTTTGGAGCCCTCCACGACGGCATCTCTCAGCTATATGGTAATTTTGGGACATTAAACACCACACATCAATAAATCAATCAATCAAACACAAAACATTCTTTACCATGCTTTAGTCACTGTCGAACACATAGCGCGTCTTCATCAACAAATAGAAATCACAATCAGTCTGTACAACGGCTACTGGATGTTCTATTTCAGGTACTTGTGAGCATAAAGGGGCCCTAAAACACTTTTTGAAATAGCCATGTAAAGGATTCCCTTAAAGTTCATTCAATTTTAAAGAAGCTTATTGTTATTTTAAGAATTCGTCCAGCATGAGCGGAGTTACAAAGATTTGTCGCACGCTGAAATCGCATTCTTTTTTCTCTCGTCCCGACGAAAGCGCTGGACGCTGAGCAGGGAAAGATGGCAGGAACAAAAAAAAGAAGAAAGAAGTACGTCATGCGTGCATCATGACCTTGACCACTTATTTCTTTATTTTCTTCGAATGCGCGTCTTTTCCCGTTTGATCGCGCGCGCACGCACGGACAAGTTGCGGCCTCTCGTGGTGATCCCAGTAACGACCAAACGTGCCATGTTCAAATCAGCCAATGGCGGATAAATGACCTTCTACGAGGGATTTTTGAACGTGTTTTGTCATTTCCTGTGAGAAGAGAAAGTAATTTATTGTGAACTCCAGTCCGCGCGCTACGCTATATTATTTGGCTCGCGTATTGTTGGGCGCCTCTACTACCGACCAGCAGTGTTTTCTGGCCATGCTCAAAAAATTGTTGCAGCGCCCCTTTAAGTACTCGCCATTACCAGACTATCTATGTACCATGCAGTGTAATACGTCTGCAATCCTGCGTCCAGTACTAATGAACAAAACAGTGTTTTTTTTATCTGACCTCTTCGCGTGAGCAACAATAAATTACCCCGACGCTATCACAGGACAAAGAGAAACGTTATGAAGCTTCATCATTTTTATAGATATTTTTTGCACACATTGATATGTGTGCTAGACCTGTTCCTTTTTTAGGAGCGAAGCTCCTAATGGCGTGGCTTGGGCGTCCCTCGTATGTAACCACCAGTGGCACATACCCGAAATAGTTATAACACTTGAATTCCAAGGTAGTGTCAGTGAGAGATTTCTTCTGTGCGTTGTTTAACAATAAAAAATAGCGCTCAATGTACATGCCAATGGCTGCTAATGGGGAATGAGAGACATGAGCATTCAGCTTTTAGTCAACGCGCACGCTGCGGTCCCCATTAGCAGCCATTGGCATGTACATTGAGCACTATCGGACAAGAAAGGGATGCTACATTATACTCGCTGGGTGTAACCTCCTTAGCTTTAGAAAGGTTTAGCGAGCATTCAGCCGCAGTGCCATGAATACAATGAACTTCTATATACCATGAATGAACTCAAGGTGGTTAAACATGGGAAGGAGATACGAAGCGCAAGCCGTAAGAAAGTAAAAGCCGAATTCTCCTGTCTCTCATTTCTCATTAGCAGCCATTGACATGTAAATTGAGCCCTATCTGACAGGGAAAGGTTGCTACTTTATACTCGCTGGGCGTAACCTCCTTGGTTTTTGAAAGGTTTAGCGAGCGTTTGGTCGCAGTGCCATGAATACAGTGAACTAGAATATACCATGAACTCGAGGTGGTTAAAGGTGGGAAGTGGACCCAAAGCGCAGGCCGTAAGAATGTGTGCGTGTGCCACCTCTCGTTTAGTCCTTAGAATGTCCGCTGGATGGCGGTGCTTCTGTATGGGGAATATATGATAAAAATATGCGAGATGGTGGGACTTGGAGTGTTGAATAGATGAACGAACGGACACACAAACAGATGCATGGATGGACGCATGAACGGACGCAGGGGCGGATGCACGAAAGAACGCAGGGACGGGCGCACAAACAGACGCATGGACGGTCACACAGACGGACGCATGGACGGACGAATGCTTCGCCCCACTCTCCATCATTCACTCCGTGGATATGCTGCCATTTTTTTATTCAAATATTTGTGGTCGGTATCAAAAAATTTTCCCACTAAAATATAAACGAATATTTCTTGGCTCGCCTGTACTTTCTAATGTCTCACGTATCTAGGCACGTACACGTTATTATCTCAGTTTCACGCTTTTTTATAACTTGTCATGCGTCGTCGACTGCTTACTTGCTAGGCCACTCGTTACTACAAACAACCCATAGAGTTTACTCTGCTTGCGGGAGCAGATGACCCATCATCCCCATGGTTCCTCGCTTTTCTGCACCTCACGCTCGCAATCTAGTTCATTAGACCAACTCAAGCTTTACGCTAGAACCTTCTATTTCGTAGTGCCATTTTTAAAAAATTTCAACAAGAGTACGCTAGCATAAATCCACCGAAAGAAACAGCGCTACAAATAAAAGCGTACAAAAAAAGACATAAAGCGACTCACATGGACCATCCGTTTGCTTTCTTGTGTGTGTCTTTATCGCCGATTTCTTCGAGGAGGTCTTCGTAATACCCTTGCCTTATCGGTCGTGGTTATTTTACCCCTTTTCGCTTGATTTTTTTGTCATATTGCTCATTTGTTAATGCTCATGTATCTTTTTGTACATATTTTATCGCTTTTTTTTCGCGAGTTCGGCTCTAAGTCCTTGAGCACTTCGTTACGCCAGGCTTGAGAACAACTCGAGTTAAGCGTAGGGATCGAAGCTCACTGATTGCACCAGCACAGACCAGACTCTAGTCAGGTTTTAGCCTGGTTCTTTATTTGCAGCCATCTCTATACATACGCCTCTGATCGATGCATATTCTCGTGACCTGCCATGAAAAATTGATCGGAAGGGCACTGCCCATAACCATATGAGCAGCACTAAGATTAAGTACGAAAAGCCCCATGAGATTCTCTATACGTAAGATGCGGAAGCTCACTCAATCTCGGCAAGCAGTTAGAGGAAACAAGTAGCAAAGATTAATCACCAGCTAAAGAATCCCTTATTACGGTCAGTAAATTGGCTTCATGTATAATTCATGTGTACGCTTAGTTTTCTATATTGCTATGTCTCTAAAATATGCCGGGGACCACCTACGCTTCTTTAGAGAACTTATTCACTGCAGTCTTATTCTGAATCAGTTCTGAAGTTCAGAACTTGAGCTGAACAATGTTTGATTACGTGCTTGCGTTGTGGATAGAAGTACGTGCTCTGTTGCCGTTGGGTTTGATATCGATTGTGACACGAGAGCGGGGAAAGAAGAGCTACACGTGCACTCGGATCTGGATTTCCTGGACTTGCCTTCTTTCGTTTGTTTGCTTTAAGGGTGTAATTAGTACCTTAGCTTGTAAGATGGGGCGGCATCGTCACAGTCTCGTCGCCGCAGCCAGCCCAACAGCCGCTGCCAACCTCCAAGCTGGGATGACACCAGCTTGCACCAGGTACAACACAAGTGCGCTTTGTCCTTTTAAAGACGATAGTCTTTCCTGGGGACCTTCGACGCAAAAATTTTGATTTGTCTCTCTGTCTGTACATTTGTCTGTTTATCCACCTTTAACGGTACTCTAAACGGCACCAAAGTGGCCAAACAATACTCTTAACGGCCGAGCCCATCTGCAGCGCCCACCAATATTCCTCAAGGTTCAGCGTTCATACTCGTGAGATTGTCAATTAAAAAGCAATTATTGCCCATATCTGAGGCACCATAGCAACACGTCAATATTATGTATGTGTATTTCTTACTAGAAAAGGCATACATAAGTAATTTTAAGGATCGTAGCCTTTATAACGCTGCGCTGACCATTTAACGCTAGCACGAAACGACAGTGTTTGTAACGCTTTGCTAAGACGACATGGTGGTGGAAACCATAGAGTTTCCCAAAATTAACTAGAGGGCACACTGGCGCTGCGATCGTTCAGCGACCATGGGAATGATGGGTTGTACACACACTTGTCTAGTCTTCGTACTTTCGGACGGCGAATCGTACTTGTGGCTTCGTTTATTGCTGGTTACGGTTTCGTTTTGAAAGAAAGAACAAATCCTTTTGAACTTAGTGACTTGATTCGAAATCGTAAGCCTGAAAGAATAAAGTTGTGAAGCGCAAACGGTGAACATTTGCTAATTTATGTTTTCGTAAAAAAACAGACCCAAGCCACGCGAACACACACGGAGCCAAAAGCAGGCCAGAAATACGAAGATTAGACAAATGTGTGTTCTACCCATCATTCCCATACTCGCTGAAGTGCCGTGTGCTGCAGCTCCCATAGACACAAGCGCCAGAGTTCCCTCTAGTGTATATTAAGAAACTCTATGGTGGCAACTACCCGTCACCTTGCGTTCTACACCTTATCACCTCAGAGACGGGCGCGCATGGCGCGCGCCCCGTTTTTTAGGGTAACTGCCAGATAGCACTCATGTCTCATGTGTGACATGACTTGATGCTCTCGTTCGCCTCCGCTTCACAATCGAGGCACTCTTACGCAGCGCCTCGAGAATACCATTCACCGATTTTCTTGCGCAGAACATCAAATAAACGTTTTGTTCCCTCTCTCCAGATGCAAGACTATCGTCTTTCTACGACGTTTGCTGTGTAACATGCAGATACGGGGCCAATTTTTTTCCTTTCTCAACCCCAATGTCCCTCTGCGATCTGTCAACAGAAGCTGTAGGACTGCACTGTACATTAAATGATATCACGGAAAATGCCAAGAAGTGCGCAGGAGAACCGCAACTTGACTGTTTCAGCAAATGTTTCACTGAGTGGAAGTGGAGGCATTTTTTCGCAACACTCGTTAACGTCAATTTATTATCGCGAATGGTTCTTCAATATTGATTAACTGATTGACTGATTAAAAACACATTTTAATTAATTATTTATTTAATAAATTCCTAATAAAGTTGATTGATTGATTGATTGATTGATTGATTGTAGTTTGGAAGCTTCCCCTAGCTTTCACAGAAAAAAAGGAAAAGAAAAATAGGGGTAAAAGAACGGCAGGGAGGTTAACCAGCCTATAGGCAGCCGGTTTGCTACCCTGCGCATGGGAGAGGGATGGGGGAGATGAAAGATAGAGAGCGGAGAGGGAAGAGAGAAACACAGCACATTCGGCAGCACACGCGCCCACACTCAGTCATAGTCCAGTCTTGTCTTTCACGGTGTGTGACATTGCTGTTACAGCCGCTTGTTCAAGTCGATGTCGCGTAGGAATTTCAACAGAGCTTTCGTCACCTTCTGTTGCAGGGTAATGTGAGAGCTATAGGAGCTGTATTGCTGGTGTATACAATCGGCAAGCGCTGCTGAGGTAGCCGAGTGTATAGGGTAGGGTTGGTAAATTGCAACAAAATTTGAAAATAGCGAGTATCTCTCTATTTCACATTTCACCACTAAATTTCAATGCAGAAACTTTTCATTGGGTACAAGGTATGTGTTGCATAATTATGACCATGTTGCCACACTTCAAAAGGGTGTTTTAGAATGAATTTAAAAAATGCACCATATGTCTCATTTTGCCCCAACTTGCGGGGCAGTACGATAAAGTGTGCAAAAATTTTATCCCTTCAGATTTTGCCGTAGAAGCACTTGAAATTAACTCCGTGGGCCTCCACGTAGCGTTCATGTGCCCACTCTTTGCACTCCATGCAATAAATGCGGACAGAACCCGGCGATGTGTTCCTCCAAAACTACTAGCAGATCAAGCACCCCAGTCTTTCTTTGTGCTGATGGTGTATTTTGTATAACGATTCCAGTTCATAAAATTATTCAATGATTGCAGGCTCTAGGAATTTTCTGACACATCTTCTTAGCCTCTTTTTACCGTTTTGATGCAGAACTGCACGGGAATTATCTGGCTTTCAACTTCGGCAGCCGGGCTTTGGGAGCTGATGAAATTCGGATTTTCTATCGCTTGTTAGTTTCTAAATTTTGACATAAAAAAACTCTTATAAAAACTCTAATCCAAGACGTGCTTCCCAACGGCTTGACTTGGTTATTCTTTATTTATTTTTATGCGCCTCTTGAGATCATCGGGGAACGCGTTACAGCCTCGATGTAGCATGAATGGAGTGAGCCCTGTCCTCGACAGCAGTCGGTGTTTTTCCATGTTGTTTTCTGCCCTTGACACTCTATATAATATTTGCTTGTACGTGCTAACCCTCCTACAATTATAATATATGTTGAGTATGAGTAAATGATTCACCTAATAAGAAATTCGCTAAGGCACTTTGATGCCTTTTTGTCGCGTTTTGCCCCATCCATGTGCATGAATTCCGGGAAAGCAAAATCGCTTTGACACCGCGCATCACATGAACCAAACTTTCGGTGGCATGTAGTTAGTAGTATGAATTAAGAAAATAGATACGTAAGTTGTTGTACTGACGCCGGAGTAGCTTCATGCACGGACCTAAAAATTGGCCGAGATAATTTCGCCCCTTTTTCACGCGTCATGAACACACCGACACCAGCCGCGTAATTTTTTCTACGCGAATGCTGTGCGTAATGACAAAATTTTACAGAAAAGAAGTAGTTAACTATTAGCACCTATCACTGAAATAGAGAAAGACAGAAATAAAGTACGCTTTATATTAGCTACAGAAGTCGGCAAAGTCAAAATGTCGCGTTTCTCCCCTCGTGTCATTTTACCCCACCCTACCCTTGATCAGTACAAAGCTTGTTCGCGATCATTTTTACACAAGAGAAAATATCTTAGCGACCTAATGTCCTTTATCTATCTACAGTTTGTGAACGGTTCTCTCCCCACCTATTGTATTTCTACGCACACGAGGCGTGTATTCTAGATTATCTTTTGAGGGGGCATTTGTTGAAGGCCTAGAAAAAAACCTATTTTCATTATTTATTCTCGGTGAAACACCATTTGAACTTAAAGGGGGAAGCGGGAGGGCTTGGGCACTTTTTCGCCTGGCTGCGGGCCTGAAGCAACCCCTGACATGGTGTGCGTCAGGCCTTTTGCTCTTGCTAGATAAATATGTCCAATGTGTGCGTGAGTTGGTTTGGGTAGGCCGAATTATTTCTGATATTGGCTCACGTCTGATCGTTTAGACCGTCGAATGATGTCAACTGACGTAGGCTACTCGTTAACGCCGTCTGCATGCAGTCTCAGTTCAATATAGCTCTCGGGTATGCGATGACAACAAGACGAGTTGGTTGTGCTTAACTCTTTTTCACCTTTCCATAGTAACACCAGGGAGGGTTTTTTTTTGTCAGACAGCGGAAGTTGCCATAATACGTCAGCAGATAAACCGAGCACACCGACAGCTACCTGAGGAGCGAGAACAATCGCACTACACGACTGCTTTGTAAAGGTCTCACTGTACCTGAAAATGTTCCTCGTTGATTAAGACACATCGGCTCGTTCGCAAACGCCCCATGTCCATTTCAATTGGTGGCAATGTAATAGGCGCACTCAGTACACGGCTATATACGTTTACTCTCTACAGAGTCGACAGCGTCCAAAGTGGCACCACCTACACAGGCGCGAGCGAGCTCTCGCGGTACGGAGCAGATTCAGGGGCCTTCTCACTTCTCCCAGCCGCTAACCGGAAAGCGTCGTAAATCTTCGCGTGCTTCTGCCGCTTATTTACTTTGCCTCAACACAGCCAGAGCGTGGGGGTGGAAATCAAATCGGTATCCTTTGGCCTTTCCTTGTCATTTCCCTTTAGTTGTGTGCGCATTTAACATTATCTGTGGTTCTCTTCGGTTGCCCGCTTCTGCTCTGTCATGCCTTCTTGTAAGTAGAACTGAAAGATTCTGTTCAAGAGCTGCGAGAATATTTTTTGCTGTATCTCTTGGTGTTCGGGTGATGCTAATAAAAAGAGAGAGCTGCTGAAAATAACCCTATTAGAACAAACCGAGTGCCGGCGCCAACTGTTATAATACGCGAATAAATATGGTGTGACAGGACGGCGTTTTTTTGTATCTTTACGACGTATACATTGGCGTAATGCTACAAGCGGTTATATATCAGAAGACATGCGTAGTGATGCATAGAGTTCGAGACATTGGTCAATGAAATGGCTTCAAGCTTGATGATTGATATGTGGGGTTTAACGTCCCAAAACCAACATATGATTATGAGAGACGCTGTAGTGGAGGGCTCCGAAAATTTCGACCACCTGGGGTTTTTTACCGTGAACCCAAATCAGAGCACACGGGCCTACAGCATTTTTGTCTCGAAAGTGCAGCCGCCGCAGTCGGGATAAAGTTTCAAGCTCTACACTTCATAACCATACAGCATTGAAATATATTCTGTATTGATCACTTTGCCTGTTTTATTGTGCCCGTTTAATGATACAGTTCACCATAACACATTGGCATGCGACTACAAATGAAAGCTTACCATAGTAAAATACAAAACACTCTCAAGCATAGATATACGGGAAAACCAAGGAAAGTGTACGTAAGACAACTTGTAGTGTATCGCAAGCGTAATGCAAATACTGTGAGTTCATTTCCAGCCAGCGAGAACTACTTTATTTTTATCTCTCGCCTTTATTCCTTTTGCTGCATGACTGTTGTACATCAACCAAACAAGTGCAAATGACATACGGGCCTCTCCGACAAATTCTTAAGATGGTATTACTTTCTTCAATAATCTACAGAATATGCAGCAACATATACGACGCTCATGCGTATATACTATGGCATTTCTTCTATAAACAGACGCACGATCTCAAGGTACATAACAACAAATAAAATAGGTATAGAAAAAGAATAAACCACAAAGCGATAACAGAACAAAATATGCTATGGTTGCCATATTGTAAGATATTTAGCGCAACCTCGACTTTCGCAAACACTCCCACAATTACTCACAGAACCACCCGAGTAACACACACAGCTTACAGCGCTCGGGTGTGTTACTCGGGTGTGTTACTCGGGTGGTTGTGTGAGTGATTGTGTGAGTGTTTGCGAAAGTCGAGGTTGCGCTAAATATCGTACAATATGACGAATAACCAACTAGCCCGAAAACAAGTTTTATTGATGCTATGTTTGGTTTGTGCGAGACGTATGCTATTTGACTACTGCAGGTACTGATGACGCGCTCGTAATCTCTCATGTAAACATGACGTGATTTTTATTGGTTTTGTTGTCCACTTGTAAAGGACGCGATGTTTCTACAAGTCGAATATATTTCGCCCAGTATTAAGGCGGGGTGGTGCGCCATTCAGTTCAGCGCTGGAAGGCATAATACACACAGACACCCACACACATGCACACAAACACACACACATCAACACACAAACCAACACACACACACAAACGCGCGCACGCACGCACTCAGAATGGTATACGTATGGACAGTCTCACTGGCCAGCAAATATGCAAGTATATAGGCGCACGTATGAGCACATGCATATACAAACCACACCAAGCACCCCTGCAAGGACTAAAAGAGGCCACAGTACAGTGTATACGGACGAAAAAGGAGACTCTTTTCGAAGCGAGTTGAACGACGAATGCGGATGGCGGAGTGCTGAGATTGAGGAAGTGGCTTCACCACACTCGTATACTCACGCACAAAGAAACGCGTGCGCGCGATAGCTGTGGTGATTGGTTTTCTTGGCAGGAGACCAAAGGCGAAGGCCACGATCCGTCGCGCTCTTCTCTCTGCGCGGTCACTGCCAAGGAACGACGACGGACCAGTTTCCGCACCCCCTGGCTATACCCCGGCTGAGTGCTATCGGTGTCGCTATAAAATACTCGCGTAGAATCCGCATACGGTGTGAGTGCGGGCCTTAGCAGCCCTCACGGCGCTTCGATGGACACCGTATATCTGCGCGATTGGCTAACGCGACATGAATTAGAAGGAGCAGTTCAAGCGTGTGCAAACGCCGTCATTATAATCGAGCTCAACGCTGTCTGATTGCAGCACGTCAGTCTTACACGACATGTCTCTCTGTGTTAGCTGGTGCTGCGAGCACGAGAGTCTAGCGGTATACGCCCAAGGCACTGCTACGGTTGCAAGGAACGTTTTGATACAGTAGTCCTAAAGGCAGTTCTGCACAGCAGTTGCAATGGTGCAACGCCGCATAGAAGTATAGTTAGGGCAACGTGCATAAATCGCGACGTATCAGCTTGCTTGCTGTCGCTAGTAAAAGAAGTGACCAGTTTCCCGACTGGAAACACTAATTAGCATGCGGAGCATATATGTTGAACTGCGACAAATGTGGTTTGTAACCATGCGTGTGTGTTATGAAGGAACACGAGTGAACACAAGTGAACACGCACGCACGTATGCTGCGAAAGACGATGCTTATTGATCAGACGCTTTGGGTATTTTGAGCAAGATGGCTTTATGGTCCGTAAAGTGAAAGGTGAATGGGTCTGGTTGCAGTGCTCGAAGGTCGAAATTTGCAAAGACGTGGTCGATGCAGGTCCCGCGAACCATGGTCGGACGATGTTTGCCGCCATGCGTTGCTCGTTTCAGCGAGTGCCGCGACTCCATGTAGTCGACCATCCAATCGTCCTTGATGACGTCGACGTTGAAGTTGCCACCTATCACGAAGGGTCGTCGTTGCGGTCGTTGTTTCAGGTATTCTTCTACGGCTTCGTCGACGTACTTCTCCACGGCGGCATACATTTTCACCAGCGACATCGGACGTGGAGCGACCACACAAACCAACCGACGAAGGGCGGCGCGCCCCGACACTCGGTAATTTATAACGAGCGCCGGCCCCGGCCTGCGCATGCGCGCGTTAGCATACAGCTGGCGCACGTAAAACTAAAGGTCGCGCGGCGCGTGGAGGGGAGAAGCGAGCGCATTGCGCGCTGTGTTGAGAGGAGAAAGGGATGCACAGATGGCTGGCGGAGGAGGCGGGGAAGCTGCGGACGGCGACGGCGCATGACTAGCCCCTTGTATAACAAGCTCCGCATGTAAAATAAATGGGCGTTCAGCACTTGGCGAAAGCATTATAGTGTCGAAGTTCCTTCAAATTTCACAAAATAAATTCGCGCGCGCGCGCGCGTGTGTGAGTGTGTGTGTCAGAAAGACAACTTATTGAATGGCACAGAGGTTGGCCGGAGCTAGTACCGTCCAGCCTGATACGCAGCACAGGGGTAAAAAGGATAGTGTGCATGATTTCGTTCTTCGGCATCGAGCCTTTCTTCGTTCCTCGCTGCCTGCTCTCTTTCTTTTTCCATTAACGTGAGTGTTGGTGCGTTTATGTAAGTACATTTGTGCGTGCGTCTTTTACGGACCGTGAGGAAGGGAAATGTTTAACTCGGCACGCGAACGCAAAATACGTCGAACCACGAGTGTACCTTCGATCGCCCTGTGCAATGACAGTCACGTTATTCCTCTTCGAGTTTTCTCCGATGAAGATACACCACCGAAGCAAAGCAACTGGAACTTATCGCACGGAAATAAATGCGAGATTCAGAGGTTTTTCTGTGCATCACGCACACGTCGTTACCTTTAGCGTGTCAGATTTGTTTTCATCGAGGGTCACGCACCAGGTGGAGTCATTTTTTTCCTACGAGCGCAGATGGGGCTTTGTTTTCCTGGCCGGTGTTCTCCCAAATCTTCTCGCATGTATTGTTTTTTTTCACCGAATCGAGTTAGTGGGCACTGTTCTGATCTGACGCTATTTTTCGAGAATGTCACATACTGAAATCATCAGTTCGAAAGTCTCGCATTTTGCTGGCCATAAGCTTTATGAAAACAAGAATTTGCATGTTGTTTGGTTTCGAGAGTCCCGCTTTGTGCGTGTACAACACTATTTAAACATGCGCGTTACCTCTTTTTCGGAGAGTTAACGTGACACTGTGAAGGGTGTATAGTGATCTCCAAAAGAGAACTGACGCGCATCATTGAGGATAGCCAAACTTGTGGTGAGTCAGGACTCGGCAAACAAGAGGAACAGGGAAGTGTTTTTCCGTAGCTGTTCTTTTTTAAAGCTCCGCTTTTAAAGATCGAGGGAACACATCCGGTATCCACGAAAAACCCTCCACGTCGTTGCTCATCAGCCACACCCACCGACGAAGCACAGCCGACGCGCCGAATTCGTCCGCAGTACGAGCCGAGTACAAGCGACGAAAAGTCCGCGCTTCAACAGGAGGTGCCACAGCCAGCTTTATACGTTAGCTGTGATCCTGCAGTTTGGAGATACTTGCATAGTCTATGAGAGGCTACGGTTCGACTCTACTTTACTTACGTCGAGGAAGAAGGCCACGTTGAACGCCTAAGATAAGCCAGCTTCGTTCCCTCGTCCACATTATATTGTAATGTAATCTCACGAATTTAGTGAAAATCATTGCGGTACGTGTTACATTTTACAAACGGCTCCGTTTATCTAGCACTAAATGGTACGGTCGAGAGGAAGAAATAAATGTGCAGCTAATGTTAAGCAATGGCTAATTACTTGTGTACAAACTAACGTCTCTTTTATGATAATACATAATACTCCGAGCGATCACGTACAACTTCTGTCAATACACGGAATGCACGTCCCAGTCGAGTGCCGCATTTTTTAGCACACCAGGGAGATCTTCGTCGGCCCTCTCATGTCTGGGGACCGCGATATAGTGTAGATCGTAGCGGGATTTATCCGCGGAATGTTGCCGAATCCGATTACAGATATGTGATATTCCTCCCACACCTCCCCTCAGCACCCGCTACTCCTCCTGCTGCTCCTGCCACTTCGGCCGCCAACTACATGCCACGTCATTCCCACCGCATACCGCACTACAAGCCAATAGCTTCGGTGTATTATTAGTGAACGCCAAGCGAAGATGGCTGATTTTTTTCCAGTACATCATGTGTACGATTTAAAGAAAGACCACAGCCGAACGTAATCGCAAGAACACGTGGAATGAGTGTAGACTTCTTGCAGGGGATGTGTGCGCTGATGTTTCGCGAAATTGGCCGAATGCATGTGCCCCGTGTTAGAGCTAGAGATACACGATTCATTGATGCTGTCATGTGAACTCTGTATATTTCCACAATAAATCGTCGAAGGAACCATGGTTATAGCTTACCATCAAGAGAAAGGCCGTATTTTACACTTTGTACGCACTTCCCAACCTTGCTATCACTTATATCTGGGATCGTGCTTTACAGATGTTGCATTTGGTAAGTGCTCCGATTGCTCTCAGGGCGAAACGGGCGTGGTTCATTCCGGCCAGCCACTGAAATTGATCCATTTAGCCAAGTTCTGCTTTATGTCTCCGCACTGAGTTGCGAGTAAACTTTCCGGAAGAAAAAAAAACGCTTTCTCATTTTTAAACGCTACTCGCACATCTTGAAATGAAAACGTGAAGCTTCTTCTCTTGATTGACTTGCTGAAGCTATGCATTACACACGACCATGACTACAAGAAGACTTCATGATCTACCGCATCTCTCCTGCAGTGTACTGGCTGTATACTTGCGCGACGCTTCCTTCGCCCTCAACAGAAGCAAAAGAAGAACAGGGCCCCTGTTACACGCCTACATCCGGACGCACTACGGGCAGCGCCGAATCGAGCGAAGAAGCTCGCTTCTCCGGTGCGTGTCACAACACGTAGTGTGCGCGTGAGCCTCGCAATGCGCCGAGTATTATTATCATTGAATATGCATGCAGCCACTCCGCGGCAAAGTCTCTCTGGATGCCCCGTCCTTCTAGGCCGTTTTTAAGACGGCCACAAAGCTTTCTTTTGTGTCTCCAAGCGTGCTGGCCCGTGTCATCCGGGGCGTCTCACATGCGAGAGCCGGAGAGACACTTCGTGTCTCGCAGCTTGCTCGGAGCTTTTTATAATGCTCGCACGCTGTGAACTGAAAAGAAGGATTACCCTTGTGTACACTCAACCTCGGTTCTTTGCGACTTTACACCGACGCCACGCAGCACGTGTATTAGATGCGGAAGCATCTTATACTCGCGCCTTGTAGTGCGCCGTCCGCGCCGTCCGCACCGCCTTAGTTGAGCTAATTCATTACGTCTGATACAATAATCACTCGTTCTCTGCTACGGCATTGGTGGACGAATGTTTCAATGGATAAAAGATTATATAACTGGCAGAGTTTTCTTTGTACAAACATATGAGGGTACAACTGCCCAACATTACACCTACTGCGGAGTACCTCAGGGAGGTGTTTTAAGCCCCACATTGTTCAATGTGGCCCTCATTGGTCTGGTGAAGGTTCTGCCAAAGTCGGTGTGCCTATCCATATACGCCGATGATATTTGCCTCTGGAGTGCTGCAGTTACTCGCCCTCAGGTGCGTGCACGAATACAGCGGGCAGCAACCCTCACAACAGCCTACCTTCAGAAACAAGGCCTAAATATATTAACTGTGAAGTGCGCGTTGATGGCGTTTACACGCAAACCAATGACGCCTACCCTGTTTACATCAATGGGCAGAGTGTCAAATATGCACGGACGCATCGTTTCCTGGGCATAATAATCGACAGAAGTCTTTTGTGGAGCCCACATTGTGCGTACTTGAAGAAGAGACTGCTATCTATTGTGCATACCATGAAATTCTTGTGCGGTAAAGCATGGGGAACTTCTGTGGCCTCCATGCTACAGCTGTACAGGGCCCTATTTCTGGGTCTATTGCGCTACAGCTTGCCGGTACTGACAAACACTTGCAAATCGAATACTCATTCATTGGAGAGTTTGCAGGGTCAGGCACTGCGTATCTGCCTAGGACTGCCCCGATGCGCTTCTACTTATGCCACAATCATGCTTGCCAAAGACCATCCGGTCAGGACATATATAGCTGTGGATTGCCTCAGAGCGCACATTCGACGTGCTAGCCGTGTCCCCGACCACCACTTGGCCCTTCTACCTTCCGGAAGACCACGTGCTACGTTTTCAGACGTCATAGCCAGGCACCTAAACAGCATTCCATCAGGATATACGCCAGCTGCGAGAACGGCATGCCCTTTGTGGTGCCTCGACCAGCCGCAAGTACGTCTAGAAATTCCGGGAATCAAAAAGAAAAGCAGTCACTCCAGAGTAGCATTGAAGCAAGCAACGCTGCTATTATTACATGAGTTGTACTTAGACCGAACGCAGATATACACTGATGGGTCCGTCTCATCCAGCAGCTCATCAGGTGCCGCTGTAATTCCGGCTGCAGAAATGACAATCAAGTTTAAGTTGTCGCATATGACTACATCTACGGCATCAGAGCTTGCTGCTATAAGGGCTGCTTTACAATATCTCGTTCAAGAACGTCCAAGAAAATGGGTCATATTCTGTGATTCGAAGGCAGCGCTTCAGAGTTTGCAGTCTGCCATGCGTAGGAGTAGCCATGACCAACTTGTACAAGAAATAAGACATTGCCATCATGAAGCTCTAGCACGAGGGCATGATATTATATATCAATGGCTGTCTGGACATATCGGTATTACCGGAAATGAACTAGCCGATGATGCAGCCCGCTCAGCCCATGAAGAAACCCGTGTAGTCCCGATTCCTCTATCAAGGAATGATGCAGCAAGACAACTTTACCTGCTGGCTCGAGATCTCACACACACGTTCTGGTCGTCTACCAGCTTCCAAAGGTGTCAATTTTATGAAATGGATCCTTCGCTCAAGCTAAAGCTACCATCACAACTTTCCCGCTCCGATGCGACACTGTTATGCCGCCTTTGGTTGGGTGTTGCATTCACAAAGGTGTACTCTTTTCGCATTGGTATGGCAGACACTCCTACATGCGACTACTGCGGAGATGAAGAAACCATCGAACACGTCCTCTGCAGCTGCGCTTGCTACGACACACAGCGACGCCAGCTACGGATGGTTTTGAATCGACTTGACCCCGGACCATTTTGTGTGCAGAAGATACTAGGACCTTGGGCATCTGCCTCAGTTGCGCAGAAAGCAACTAAAGCACTGCTTCTTTACCTTAAGTCAACAAACCTTAGCGACCGCCTGTGAACTGTGTGTGCTCCCCGAGTGTTCTCGTGATTTTGTGTACCTTCTCATCTTTGTGCAACCTTTTTTCTCCCCTTTATCCCTTCCCCAGTGCAGGGTAGCAAACCGGATGTGCGTCTGGTTAAACTCCCTGCCTTTTCTTGTATCTTTATCTCTCTCTCTCTCTCTCTGCTACTGCAATATTCACGCGTTCATCAAGTATAAGGTTATTTGTTGCACTTCAACAGCATACATGTGTCCGAGTTAAAACGGTCAAAGTTTCACATTAAATGCACCAGGAAGGTAAAGTATTGGTACGGAAACCAGTAACACAAACATGAGCTTGTACGGTAAAGTTAGCTATTTAAAACCTACGCGAGCGTCGGTGCACACTGAACCATGCCTGTGTATTCAGGCATGTGTCTAACTCTGTTACCAGCCACTTAACTGTTTTAGCGGGACGGCTCAGTGCTCTCCCATAGTTGAGTACGAAGTACTCAAAATCGTTCAACATATTAGATGCGGAAGCATCTTATACTCGCGCCTTGTAGTGCGCCGTCCGCGCCGTCCGCACCGCTTCTCGAACATTCGACAGCTGACGCGCGCGCATGCGCCGTCGCGCCGTCGCCCACCATCTGTGCCGCGCGCGCTTCTCCTTCGAGAACATTCGACAGCTGACAGCGCATGCGCCGTCGCGCCGTCGCCATCTGTGCCGCGCGCGCGCTTCTCCTTCGAGAACATTCGACAGCTGACAGCGCATGCACCGTCGCGCTGTATATATACTCAAGGTCGGCGCTCGCTCGCTCAGTTGCCGCTCGTCCGTTGGTTCGTCGCAATAAATAAAACACCGCCCTTTCGCATACGTGCCGTACGTGTTCACTCATTTAACACCCCATTTCACAACCACGTTAACCAATTTAGCCATCGACCCAAGTAAGTCGCAATTTAACACCCGTTAACCAATTACATGCTTCCGCATCCTCCTCAGTGTTCCCCCGAGGGTAGCTGCGGGCAATTTTTTCTTTGGTGGGGCTGATTTGGAATTCTGCATATATGTTAGTGCAGCATCAATTACGAAACCCCATGTATATACACCACACACTGTCTTGCACTGCCCTTTTACATCGCTCGCGTGTGTAGTTCCTTGTGATTGAAAAAAAAAATCATCAAACGTGTACGTATTTCAACTTGAACGAGCGCTACAACGTTGTAGGCACACGATGTTCCCCACAGGGTATGTCTATTTAGGATCTTCAGATCTCTGTCGTATTAGTGAATGAAGGCAAGCGCTCATCATTTGCGTTCAGACAAATTTTGTTCCAACGCGTCAGAAGTGTTATGATTGGGTGGACGCGTGATCATAATGTTTATGCAAGTCATGTTGGTGCCTTACAGGTTCTTTAGAAGAACTATGAATGGAGGTAACTGTACGTTTATTCGACAAAATGAAAAACACAGCGTTTCATCGGGACGAGTGGGCTAGCTGCGCGTATCATCCTGAGTTGTCTATGAGTTATACTTTTAGCCAGGTTTATAATATTTATTGGTGCTTTCATTGGCCCGGCATCATTGGACACCCCTTTTAGCATAAGGAAAACAGCTAGAGACCAAAGCTTTAGAGACATGTCTTCCTCCAAAAGCAAAATGCTCTTGAAAGCGAACAACTCTAGCGAGAAACTTTGGTTGTTCGAAGGACGTTCTCCACTTAACGAAATAGGAATAGAAGAGGCAATTGGTCCCGAAAACGATAAGTAGCTCCTGAAACAGTTTTAAGGGTATAGTTCAAAAGGTAAGATAGTGACATTGGCGACCACCCTTTTGTAGCACAAAGTCACAAGAAAAATAGTATGAACTTCTCAGATAGAAAGCTTTTAAGGTGCCGAAACATTCGTTCTCGACTGGGGATTGAACCCGCGGCCAGGACGAATTTTCAGGAACGAAGGTGCTTTTTTTCTGAGAAATTCACGTGATTTTTTTTTCTTTTTGAGTTCACGCTGCAATCGAGTGGTTGTCAATTCTTTTTGTTTTTCGCAACTCATCCGCCACCTTGCGGGATTCCACCGAAATGATCTGCAGTAAAGTAAACTAAGACTAGTTCGCCACTATTAATCGAGTTATTGCGTTAAGTGGCATAGAAGTGTGGTGCATGGTTTAGGCCAGCTGGTATGACATGACGGCAGTTATAGTGCGAGATCAGAATGACGACAAAAGGACACGAAGGAGACGAGCGCTAACTCTCAACTGAGTTTATTGCGCAGAGCGCGGAAACACTTAGAGGAGACAGTAAATTATGTGACAAAAACCATGTGACACAAAAAGCAATGCAAGAGTAAGCGAAAAAAACACAAGAAAAAGAAGGCAATGACAAATCTATAAGGAAACGAGACAGGGAAGAAAAAGTGAAAGTAAAACTACTATAACTACTTGCACGCACCGATACCTCCAAGGAACCTTATTTCCTTCTCTGACAGAGACACGGAGGGCTTGAAAACGCATGACACTTGTTCGCGTGCCATCTACGCGACCCCGACGATAATTGTTATGTGGGAACGACCGGAAGGTGTGTATGTGGGAACGACCGGGAGGATCGACTGAGGGAACAAAATAACAATGTTAAAAACGGCAAATATGGTTTTATTGCTCAGCACTGCACTGAGTGTAACTGTGTGCCCCCTTTTCAAGGACACAGTGACGCTGTATATGCACAGGAATGAGCGCACCCGAGTAATACGTCCCGTAACTCCCAACCCAAACAAGCAACCATGAAGGCACATTTGTTCTTGTGCTATTAAAGGCTCGTATGCTCGCAATAAATCATATTGAAATTAATAATAAATATCGGGGTAGAAGGACTTAACGTTCTTTTTTTTTGTCTGAGGCGAACAAGTTGTGAACACAGAGAGCGATGCAACAGCCCAGTAGGCATCCAAACAAGGACACAGGTGATAAGTCTGATCAACACAAACGCCTACTATCCTGTCCAGACTTCCCTCTTGCATCCGTGTTTGTTCGCCTGTCATCTTTGACCATAAATCCTTACCAACCAGCACAGCCTTTTCTCATCCCGAGGCCTCTCACCAGCAGGCGTAAGCTTCTCATCTTCATAAGGTCTAATTCTAGCCGACGAAGCTCGTGTAACAATACTGATTGTTGGCCTAGTTGGTACTTGCCTACTGACATGATTTGGACGCAAATAATACACACACCGAGTAATGAAACACTCAAGAGTTGGAAGTGCCGCTTGTGCTTATCGTTGAGTGTCTCTTTACTTTGTGTGTGTATTATTTGCGGCCAAATAATGTCAGGAAGCTCGTGTTTTACGTAACCGACACCAGCTAAAGCTAACTAGGAACGATACATTCGGCTCCATTGAGCAGTTATCCTTAACGGAGTAGCGGAAATTATATAAGCTAAGGCTCCGCCAGGCACTGTGCCGATGACCCTTATTTAAGTAAGGCAATTGCTGGAGAGCAGAAATACCCGAAAGAATGGGAACTAGAGTCGCTGCTACCCAGACGAAAACGAAAACATTATACGCTTAGCAACCATGAGATAATTACCACTTCAATGCGGACAGGGAAAGAATGGCTTCGTGGCTTTTAATTGGCTGGCTGTACAGCGCTCGCCCATCACACGAGGAGCAGGCGCGCGTGCCAGACAAACGTCGTATAGCTGATATTGCTCTACTAATTCGCCACAGCTACATCGAATGCATTCCCTGGTCTGAGCTTTGCTGACCCCAGGGTGAATTTATCTGTACAGCTTCCGAGCAGTGACGCAAGCTCACGTATATAAGAAAGTTCGGACGAAGAAACGAGCCAACTTCAGCTCACCGCACACGCCAGCTTTTTCTTCCCTCCGTAGTTTCTTTATTTTGCTTCGTATGCGATGACACGAGACAAGATCTCTGCTGGCTTCGTATTCCAAGTAATCTTGTTATCACCGCTCGGAGGATATGCATGTTAGGGCATCACTTGAGCCGCACAACTCGGTCATCGATCCATTGATCCTTTGTGCAACCGTTTCCTCGTGCGTGGTACACGTTGGTACCTTCGCTTCAGCTGTTCCTCGTTTATCCTCATTTCTGTGTCCGTGTTGTGCATGTACCTTGAAGGGCACGCACAAGAGCGTAGTCACCAGGTCAGAATTGTTCCCTCAGGAGGAGCAGTGAGCAGAGTAATGGACGAGGGACAGTGGTCGATGTCGATTTTCTAAGTCGAACGTGCAGAATAGGGCAAAGTGTATTACACGTTGTGAGTGAGTGAGAGTGAGTGAGTGAGCTTTTAGGCATGTGTTCTTGCGCAATTGAAACAATGATGATGAGCGAAGCAGTGAGTTCTCGTATACGTACATTTATTATGTTTACCCACATGTAGCAGTATTCTAATAGTGTTATCATGAATCCATTTCTTTTTGCCATACCAAGCGAGACAAAGAGCGGTTAAAAGATATGCATTTTGAGCCACAACCAATTAGGATAAGAAAAGCTCTGCTATAGTTTGCAATGTGTCTCTGATCGGGCAGTTTCGTTCAAACGGCCAGCACGGAATGATTTCCTTCGTTCTCTGCTCTCACGTTTAAATATGCTGCCTTAAAACATAACGCACTACTAGTTGGGTGTAACGTCTTGCCCAGCGTGGCATTTTAGTGATTGAGAAGTTGTGAGTTCAATATCAGACGGCAGCAGTTAAACTTCATTTGGAGCGATCAGAAAACCTCATTACGTTCTTGTTTAAGTGACTGTTAAACAACTCAATCTGGTCAAAATGAATGCGGAGGGTTCCCTCGATGGTGGCGCCTTATAACCATAGCGTACCATTAAACCTTAAAACCAACATGGGCAAATAGTGGACTGCTTAAAACAGAGCGAATTCACACGAAGCCTTGGACTTAGGGTATTGCGTACGGTAAAAAAAAAATGCAGCAAACATTTCGAGAATTCCGATCTCGTGTATGTTTCTCGATGACTCCCTCGTATGCTTCACTCGATTATAAAACAATGCACTGCGGTGAAACTGAAAACAAGCGTTCTGACCAACTGTCCCTAACTCTAGCGAGAAAGTATATTATATTCCATGCTCTGAAACAAAAAGAGAAAGAGAGGGAGAGAGAGAAAACACGAACAAAGCTGTGCTTTCGCTTTCGCCAGGCCGTAAATTCAGTTTCCGGGAAGTCTGAAAGCTGTCGGGTCCCGCATGGCCAGTGCCCACCTACGCTGCACGAACGTGCGTTCAAGGTCCGGTTTGTTTCCTCCGCGCTTTATTATGTGAGACCGGCATTGTTCACGCGAGCTCCTGCAATCTGCGAAGCGAATCTTCTCCGCATGGCTCCAGACAACTGCCTTCCTTGTACGTTTATCATTGCTTCGATTTTTGTTGTTTCTTGTTGTTAGTTATTTGCGTGTTAGTTTGCTTACGCGTGAGCCTCCGCTTGCAGACTATTTCTTTTCCGATAGTTTCAATATTTTTTTGTTGCTTCGTGCATTAGATATTGCGCGGATCTCAGCTGTATCACCGAAGCAAATGGATGTTTGCTGAAGTGTGCAGCGTTGGAAGACGTTAGCTGTTATAGACGTGCTAAAGAAAATTGGAGACGTTTTTTTTATTATTTGTGTTGAGATATCAACTGTGATACAAGGTGACAGAATTTGTCACAAGGTGACAGAATTTTGGTAACACTTTTTTATTTGATCTGTGACAGGCCACTAGTAAAAACTTTTCACGCTGGGACTTACCGAATACGTACGAAATTTCCACAGAACACATTTATGCAGCATTTTATTTACTTCTTATACACCATCGTAAGACCACTTTCAACGAATTAGCGCAAAAAACACAGAGAAAAGAAGGCGCGACACAAAGGCTAGTGCTATTTGCGCTCGCTTTTCCGTTGCTTCTTCCTGTCCCCGTGTTATTTGCGCAATTTCATTAAAATATTTCCTACTTGCCAACTCACAAGTTTGCTTCATTATAACGCACTGCATGCAGTAGGCGCACTCCGCACAACCTCAAGAATCAGAGGCATCGCGAGCATGCTGCACCCCCGCCTGGTTTAACACGGTCTCCATGACTAGGCCCAAGCATTAGCCAAGCGAATATATCGTGTGGTTACGTCATCTCGTGGCATCATGTTATGTGACGTGACAATGACGAAAGGACGACGCTGTAGTGACGTCATCTATTTTACGTGATCTGTGTCGTCTGGATGACGTCCATGTCGTGGCTTCCTTGGGACCATAGAGTTTGCTAAGCTTGACTAGAGGGGACTCTGGCGCTGTGATCGTTCAGTCACCATGAGAGTGAATGAGTATTCAAATTTCTCTATAGTCTTCATTCTTGCGCTTTCGAACGCACTTGCGGCTTTGTTCATCACTGCGTTTTGGTTGCGTTTCGAATAAAATAACAGACCGTTGTGAACTCCGTGATGAATTGGTGAGCCTCAAAAGGTTATGACAGTGAAGGGCAACTGCTGAACATTTGCAGACTGCCGTCTCGTGACAAAGCGCTTTCAGCCCAGAAGAAGCGGAACGAAGCCGAAAATGAGAATATTCGATAAACTTGTGAACTGCCCATCATTCTCATGCTGGCTGAAGCGCAATGCGTTGGACACCGGTGTTTTCTCTAGTGTATCAATAGAAAACTCTATTATTTTGACTAAACATGTATTTCGCAGTCTATGACGTCATGGTGTTGTCACATAGTGCCGTCATCAAGCGATGATAGTTTTCGTGTCACTCGTGTTGATGACGACGTGAATTTTCACGTTTGATGAAAAATATCAGACTTTCACTGTAACAGCCTACTGTTGCAGTGGATCTTGTGGTAGAGAGTGCCAACTACGCTTAGGATGCACTTTCTTTACGGGGAATCACGCAAGCTCGCGCTCACAGTGCGGGCCTCAAGGAGCCCTGCAACACTTTCCCAGGTAGTGATGGCATGTATTCAGTAAAGGAGTTCATTTCCTCACAAATTTGCTGCCATAAAAAATTTTAGAATCCGTTGAGTACGAACGGAGTTACAAGGCTTTCCACAACCATGTAATTTCTCTCTCTCTCTCTTGTCCAGGCGAAAGTGCTGAAAGCAAAGCAGGGACGGATGGCACTTTTAGATGTGAAGCATCATATGATCAAGTTCGATCCGGTGTACAGCGTGACCACACTTGCGCGTCCGCTACACCACTCTCCCTTCTCCTACGCTCCCCCTCTCTCACCTATCAACGCCGACGCCGGCAGCGCCTGCTAGTGTACGCTTGATCCCCCCTCTCTCTCTTCTAGTCATCCCTCCACGCGGCGTTCACACTTGCATTGAGCATGCACGCCCCTTCTCCCCCATCTTCTATACTCTCTCTCTTTTTCTCACCTCGCAACGCTGATGCAGGCAGCGTCTGCTAGTGAGCTTCGAGAAAACCGACTGCCCATGCTGCACAGCCATTCACTGGCCACCCGGTCTACAGGCACTGGATCTTGACCTCCAAGGTAGTGCCAGTGGGAGATTTCTCCTGTGCGTTGCTGAACAATAAAGAATCACAGCGTGCGAGTTAACTGAAACCGGACTGCGGGTGTATGTGTACAGTTGAAGTGTTGTTGTGTCCCTCATCGCCCATTAGCAGCGATTGGCATGTTCCACTAGGAAACACCGGTCCGCCACAGCCTGTTTTGCGTCTCCCTAGGTTTCTCGCCTGCACAACGCTGCTACGAGCGCCAGCGTCAACGCCTCCGCCAATGTACGCGATAGCGCTTCGCATCTACACAGGGTTACCTTTAGTGAGAGATGGTGTAATGTTTAGGGGCGGAGCTCCTTATAGCGGCAACCGTTCCTCCCTCGTAGTAGTAGTAGTAATAGTAGTGTGTAACAAGTCTTACGTTTTGACCTCCAAGGTGGTGCCGGTAGGAGATTTCTTCTGTGCGTTGTTGAACAATAAAACATTCGCAGCGTGCCCGTTAACTAAAAGCCGAATGCTCCTATCTCTCATTCCCACTTAGCAGCCATTGGCATGTACATTGAGCACTATCTGACAAGAAAGGGTTGCTACGTTACACTCGCAGGGCGTAACCTCCTTGCTTTTAGAAAGGTTTAGCGAGCGTTGGGCCGCAGTGCCATGAGTACAGTGAACTAGTATATACCATGAACTCGAGGTGGTTAAAGGTGGGAAGTAGACACGAAGCGCAAGCCGTAAGAAAGTGTGCGTGTGCCTGCTCTCGTTCAGTCCTTGGAATGTCCGCTGGATGGCGGTGCTTCTTTGTGAGGAATATATGATGAAAAGACGCAAAATGGTGGTACTTAGAGTGTTGAATAGGTGGACGAACGGACACACAGATGGCTGCACGGATGGATGGACGCATAAACGGACGCACACATGGACGTGCGAGCACACGAACACACGCGCGCACGGACGGGCGGATGGACGCATGGGTGGCCACACAGACGCACGCATGGACGGACGGAAGCAAGAACGAATGAACGGACGGATGCTTCGCCCCACTTTCCATCATTCACTCCGTGGATATGCTGCCATTTTTTCTCTTCTTTTTAACGTCCCAAAACAACCATATGATTATAAGAGACGCCATAGTGGAGCGCTCCAAAAAAGGTAAAGCAGGCGTAAGAAATGACTGGAGTGTACTTCAGGCGTGATAGTACGCTCTACAGTATCCCAGCACCTGATGAAGTTCCACTCTCGCAAGATGTATACACATCGTTCTCGGCTGAAGGAGCGAACGAAGAAAAAGCACTCGTTCGCGCAAAGCGAGCCGCACCGCGTACCACGCACCCAATTAAATATTGAGGGGTGCTCGTTCAAGCATGACTCAGCCACGTTATGCCCACGTGTCTCGCCGGCTCCTTGCAGGTCGTCGGCCAGGAGGGCGCCGCATCATCGATTTCGTGGAACTATATAGCAGCAAGCTCGATGAAACGCTGCCCTTGGGTCACGCGAGGTTGCAGCGGGCGCATCATATACAGAGACAGAAAAGTTTCTCGAAGAAACGGTGTCCTGCGCATGATAATAACGGTACTACTAATTGTTGGGATTTCACGTCTCAAACCCACGATATAATGATTAGGAGGGAAGCTGTAGCGAAGAGCTTCGGAAGTTTTGACCGTCTGGTGTTCCTTGACGCGCGCTGACATCGCACAGTATTCGGGTAAAGCATTTCGCCAAGATTGGAATGCGACCGCCGTGGCTGGATCTTGAACAATCAAGCTCGTGGTCAGCAGCTGAGTAGCGTAGCCACACCACCACCGCGGCAGACGTCCAGCCCATGATTAGACAACTTTAGTTTTGAGTACACAGGAGATCTGCGCGCATGCTTAGAGCAAACTGCAATGGGACCGTGCGTCCGCAGAGCTCTTGCACACGCACAATTTGGACTGTCTATTGTTGCGTTTTGACGAAGTTAGGCGTATTCAGGGCCTCTCCGCTAACGCAAACCGAGATGCTGCTCGTTTATTTTCAAAATTATTAATTCTCCAAGGAAATCGTCAACGAGTTTGCGTTCAGTGGCGGCAACAAGTTCTAACAGAAAATGGAATCGCAAAGGCTGCGCATCATTGAGAGCCCTTCTCGCAACAGTTGCGTCACTTCAACGCAAGTGCTCACCCACAAGTTCACTTGATAGCTAGTATGCATCTGTTCCCTTGCATACTGCCAGAGCGTGTTAGCACAGGCCAAATCATGTATAAATCGTTGACTAGTGCCAGCTAACATTCGCTAAAAACGTTATACAATCGATTGCGTATTTATGGGACCTCAATGCATTTTGAGCTTTGTATACCATTTATTGATGAGCTGGCATAACGTAAGCTTAGACGTCCACCGGTGTGGACCAACACTTATAGTGTTCGGTTGCTGACCCGAAGGCAGCGGATACGATCTTGGGTGCGGCGGTCGTATTTCGATGGAGGCGAAATGGTGGAAGACCGAGTACTGTGCGCTGTCAGCACCCGTTAAACTACTTCAGACTGTCAATGTCCCTGCAGTCCTCCACTACGGCCTTCTCATGATTACATGGCGGTTCTGAAACGTAAAATCTCAGATACGATTATTAACATGAGCTCCAACATCTCGTATATACATTCTGTATCTCAATTGAGTGTATACATAAAAGTTAGGGAGGGCTGCTTAGACGCGCTCATTTGCGAAAGTAGATGCCTACTATATTCAACGATTTTCCGAAACTACCTGAGGAGACTATTCATGATCGTGAAAACCGGCATACACTGATAGTGTGACGGTGCACAAAAAAAAACGTGCTCTGGCTTTTCAAAAAGGGAAGCTTGGTGGCAGAAGCGGCATTCGTAAAAGCAGGCGGGAACCTAAGCAAGGAGTGCCGCCTTTGAGGGGAACAGTCTTCAACAAGTGAGCTAACTAGAAGCTGTAAAAAGCATTGAAAAGGGCTAGATAGTTGGCATTCAAACGAAAGCTTAGCGCTGACTTGTAGTTTTGTACCTGAGCACTTTCTTTTTTTTCCCCGTGCATGTCAGCTTTTGCTTTTTGTCAATTTATTCCAACAATACTTCTTATACTGTGTTTGTGTGCCCCGCCGCGGTGATCTAGTGGCTAAGGTACTCGGCTGCTGACCCGCAGGGCGCGGGTTCGAATCCCGGCTGCGGCGGCTGCATTTCCGATGGAGGCGGAAATGTTGTAGGCCCGTGTGCTCAGATTTGGGTGCACGTTAAAGAACCCCAGGTGGTCTATATTTCCGGAGCCCTCCACTACGGCTTCTCTCATAATCATATAGTGGTTTTGGGACGTTATACCCCACATATCAATCAATCTGTGCTTGTGTGGCATACAGCTGTGCCCGTGACAAGCGCATTTTTACTTAGGACGCTAATTGAGAAACTTGCCAATAAGATCCTGATTTGGGAACTTTTTGTGGGTAGCTACGAATGTGACAAATAGACCAAATAATACACCCAAATGAAAAAATAAAATTACCTTCTTGCTGTCTACTATTCAAGGGAGCCCCTCTTCTTATGCTTCGACAGAACTCGTCAAGCGACAGGCTGCCTGCACCATCAAACCCGAACAAACTTTGATTGGCCGTACACGCTGTAACCCTACGGTACAGAGGTAAGTCTTTTCCTCTATTCTTCAGTTGTATACGCAAAAACAAACATAAGGGCAAAGGAATGAACGAAAGCAGCAAGATAGACGGCTTTACAGAGATAGACGAAACCGTATTGTTTATTTGTAAAAGCGAAAATTCGTCCTGGCTTTTGACGTGGCAGCAGCCCCACATGACTACGTGAAACGCCGCAGAGGTCAACTGCGCTAAAACTTGAACCACCTGAGATTGCTTAACTTACAGAGGTTATCAAAAGTTCCCAGGCTACGCTTCCGTAAGAATACATAGGATAGTGGCCTGGGAACGCTCGACTTCTTTTGTACATCTAAAGGTAAACCTGCTGTTAGCCGTACGTTCCACCACTCTCCCGCCGAAATACGGCCCAAGTGGCTGGCCATTGAAACCTCCGGCTTAGCAGAGCCACTAAGCAACATTACGGCAGGTTCCACGTTTTTCGCTTCCACTCAGTGTACCTCGTCATAGCTTTCGTATGCTTGGCTGTTGTGCGAAATACATTTCGCGCTCAGTACAATAGACAAGAGAACAAAGTGAAGAGACGCTTCCTTCTCTTTTCCATCTTCTTTTTCACGAAATGTATTTTACGCCACATTCAAGCACGCCTAAGCAATCGCTCCCAAAAGAAAGTTTTCTTCTGAAATACTTGGCGGCACATCGCTACCTTTCGTTTTAACCGCTCTGACATGCACGATGCAACTGCGTGCACGCTTCATACTTGTTTGCAGCGCCGCTTCGAGGTATTCTCGCCATCTCAAGGTCGATCAACGGCTTAGCGTGTGTGGGTTGGCGGGCCGGCCGGCGAAGAAAGTGGGGAGGACAGCCTTTTGGTCGCGAAGACAGCGTGGTCTCTCAGACACGCCCCGGCTCGGCACACGGGGGGGGGGCGATGATCCGACCGTCTGGAGCCCCTTCCCATCCCGTCACATTCCAGGCACAGCCGACAGAGTTAACGGCTCTTTATTTCTCGCCATCCTTGACGAAGATGACAATGGCAGCTCCACGTGATGTTCTCACAACTGGGTTCGCCGTAGAGCGCCGGCGTACATCACCGCGGGACGTCCCGTGGGTGGATCAAAGAGAGCGACGTCTCCTTTGTGTGTGTGTGTGTAGTATATGCAAGCGCCTCGACGGGAATTCTCGCTGACGTCACAGAGCGGAAGCGGGATGTTGGCTCCCTCTTGCGCAACACCGTGACGGGCGAAACGAGGCCCTACGGGCCCGGGCTGGTCGCTGGAAACTAGAGATTGCGTAACCCCCTTAGATAAGCACGTTTTGCCTGAGCCTATCTATTGACTGCTCGGTTACGTGAACGTTAGCCTCTTGCGCAACACCGTGATATGCGAAACAACGCCCTACGGGTCTGGGCTGGGGACTGAAAATTTAAGATTGCGAAACCCCCTTAGATCAGCGCGTTTTTCCGGAGCTTATCTGTTGACTCTTTGGTTACGTGAATGTTATCTACGCAGTACGTCTCTGCGTGAGGACTCCTCTGTGAATCACTTAGTGTGACTATAGTTGACCTTGACAAGAAAGCTACGCTCAGGAAGCAATTAATAATTCAACTCCTATCAAAATGAGGCTTTTAGGCGTAGAGTTTCGCTCTTTGGTCGCCAGGATGTTCTTTAAAGCGCGTTTTCATATATAACAAAAAAAATTACAGCTCGCAAGCTTAATATGTATGACAACACGAAAAAAAAAGTGTTGTGTGAATTCGCGCACTATGTTCATGACGACGTCTCGAGACATCTAATCACGTTTAAAACATTATTCCGAAAATGCGAACTACAATTGCGTCTTCTGATGAGAACTAAACAAAAATGTTCTCGCTAGCTTGTTTCTGTACTTCCTTGGCTTCCATTAGCGCTTACGTTACGGATGTTACGGATAAAAACCCCGATGTAACGCCTTTCAGCAGTCGAATGTTTAATCTTTAGAATCAACTTCACCTAACTTACAGTACCCATTTAAATAAGGCTACAGGCTGTTCCCAATGCCTGTCGCCAACAGCAATGCCTATACTTTGTTCTTAACGCTAGCCATGTGCTCTTTATTATATCTGATTTTTAAAAATGTTTTTTATATCTCAGAAACCAGTGGGTAATTCTTATTATAGGGTGCTGTTTCAAATGTGTTTTTTATGCGGACCATTTCTTAGTAAACCTACGGTTTACTTTGGCATTTTTGTCTGCTGACCCGCAGGTCACTGGATCGAATTCCGGTTGCGGCGGCTGCATTTTTTATGGAGGCGGAAATGCTGAGGACCGTGTGCTTAGATTTGGGTGCACGTTAAAAAATCCCAGCTGGTCGAAATATCTGGCGCCCTCCACTACGGCATCTCTCATAATAATATGGTGGTTTTGGGACGTTAAATCTCACGTATCAATCAATTATTTTTGTCTACTTATCTATCTACCTATCCAGCCGCCTTCGTGTGGGTGCTCTTGAGATTGCCTCATGCGCACGGGGTAGACCAAACTTGATGAGGGAAGGTAAAAGGGTCTTAAAATATTACTGCCTGGCCATGACATCAAATCGTCTCCTTCAGACACATGTTGAACATACCGCGGACCGCGCTATATGCACTACAGGTGATTGACAGTTTGTATCCTCCCAGTAACGACGAGAACAGACACTGAATATTTTAATGCGAAAGGTTCAAGAAAAACCGACTGTGGCAGCGTCGACTCGGCTAGTGCATAGAAAAACAATTGAATCCTAGCAAGTATCGAACCCAAGCGTTCGGCTCGGCATTCAGGAATTTGCCACAGAACTAGTCCATATCTTGGCGCTGCCTTGAAAAACAAAACTTATACTTATGCATAGTTGTGCTGCAGCGTCAATGGTAGTTGCAGTGCTGGCCATGTAGTTTTCAAACAAAGCAGTACACATTAAATACGTGCTCCTGTAATGCGGGCGTCATCTCGGATTAACGCCAATTGTGGTTCCAGCATTGGCTCCGCTTCTATGGCAGTGTAATAAACATTACATTTGCATTTCTTGATTCAGGAAGCTATGTTCAAGTGTTGCTACATTCTGAATGAATATGCTAATGAAATGTGCGTATAATATTGCTACCATATATTCACATCATCTCACCGTAAAGTGTACTTCATTTCGACGATACCGACGTCTGCGGTCTAAGCTTGGTTCTGGCGTCACGTCGGAGCCCTTGTTATTCGTTTTACACATGTAGTCGGCGTTCCTGGTAAACCCACGATGTGTGTAGACAACAGTTATAAAAACAGGTCGATCCACCTCATAACGCTTCGCTCAAAGCCGGAAAAATGCAGCATAGAGAATTAATCACTGACTTATACGCATGAAACAGATTCCCATAACGCTTGGGATCTGTCTATGGTTTTCGTACTCTTTTATAGAGTTAAAGATGCGAGCGACTATGGCAACGAGAGTACTGAAAGCCGGCAGGTAATGTTTCAATCACTCGTCATAATGACATACTATAAGGAAAGACGAATCCTGCCGGAAGTCTATGCTTCTCATTTGTATTTGTGCACCTCATTGGAGGCTTCGTTTATTCAGAATTAACAGCAGCATTTGTGTCACGCCGTTAGCACAGCCATCACCATTTCTATACCTCGCGCCGGGCAATCATTGGTATTTTGCTTAATTAATGGGCCTGTATAGCGATCATTTCGAGTCAATACATCCATCTACGAGACAAAGAACATGACACGCAAGCACGGGCATTTTGTGTCGAGGCACGCAATTGCCCACGATGAGCCCAATGCGACATGCGAGTCGTTTGTGTACGAGGCGTTTATTGTACGTAGCCGCGAGTATCAATGTTTACCAATTATTAAGTGGGAAAGCATCCTTAATGGTTTCTTTGGGGGCAAGATTGATTCTTGACGATGTTTCGACGTCCACGGGTCTGTGCGCTTGCTTCGACGTATAGGTCGTGGTTTTTCGAACACCACATTATTAACCATACGTTTTTTTTTCTTTACTATAGTTACTTTTTTTCTTTTTTGCAACATACAGGGAATATATTGTCACACGTGTTTTTACGATGTACCCAAATTTCACCCACAAAGACTGCTTGCAACACTCAACGCGAACCATGCCACATTATATTTTTCAGAACCTTACCCGGATTGTTCAACATCGTTCCGTTAAGATTGCGCGCACGGTGCGGATGGTCTAGTTTATTTAGAGCTCACGCAGGCACCAGCGATAGCGTTGAAACCTTCGATAGCTCATGCATCAAAGCCGACGCCCCAGCTTTAACGCCTGCCAGTTAATCGACGTCCGACACTGTCTTGCCGCTATCGGTGCAAATTGTGTATTGATGCAGTTCTGAGTTTTCATTTCCGTGGGGACAGGCTTACCAAAATAAAGAGTTTCACTTTGAACACGCCGACTTCTGACTTCATCAACTTCACGACCCTGTGGCAATATCAAATAATGAGCGCTCACGTGCGATTGCTCTGGCAGGGCTTTATACTGTTATTTTCACTGAGAAATTGTTCATTCTCCGATTGGTGGAGCTGCATACCGCGTGTGTGTCCGCGGTTAATTCTGCATAAGGAGCAAAAAATGCAGACAAAATAGTAAAAAAAAAAACATCCTCGTCTTCTCTATCTTTGTCCTATGGCAACAAGGCGGCTGTTTAACTCTAAAGTTCCTTAGAAATATAATGGTTCCAGAAGTTCATGTCTTCTTTAGTCGAAAGCTTATCAAAGCAAAAAAAAAACTATGAAGCCAATGATATCAAGGGGGGTATGATATGTAGGTTCATATTTGTAGTGTGAAATAAAGAGCTAAGAATTAGGGTCTACGAAAAACACCTTTGCTGTGGGTGGTGCGCGAACTCACAACCTTCTAATTACGCGTCCTATAGTCCTCCCATTGATTGATTTATGAGGTAGCTGCTGGTGTGCTTCGTTCCTTTGCTGACGTATTACGGCAACTTGCGCTGTCTGACAAAAAGAAAAGCGAAACTTTCAACCTCCCTGGTGTTACTATAGAAAGGTGAAAAATAGTTAAGCAAAACCAACTCGTCTTGTTGTCATTGCATAACCGAGAGGTCTATTGAACTGATACTCCATGGAGACGGCGTTAACGAGTAGCCTACGTCAGTTGACATCATTCGACGCTCTAAACGATCCGAAGCGAGCCAATATCAAAATAATTCGGCCTACCCAAACTAACACAAGCATACATTGGGCATATTGATCCAACAAGAGCGAAAGGCCTTACGCACACCATGTGATTAATTAATTAATTAATTAATTAATTAATTAATTAATTAATTGATTGAATGAATGATTGATGTGAAGGGTTTAACGTTCGAAAACCACCATATGATTATGAGAGATGCCCTAGTGGAGGGCGCCGGAAATTTCGACCACCTGGGGTTCTTTAACGTGCACTGAAATCTGAGCACACGGGCCTACAGCATTTCCGCCTCCATTGGAAATGCAGCCACCGCATCCGGGATTTGATCCCGCGACCTGCGGGTCAGCATCCGAGTACCTTAGCCTCTAGACCTCCGCGGTGGGGCACTCCTCTCATTGAGCTATGGTTTGAGTTCTGTCGTTCACTTCGCTGGAAGCTTTCGCGCTCGTAATCCTTGGAGTTTTCTTTTTAAAAGGTTCCTTAACATAAGAGTTTACGTGTCGCAACATAGGATATCTATTTCACGCTGCAGAGTAAACGGAAAGTAACAACTGGACCTTATTAACAGTTGTGGTTGTTGCTTTCAAGCTTGCGAAATTGCAATTTTTAGGCACGTAAATCTCCGAAGCTTGAAGCCATGGTCCAGATAGGGCTTATAAGGCAGAAGTGACGGAGGTATCTCTTCACAGATGGCCCTTGCGAATAGCGGCCCTATTTGCACGTGTGATTGGATGTCCAGCATTAGTACTGGCCGCAATGTTCTCGTACAAATCAACCTTAGCCTAAGATGGAGAAGAGGACAGCAAAGGAAAGGCTGGAATATCAACTTCGCTTCTTTTCCTTTTGCTATCCTACGCATAAATGACAAATGATGGTGTTGAGGGGAAAGAGGGAGGACGATAACCAAAGCACGAATGAAAATTGTTCAGAAAGTTTCCCGCAATCTGCAGCGTATAGATACAAACGAGCGCAGTAGTCGGTTGTCTTCAAATGCAGCTGAAAAGTTCGCACAGCTTCGATCCTAACCAGCGGTCGCCATATATGATGGAGTATCATGTCGATTGAACGCAAATTTCTGGGCAATATCACGTAACTTTCTTGCAGCGTCTATTTTTAGAACTCTGCGTTCACTCGGCTTACGGATTCTTGCGCATTATTCAGCGTATGCTCACAGCACATGTAGAAAATTTCTCCTGAAACTGCCTGGCGCCCAACGCGCTGATAATGAGCCACGTTACTGCTTTGTCGTTGTCTTTTAAGTTACGGCTTGCCGCTAAGTTCCATTTCGCAAGACTTCATGCACACGCAGATGGGAGGGAGCGCCGACTTCAGCGCCGTGTAGCGCTATGCTACAATACGATAATAACAAAGTGCACATCTTCATCAACAAGCTAGTCAACAAACTAACAGGATTCTTGCGGTCAGATGAAGGAATAGAAATAGTAAGCCGAAATTGTGGATGGATGCGAAACTTCATTGTAAGTCCTGAGGTGCACTACTCAACGCGCAGCAGGCCGCTCCCATGTTGGGGCAGTTAGGCCAAGCCCAAACGCCACATAGCGGGCTAACTGGACACCCCACAGTTCGTCCGCAACATCAGGGCTCTCTATAGCGGATAGCCACTAGTCTTCATTGGATCGGTCTGTGCCCCGTAAGGAGAGACAATGCAAGAGTATGTGGTCTAGGCTAGGAAATTCGTTTCAGTGCCCTCTGGAGCCGCTATAGGATCAATTTGGGGATAAATTTTATGCAGTGAAGCCCGGCTGGGATGTGAACCCGTCTGAAGTATAGTCTGAGAATCAAAGCCTGCGCTCGATTTAGTTTCTTGCTATAGTATAAATTTATTGTACGTAGCTTTCGCATTTCACGTTCATAACTATCGTACCTATGCAGCAAGAGGTATCCTGTCACCGCCAAAGGCACTTGGCCCAACGTAAGTCGAACAAAAAGAAGTAGAAAACCATGACCACTGCAACAACAACGACGATGGCGATAACGGCAATAATATCCGCACATATCTGCAGCCATAATGGCGCGCCCATAACGTATCAGAGACCAGACGACGTCGTCATTCGTCGCTGACGACTTTAATGGTCTTTAACTGGCTATAAGGTAGGACAATCGAGGAAAACGTGCGCAAAAGCGCATAGTGGCATTGAGCTACGGGCGAAGGAGGAAGAACAAGAAGCTAGGTTTTTTTTTTTTTTGCGAACACCGGGGAAACATAGCAAACAGATGTAACCCGAGTGAGCCGGACCATTCGAGGGCGTTACCGTTGACTGATTCGACACTGATCGTATATACAGGCAAAGGGAAAAAGACGTGAAGAGTAACGAAGAAATGACAGAATGTCGAGGAACCAGGAAAAGAAAAATCTCCCGTCAATCGACGTTCCACCTAAGTGCGGCCGACGGTACGAAAAACAATGCCGTCGCGGTGATAAGTAAAACGACGAAAGAACTTGCGTGATGTAGCGCGTGATCGGTCTTGCAGAACTCCGAACTCTTTATTGTTTAAGCAACTACACGCTAATGGGCGGGAAAAAGAAAAGTCTATTTCTGCCTGTTGTCAACGGCGTCCACCCGTCCACTCGAAAAAAATGAAGGGAAGGGGTAGGAGGGGGCAGCGAGAATGGAGCAACGGGCTCCGTTTCTTCTTCGGCGAAGCGACTTTCATTCTTTCGGGTGCCTTACCCGCCACGCCCTCTCGCGACAAGGAACAAAGGAGCAATGTTTCTCCTACAGTGTTCAAGTTTCTCCTCAACCACGGGGGTCCTGCGCGCACGCATCCGCACGCCGAGCCTAGGCGGCCGCGGCCAGTCTAGATCGATTACTTTTACCTACGATTGATGCAAGCAATGCAGGAGTCACGTTTATGTATTTGTGTTATTGGGGTAGATATAAAAGCCTTCTTTTCTTATCGCCAGGCACTCGCACGATGCTCCTCACACTTCCGTGTGTGTCTCGAGTTGTTTCATACTACCAAATTGTCACGAATGTACAAGAAGCTCTGCTTCCCTAAACAGTCTTTGTCTATAGATAACCTTTGACTGTACACAAATTATGGCTTTTTTGAGTGCAATGGACATACTTAGTAAGCATACGCGTTTTTAGTTTCGCACGGCACCATGCAATAGCACTCATCAATTCAAAGAGGCGCAAGAAAAAGCACCAAAGTTAATTTTTCAACAATCAAGAAAACGTGATACCACTGCACAGTCCATGCGTGAAAGCACGATTATATACAGTTGCTGGAGTTGTACGTGCCGCTACCGCCATATGATTATCGGGCACGCCGTCGTGGTGGTCTGCAGATTAATTTCGACCCACTGAAGTTTTTCGCCGTGAATCCAGACATAAGCACATGGGTGTTCTTTGCGTTTTTCCCCCATATAAATACGGCAGCCATGGCCAGGAGTCGAACCTGCGCCCTCCAGCATAGTCGCACGACACGCAAGCAGGCTATGCTACCACGGCAAGAAAAGCACGAAAGGAAACGGGCTGCAAAGTTTCACCGAGCGTTTGTTTGCCAGATTGGGTGACAATAATCAGAAACATTTCAAACATCATTATAACTACACTTTGTTCAAAAGTAAATAAGCGGCTTCTGTCAATTAACCCAAATTCTCAATCACATGCGTTTTGAATTGCCCATGCCAGCACTGAGAGTTTGGACGGAATTATGCACGCATGCAGTAAGCCTCTCTCGTCCACATGATTATCATTTGTCATGCAAAACTCAACACAAAATGCACTTCTAATAGCAGCTGTGCACAGCAGGTAAGTACAAACACTCTCAATCACCTTTGTGAAAAGAGTATTCCAAATCCAGAGTAGTAGTAACCACCAAAGCCATAACGCTAACAACACAATTGTGGCATGCACAATGACCGCAAACGCGAGGCAAATCGCGAGACGCATCTGAAGCAGAGAAGCATGTAGGCACAGCATGCTATAATGTTGTAGTAAATTCGTGCACTGTGCCGCTAGTTCCTCTACTAAAGTAATCGAGCTGCCGCAATGCCAACAGCCACTATAGGATCGCTCCCGAAAGAACACCGTCGGGTGCGAGGCCATCTCTTACTTCTTTCGCACGACCCGCGTGGTAACGTACGTATACACCCCTGAGACGGTCGTTACCGCATCAAAAACATTGTAATTGAAGGGCTAGTGGTGTACTGTATTCATGGCTAAGAGTCACAATTGTGGTAAGCACGTAAGTAGAATATAAGCAAACTTTAACACGAAACAACTAAGCGAAGTACGCGACGACGGAGACTAAGTGTGGGCTACATGCTGTTCCCTCTTCGAATAACAAGTGGAACTCTATGGCACTCACAGTTCCTCACAAATACGTAGAGGGGAGTGTGGCGCCTACGTCTATGCGAATTTCTTAGGGGGCTAAGTTGGAGCGCTGGGAATGATGGTATATGTGTCTGTGAGGCTTGTGTTGGCTCGTGTTGAGTGAGGTTTCGGCTCAAAAGCGAATACGAATGCGTAAATAAAGCTTCTCTAAAACAAAACGCTTATAAGCGGATCTCATTCACGCGTATTATATTCTAAAATAAATGCCCACTCACCTTGACAGCGGAACCAAACGGCGAAGGAAAGAAACAGACGACATACACGTGGCGGAAAGAGCGCTCGCTTTGTCGTCTGCCTGCCTAGTTTAGTGACCGTTGGTTACTTCTTACTTTTCGTAAACTTGTACGTCAACGTAGAAGGTCGCAGTGTTAAATAAAATACATTTCTGTGCAATGATAAAACAAATAGCTTATTACGTGCTCTTTTAATAAAAAAATCAACCTCTTTAACGTGAACCCAGACGCGTCTTTGAGTTGTACAAATGCGAGTCAAGTCCGAAGCTCACGTATCCCGTCATTCCCTTGCATCCAGCAGCTCACTAGCGTCAGATTTCTCTCTATATATGTTTGTGACAAACTCTATGATTGTACTCTTGTTTATTGGGTTCACTTAATATGTATATATGTGTCCTTTTGTGAATGTGCAGCTATATGCATTGCATCAGCATATATTAGGCGTCCGGTGTCAGTGGGTAATCAATGAATGGGCTGACTCACCAAGTATCGTCTAGGGAGCCGTGCGGATGTGCCAACGTACGTCACAGCAGGAAACTTTTTTTTTCTTCAGTATCATTCAGTTCCTTCAGATGGCACCAGCTACCGCCTACATCACGGCTGTGACGCTCTCACAGCTCCATCCACTTATATAACGTTGAAACTGCAGTGCTGAGCCACAATGGTTTCGCTGCGATCGAGTCTACAGTTTGGAGGTACATCTCGTGGCTTGCGGCCTTGAAAACGCGTGGATAACGTCGCTACACTATGTTAATTTGCGATAAATAAATACAGCAAGCCTAGCATGCAATCTCCGGGTGAGAACTCCGCAGTATCCGTGTCTTTTTGATCAAAGTGAATGGCGTCTCACTGACCAAACGAAACCTACTAGCTTCGTCGTTTTGTTTCGCGTTGTTTTCATCACCACAGGTTCGTCTCCTTGTTTTTATAATTATTTCGTTCGATATCAAGCTCACAGGGACGGTTTTCTGTAATTTTCAGTGCCGTCGAGAATAGATACATTCGCTAGGCCTACTCGCTTCGCTAAACCGGGGTAAGCCATTTCGGTTCTGATGGGGAAAAACAGTTTCTCCGAGGCAAAATGGAGCAACGTTTCTCCATTTAACGAAGAACACTGGGGACGTCGCCGTTTATCCCTGAGCGGAAAGAATGTCACTTTATTTTTATGAGTATCTGCCCATCATTGACGGCAGTAAACAATGTCAGGCGTACGGGCCTCCTGCCTAAAGATTGAACCCTAAAGCATTTGTTAACGTTGCTTTTAGTTTTTATGGTACGAACTTGCGCAGAAGACTTGGGCACAGGAACCGTTATGGGTCTATGTTTAAGTTCTTTCTCGTGAGGTTAAAATACGTTTAACCTCTTCATAACGGGCCTTCGTAAAAGACAGTTCTTGATGCCAGGAACGTACTCACGTTCCGGAATCTTGTATCCAATAAAGCGCATACAACGAAAGTTGTAGTCTATTGCGAATTGGGATCTACCCACCTGTCCGGGCACATCCGCACCATACAAATGGCATCAAATTTCCTTCTTCATGTGTCCGCTTCCTCTTTACAGATATTCGTAAGGCTAATTTCAAAAAAAAATGTATAGGCCTAACTCCTCCCACGCAGCAATGTTCTTTCTTTTTTTCTTTCTTTTCTTTCTTCGTTCTTTCTTCTTTCTTTTTTTCTTAAAAGCAGCCTACTGCCCCCCCTCCCCCTCCCATGCTTTGCCGTTTTCGTTTCTCTTTCTTTTCTTTTCTTTTTTTTTCACAGAAGGTGTAGTGTTATTGGGGCACGACACTGCAGCGAGGTTATTTCCAACATGCCTGATCTTTCTACGTGCAGACATTCTCCGATCGAAGCAATACTTTGGATACGGCAATACTGCGGATACGGCACGCTATTTTCGACCTCATCAGAGCGTATACGCTCCGTAATTTTCCACGACGACGTGGATGAGGTGTTGAGGTACTCGCACAGGCCACCGCGTCGAAATTATGTTATGGGATTATAGATAATTTGGAGGTGTAAGAGGGGGGAAATACACAAAAAAACATTTATCATTCACATTTCCTTCAAGAATATTCTAAAAATGCATGAAATGATGCTACAATTCCTTTTTATGATTGGACAGAAAGTAAGTTTGTCGTAGATAGGCATTTGCTGCAGAAGAATGTAAGGAATGCAAACACGTATTCATTCACGCACATACATCACGAGTGCCTACCATCAGCTGAAAGGCCACACCCTGGCGGAAAGGAAGGGATACACAAAGAATTCCCCGAGCATGCGAAGATTTTCTAACCGCCATCCAGCAGTTTCAAATTCTCATCTACAAAAAAGACACTATGTTGAAATATTGCGTGAAAAACAGACGCCAGAGCCATGAAATGGCACCAACATATCCTGAGTATTATATACTAACCAATAGAAAGTGACAGAGAGAAAATAATAAATAATAAGCACGTGAAGATTCAACAATTTTCATTGCATTTGTACGGCTGTTCTAGAATGACATCGAGATGAATAGGCATTTCCTACGGGGCCCCTACGACGCTTTATTTTATTCCCCGATTACGGCCCAGCCAAGTCGAAATTTTCAGCCCTGAGACGAAATAGGCAACAGAATGAAAGGAGAGCTTCGAAAGTTCAAAGTGCATTCTCTTTTACAGAACGACGAAGCGCACAGCGATTGTTGCGTCGAAACGGCAGGCCATCAGCCTTTTCTCAGGCTTCGGTGCGAAATCCACTTCTCGAGCCGCACACTTTACAGGCACCGCATTTTGTGTGGCACTCGAGCAGGCGTTCGCGCTACAGCAGCATATTAACAAAAGGCAAAAAGCGAGCGTGCCATCCGGATTGCCAAAAGAGCACAAGTGTACGCCACACGCTTTTATGACTTCTCTCAAAGCGTGCTCTGCTCCCGTTGCCACAACCGGATCAGGGCGCGTCAAGAGAAGAACCATTAGAAGTACAAACAACGCTTTAAAAAATTTTATGATTTTGTAGAGCTGAGCATTTCTCAGCATGAAGCTGGCGAGTACTTGCCCTTGTTTCGGAGTTGTCGACTTGAGAACGCTTTTTTGCGTATTTATTTTTTTTCTTTCAGACGCGTTTGTATGGCTTAATATTTTATACGCGGATCATAAATACCACTAGTGAAAAAGCACCCCCTCAAGCAAAGAAGGAGGCGACTTGGGACGATGGTGCGTGCGTCGGCTCTGGAAGCGTTAGTGTAAACGTTTAGCACTCGAATTCAAGGAATGTGGCCACTTGCTTCACATGAAGTATACGTCTAATGTACGCGACGTCATGCGAACTGGAGAAAACAGGATCAAGAAAGAAGGAGCATTTATCGCTTGAACTGAATCTAGCGTGTTGGACGGTGGTGCGATCGTTTTATTTCAGAGAATAAATAAAATACCGCGAAGACGTCAACGCTGTTGCTAATTTATTTATTTATTTATTTATTTATTTATTTATTTATTTATTTATTCGTTTATTTATTTCTTCGTTCATTCATTCAAAGGAAGTTAGGTAGAGGGGGGGGGGGGTAAGTAAGCACCTCAGATTAGGAGGTGAGGCACGAAGGCTTGTCTATCTGAATTTTGTTTTGATATAAATCATACCCTTATATTAGAGAAACTGTTACGCTATGGCTACCGCGGCAAGGCGGCAGAACTCATAAAATTCTAGCTACAACATCGTATTCAGCGAGTCGACATAAACCAGGATCTGTCTACTCCCCTTGCCGTGTCTTCAGGTGTGCCACAAGGCAGTATCTTAGGCCCATTCCTTTTTAATCTCTATATTAATTATATTATTGCCATAAACCTTCAGGCAAAATTTATAATTCACGCTGATGATACTAGCATCTTTTTAATAGGGAATTTGGCTGATGAATTAATACATGAAGCCAACTTAACCTTACAAAAGTTAGACGAATGGGCATCTCAAAACAGTTTCAAATCAAATACAACTAAAACAAAAGCTATGTTATTTCACAGTAAAAATAAAAAAATTGTAGTTAATGAAACTTTAACAGTAAAGTCCACACCTATTGTCTTCGTATCCAGTTTTAAAACATGAGGCGTCGTCTTTCAGGAAACATTATGCGGGGACGCACATGTGGATTGCCTAGTAACAAAGCTCTCTCAAGTGACCAGTATTGTTTACCGCAATCGTCATATACTGCCACAGAACATTATGATGCTAATTTTCAACAGTTTGTTTTAATCCAGACTGAACTAATGTCATTTAGTTTGGGGCACCACTACACAAGGAAATCTACACAGAATACACGTCCGACAAAAAAAAACGTTCTTACGCACAATTGAAAATGTCCCAAGACATTTCCACACACGTATTTCTTAAAATATAGGATGTTTCCAGCCACAACACTATATGAATACCGTTTGTGTAAGGCGTATAAAGAAGAGTTAAAAACCAGATCATATGTTTTAAGCGCCTTTCAAGGTTACAAGAAAACACCCCTGTATATGCAACACGTAAAAGGGAGTACTGGAAAATACCGACAGAGCGAACAATATATGAGAAACAAACACTCGGAAACAACTTACCAAGATTATTAAACAGATTATTGTGCAAAAGGCTACAATTAGAGAACATGTCTTTTAAAAGCCATACACAGTTATTTTGAACTCAAGACAAATAATTTTTGAGAAGCATTCTTCTGATGCCTCTCATTTCTAAATCTCGCGCGCACTAATAATTGAGGTGACGTAGGAAGAACGTTATTGTAATGCAGTATTTTTTTCTTCTTTTTTTGTCTCTGCAAAAGATTGCAATTTTGTATGCTTAGACATTATTGTATTTTATATGTCTTGTATTATATAATGCTGATTTATGTTGGTTTCTTGTTGTTGCATCACTGCTGTTAAGTGCCAATGAGGGGACCAGCGGCCTCGTCAAGCTGTCCAAACGGCAGCTTTTTCCGCCCGCCCCGTCGTATCATTCATTGTATTGATGCGAAAATAAAGTCATTGTCATTGTCATATTATTATTACTGCAGCTGTGCGCTTTATGTGCAACATATGAGCGCTTTTTTTATTAGGCCAACCAACTAAATGTTCAGACTAAACATGCAGACGATTATTTTGTCTAGTTCACTCGTCTTAGCTAGAAACGTATACGTATGTGTCGACGTATAATGATTCTGGTTTTCTCTCGCCGTTGGACCACTCAAGGCTCAAGCTCAACACTTCCGACTACACGCTATGGTTGCTGTTGCTGGCTATTTGATTCCAAAATCTACTTTATGACCTCATCAGGTGGTGGTAATTTAAGGTTGGCTCCATGTTTCAGCCTCGTCTTTAGGTCTTCCTTCCCTTACCCCGCATGGTGCAAGGTAGCAAACACGGCTCAGCCTGTTTAACCTACCTGCTCTAGGCGAGCGGGTATCGAGGCACTCTAGCCTGCCCCTTCCTCGTACCTCTCATAGTCGCCTGGCAAATCGCACTTGACGAGGAGTCATAAAACTCTCTGTGAGGGCATGCATTCTTCCAATACAACCCAGCACTTCCAGGCCAACTTAACTGTATACATAAGCCCTCAAATCAAGTAGTCTTTTTTATTACTGAGAGAACTTAAAAAGAAAAAAAAGACAGACAAGAATTTAGATCTGCGTTATTCTCGAGAGAAAGTATGGGCATTATACATATTGAAGAAAAGCTGAGTAAAACACACAATAGGATTTCCCAGTGCCCCCATTATATACGAGCAGTAGACCCACGAGAGCTATAATTTCGTGCAATTTTAATGAGAATGTCAAAACGGCCAACATCGCGAGTCTCGCATCGAGTTAACAACTCAAACTTCTGGAAAGGAGAAATCACTAAATGCAGTTCGAAAAACATCAAGCAACAATGAATTGCTCAGGAACTCTGGGCGACAACTGTTTCATGCATTTATTGTTAAGAGAAGGCAGAAATTTTCGAAGCGACCACGCGTTATGCGAGTTAGTACAGTCACCAAGCTTATGGTTGGAAACACTCTACTAGCCCCTACGCTGAAAGAAAACTATAAAAATATAATAAAAGGAAACTCTCACAGTCTTCAATAATATCTTCCAAGACGATTTCCAGCCCCCATAACTGGCCATTGCTCTAATACAGACGAGCGTGAGTCCTGCAGGAACTGCGCGTCGTTCCGCGTCGGTCGGAGAAATTCCGTCGGCTCCGAAGGCAGTCTTCTTCTACGACCATCTTCTTCTTCTGCCATCTTCAGTGCTTGAAAGAAACGGTTGTGATCCCGAATGCCTAAATCAGTGCTAAAAACTGGCCCTTGTTATTGCACAGTGAACGTTCTTTTGACCATTTGAATTAAAGGATAGGGGGAAAATTGGAACGTTAGAAAAAAATAGTATGAAGGCATGCTGACTTTTTCTTCACTTATCTTGATGACTTCTCTTTATTATTATTATTATTATTATTATTATTATTATTATTATTATTATTGTTGTTGTTGTTGTTGTTGTTGTTGTTGTTGTTGTTGTTGTTGTTGTTGTTGTTGTTGTTGTTGTTGTTGTTGTTGTTGTTGTTGTTGTTGTTGTTGTTGTTGTTGTTGTTGTTGTTGTTGTTGTGTTAAACCTCAATGGATGGATGGATGGATGGATGGATGGATGGATGGATGGATGGATGGATGGATGGATGGATGGATGGATGGATGGATGGATGGATGGATGGATGGACGGATGGACGGATGGACGGGTGGACGGATGGACGGATGGACGTAGGGACGGATGGACGGACGGACGGATGGATGGATGGATGGATGGATGGATGGATGGATGGATGGATGGATGGATGGATGGATGGATGGATGGATGGATGGATGGATGGATGGATGGATGGATGGATGGATGAGTCGCTACAGCAGGCAAGAGTCGATTACGGTACAGCAGGCAAGAGTCGACAATATGAGGAAACCGTTGTCTCAATCTATCAACCCACTATCGCAATCACATGCGCACAGCAATATAAAAAGGTAAACATAAAAGACCTCGATGTTTTATTTCTTGGTATTTTTGGTGAGCCAAAGTTTAGACTATGTGTCGGACCATATAAATTTTATGCGAAACAAGTGTTTGCGTGTTACAGCATTTCGTATTGTTTGTTTTGTTTGTTGCTCTGTTTGCTACAGCCTGTTGACAATTCATGTGGAATGAGTCTCCCTTGTTTGTTCATTAGTTTTTTTTTAAGCGGGTCTATTTGTTCTCCGCTTCACTTAAGAGGCGAGGATTACTTGGCATCTAGCACGGCGTCAACCTTTCCTACACCTACGAACACGCAATAAAAAAAATAGCTTACCCTTCCTACAGCAAAGATTGCGTAGGTGGCAAGCGATCGCTACTGTGCGAGCGAGCTCTGCGGCGCTTTCGATCGAAATATGGGCCGCAGAGGCGGCATAGAGAACCCAGTGCAACGCGTACGCAGCGGTGTGCCGATCTCGATTGGACTCGCGCCAACATCGCGGTCATAACTTCTTGGCCGTGCGGTGTTCTGAACAACGACGTTATCCGACAGTCGACGCCGCATGGAGATGCTTTCAGCGTAGACTGGAAAAGCGCTTCCACACGCAAATGCAGAAATAAAAAAAACGCTTGCACACGTAAATGCAGAAATAAGAAAAAGCACGCAGATATGTCACCGATTTTCTTTTTTCGGAAAACACTGCCATGTACTCTATAGTGTGTCCGCAACAAGTGCTCAAGGAATGTAATGCACTCACTACTATCAGCACTGGCCCATGGCAAGGTATTTTTCGAACAAAACAAAATCGACAGGCAAATACTATTCATGCTCGTATAAGGGTGGTCAAATGTTTCCAGGCAGCTATCGCATCTAATTCAATGGCAGGGCAACCTGTAGGAACAATAAATCATCCAAATGCTAGAAATTTCTTCAGATGCAGAAAAATTGTCATTCTTTGGCTTCTCAGAGTAGATCGCAACAGACTGGTGCACCAAAAATTTACCCCATACACAGGTCGCCCTTATCATGAACTGGACCACCCCTTCGCTGCATTAGAAATGTGCGTGGCCTTGAGCAACGTTACTCGCAAAACTGCTCCGGGCAAGGGTCCAGTCAACAACAAGATTCTTCGTAAGCTCGACGGCCAAGCACTTGATTCACTTTTTGACTATATCAGGCATGGTGGAAAGAAGGGAGAGTTCTACCGGAGTGGAAACATGCCAAAGTAACTATGACAACTAATCCCAACAAGCCTTTGACTAATAGTAATCTTTGCCCCATCTCTCTATTTGTGCGCGGGAAAACGTTTTAAGCATATGTTTGTTAATAACCTCACCCCGTAACTAAAAGATACTGTCCAAACACCATGTTGGGTTTCAGGTTGAATTTTTCTGCAAGAGACTTCCGTCTACAACTTAAAGAAGTAACTGACAAATTAAACACATGCAGCAAGCGAGCTATCTTCACCCTTGATGAAAAAGAGGTTTTTGACAATGTCTCCCATGAGAGCATCCTTCATCATCTACACATTAGCAACTGTAGAGAAAAACTACACCGTTATGTTCTAAATTTCCTCATCGACGGAACTGCAATGGTGGGACTGGGAAATCTCTGAGAAATATTCATGCAACTGTCAAAAGGGACACCACAATGCTCTGTTATAACATATGCTCTTCAACTTAGCCATGAGCTCGCTGCCAACTGAAGCAAGTAAAAGGCATCAAGCACGCACTTTCTGCCGATGGCTTCACAATATGAACCACATGTGAATCTTAGAGCCCGACAGGATCAGCTGCAAAAAGCGGTACAAATCACTCAACAATACCTTGCAACATGTGGTATCTCGTGCACAGCAGAGAAATCGAAGCATCTTATTTTATGGAAACACACGCGAGGCCGCCAGCTGCAGGAAATCACGGATCCTGAAGTGACTCTTGGGGAGAATCTGTATTCCCAAAGTCTCTACACAACACATTCTTGGTCATTTTATTCAAAGAGATGAAACCGATGGCGTTGAGCTAGAAAAGATACAGCTAACAGTTCAACAAGTGACGCATCTTATGAAGCAATATGCCAGTAAACGCCATGGACCGAAACAGAAGGACTGCATAGCTATGATTTAAGCATTACTTACAAACACCATATCATACGGGACTCCATACGTGGACAGGAAGAGCGGTCAGCGTAATAGGTTGAACATTCTTATCCGCAGAGCCTATAAAACTGCTTTAGGACTTTCACCTACCACGTCCACGACAAAGTACCTCAACAGGGGGGGGTCCACATTACCATGGAAGAGTTAACTGAAGTTCAAAAGGTGAACCAACTAGAAAGATTAAAATTTACAATAACGGGACAAGCATTCCTATACAACTGTGGCTATGCAGTCGAAAAAGAAGCCCACCTGGCCCAGTCTATTCATCATGAAATCAAGGAAAAAAGTCAAATACCAATCAACGTGCACACGGAACATGACAAACGATAAAGACATGCACTAGCACAGTTGCTACAGCAGAGGCTATCGAGCTATAGCAACAATAATGCCGCTAAATGTGGATGAAATGATGGTGATGAAATGAACGGTGAAATGATGCCACTATGGCTAGACGAGCAATAGCAACAATGATACGCAGATTCCGCTAAATTCCGAGGAACAAACAGATATGTATCCTGTGTAGTGGATGAAAAAGGGACAGAGCTCACTGCCGCTTCCACGTATGCCAATGATGCAAGCACCACGGAGGAACTGGGCATCGCGTTAGCAATAAGTTCAACTCCTTCGTCGGTAACAGTCGCGATGGATTCACAAAAAGCGTGTCACAGTTTTCGATACAGATCAATTGGTGAATCAACTCTTCATATCTTCCTAAAGTGCGACTTTGAAGACGCAACTATCCTCTAAACACCGGTGCACGAACTATAGCGGGGAACCGAGCGGCGCATGCCGCAACCCGACAGCATACACACTGGGCTTCTACGCAGCGATTCCCGGACTCCGGAAACGCAGAGGAGCCAATACCGGGCAAGTACTCCGACATACTTCCGCACTACCGGAAACAACGCCGCCGCTACCCACCTGCTAACAAAAGGTTGACTAGAGATTGATTGATGATTGATATGTGGGGTTTAACGTCCCAAAACCACCATATGATTATGAGAGACGCCGTAGTGGAGGGCTCCGGAAATTTTGACCACCTGGGGTTCTTTAACGTGCACCCAAATCTGAGTACACGGGCCTACAACATTTCCGCCTCCATCGGAAATGCAAAAGGTTGACTAGAGAGCAGGTGGTTTCCAGGAGAAAGGTACAGGCAGGTACCTATCCACACGGCGCACTACAACACACAGTGTACCCCGGCAACTTCAGCAGCAACTGTCAATACTGCCAGGACTCTGCAAACACCCTGTACTAATGAAGCGTAAAAACTTGGGCAAGTTAGTGGGACATAACCGAATGCACGAACAACGTAAATTAAAATTAGTTACAGCGTAACTACGGAAGCAATAAACAAGAACAAGAAAGAGCGTTGACTTTCAGCAATGAATTATTAGCGGAGTAGTTAACTGTGTACATAAAAAGATGAAAGAAGAAAATTGGCATGCGTAGAAGGGTGCAGTTAACAACCACTGTGACATAATAATAATAGTAATAATAATAATAATAATAATAATAATAATAATAATAATAATAATAATAATAATAATAATAATAATAATAATAATAATAATAATAATAATAATAATAATAATAATAATAATGCGCACAATGTGGTTCAAGGACACCTCGAAATCTACTGCCGTGACTGCAGCTGCGTGCCCCTCTTTCAGCGTTGCGAGGTAATAGGCAAGCACCACTCGCAGGCCACACGTGAGATCATAGTGGCCTGTACCATAAGTAAGTTTGACGTTTTAAGTTCCCCATCAGTTGCGCTATTGCAAAAAGAGATTGCGTATCTCGATTCAGTTTAAGTGGTGTACTGGTTTCCATGTCAATAAACAAGTGACAAGAGTTTGGTTGACATTGCATCACAGCGGTTGTTAACCGCACCCTACTACGCATACCCATTCTCTTTTTTCACCTATGTCTGTACACCACTCCGCTATTAAATCATTCTTGAAAGTCAGCTCTCTTTTCTGTCCTTATTGCTTCCGTAGTGACGCTGTAACTATACTTTTATGTCACACTGTTCGTATATTCACCTGGTACTACGTATACATACTATAGTATGGGGCTGTCGAAACAACCCGAATGTCCCGGCCGTGGGACAAACACAGCGTACAAGAAAATGCAGAAGACCAGTGGGAGGCGTTGCTGACGTCGGTAAACGATGAGGACCAGCTCCGGCTGGTGGAAAGGGATCGGGCGTCGGCATCTAGCCATGGCTACCTGGATTGAGGAAGTCACCCACCTCTGGGCGAAGAGAACGCGCGCCTGGTCACGAATAAAGTTTAATTCTCTCTGTCTCTCTCTATCTTTGGCTTCGCAGTGACACGTGCGCTTGTTTCACGCTGCGGGATATACAGGTTTGGAAAGTGCGAACTCAACGTCAACGAAAATAAATGCTTAAGCCAGTAACTTAAAACGTGCTTCAGTTCTTTCTAGTTCATTTCCATTCGCAGCCTCAAAGCTCAGCGGCTTCGTCCTTCAGCTCCTATTTACGCAGAAATGTGTGGACACTGGCACGTGAAATTCCGATAATTGTTATAGTTCGCAATGTTCCATGCGTTAGCAGAATTTTACATCCTTTATCCTCCTTACCCCCTTCCCCAGTACAGGGTAGCCAGCCGGTCTGAGAACTGGCTAACCTCCATGTCCTTCCTCATTTATTCCTCCTCCTCCTCCTCCTCCTTACTGACGCCCGCATCGTTCCATACTTTAGAGCAGTTTCATAAATTGGCGCGATCCTGTGGCGCAACGCCTAACGTTGCACCACATAATCACGTGATCGTGTTGTGCATGCCGAGAGACTGGATTCGGACCACAGTGGGACCGAATACCATTTTTAATATTTAGTCTTCTGCATTCACCACAATTTTTCGCTCATTGGCAACGCCTGTTTTTTTTTTTTTTGCTCACGACTAACGACGCTGACGCTAACGCCAACACAGGAGTTTCTGCGAAACGAGCTCTTTAACGCTGTCGCGTCAAAATGGAAGATTAAAGTCAGTTGAAGCTCGAGACAAGAAACAAAGGAACATCGAAACACGTATCCACGCGCCATGTTCTAGGGGTTGCCAGAACTAGTCTTGCGCAATTAAATTCAGGACGACGTGATACTCAGATAAAGGGATTAAACGACGACGATACTTCATCGCCCGCCTAAGAAAAGACGCATTTCAGTCGTTTACATTCAAGCCATCTCTTTCGCATTCTAATGAATGCCCCGCAACGCACTTTGACTTCATCTCACGCAGGAGTGCGCCGCTAAACTGGAACTACGCCAACGTACACATTGTCACTTATTGGGCGTGCGCGTGCCGCATACGACGACGAATATTGTGCGCGAATGAATAAACATGTGTATTTCTACGTTGCCGTCTGCAAGAGATAGGATAAAATGTCAGTGATGCAGCGCAGAGCTAGGGACCACCAGCTCTCATGGCACAGCTGTATTGTTTCCAGCATAGAGTTTTCTAATAATGCACTAGAGTGAAATCTGGCGCTAGCGTCTATGGTAGGTGCAACCGTGCAACGCGCGGCGCTTCAGCGAGCATGGGAGTGATGGGTGGTACAGATATGTGCCTAATCTTTGTACTTTTGGCTCCGCTTGGCTTCGAGTGGCTTGGAGGTGCTTTGTGATGAATCGACAATCAGCAAATGTTCAGCAGTTGCACTTCAACACCTTAACCTTTGAGGCTCACTTACTTGAATCGAGTCACGAAGTTCACAACAGTCCGTTCTTTTATTCGGAACAAAACTAAAACACGACAAAAACAAAACCACAAGTGCGTTTGAAGCCCGCACGCACGAAGGCTGGGCAAATTTGTTTACTACCCCTAATTGCCATAGTCGCCGAATAATTGCAGCGCCACAGTTAATTTTTCAGTTTCAGTTAATTATGGAAAACTCTATGGTTTCCAGAGCCAAGGTATCGCAGCTGTTCTAAAAAATCGAAAAAAAAGACTTTAGGGGCGAAGCTCCCTAAAGCGGCGCCTATTCGTCCCTCATAGTCGTAGTCGTAGTGTGTAGCAAGTGTTAAATTTTGACCAGCAAGGTGGTGCTGGTGGGAATGTTCTCCTGTGCATTGTTGAACAATAAAAAGTTCGCGGCGTGCGCGTTCACTAAAAGCCGAATGCTCCTGTCTCTCATTCCCCATTAGCAGCCATCGGCATGTACATTGAGCCCTACCTGACAAGAAAGGGATGAAAAGATGCGAGATGATGGTACTTGGAGTGTTGAATAGATGGACGAACGAACACACAGACAGGTGCATAGATGGACGCATGAACGGACGCAGGGACGGATGCATGGGCGAACGCAGGGACGGACGCACGAACAGACGCACGCACGGACGGGCGGATGGACGCACGGACGGTCACACAGACGGACGCATGGACGGGCGGAAGCAAGAACGAATGGACGGACGAATGCTTCGCCCCACTTTCCATCATTCACTCCGCGCATATGCTGCCATTTTTTAGTCGCATGCATTTGGTCAAAGCTTGTGGTTACGTGATCGATTCTCGACTTCAGCACGGGCCTCGACTCATCACGTGTGGCAAGACGAATGTTCGTTAGTTCATCCGTTCTTACAATAAGTACAAGATGCTGGCCCAGATCTGAGAAGCAACTGAAGTACGAACCAGGTGTTTAAACAGATCTAGGTCACTCTGCCATAAGCATACACGGGATAGTGGCATGGAAGCTTTTGACCAGCCCCGTACTTTAACAAATCCGAAAGCACTATCACCTCTACAAACTCTGTCGAGAAAAGTGACATCATTCGGGTCGTCTGCCATTTCTGCTCACCAGAGCTTCAGTATCCTTTTCGTCGACGAATGCGGCTGAATTTCACTGCGCTAAAAAAATTACCAGATCATTTTTCGAAACAATGAAGCGATTGCCTCTTCGGTGGAAGGACAGCAATTTTCCCATTTGACTCGACTGCCCGTTTTCACTACTGAGGAAGTTAACTAATGTTATTTTATCTCTCGTAAATGTTGCGTTTACCCATCTGTAAATGTCTCCTCCCGCAGGAAACGTCATTGCGAAAGCAGCGAACAAATATTTCGTTTTATTTACATCTGATTATATTCCGACACATTTCTCAAAACAGTATTCGTGTATTGACTTTCAGAACATCATGTGTTCAACGGAAAGCGTGAATTAGACGAACGTATCTGAATATTTTGATAAATGGGGATAATGAAGGCTGATTCGACAATACATATCGGGGCTGAGACAGAGCGGAAAATCTCCGTTGTCCCACACATGGAAGTTCCTATGCACTTCATCGCCTTCGCCTGAAATTTCGCTCATAGATCATTGCACAGCGTTAATCAGTTAGTCCAACAACTGTGAAATTTCGACGAAGGCGCAACCACCCTATACCATAGCGTGACAACAGGCCGAGCCTCCTAAAGCTTTCACACAAAAAAGTACGTCACCAACTCTGTTCGTTATACGAGCGCACAGCGAAGCCTCTTACGTCTCCCTCGTTTGTTTACGCTCTGTCAAGTGCATCACGGCACAGCGTGCTCACTTCAATTAACGCGGTGTCGTTCATTAGTCTTCACTCAATCAATAAGCGTCCGCTGCAAACCGGTCACATGCCCTAGCCGTTAAGTAGTCAACATGTTCAGCCTTTACTCAAGGTGAAACGCTGCTACTATTCAATTTCCGCGAGACCAAACACGACAAACAAAACTAAAAGCTTCAATGCTCCTAAAAGGACGGCTGTGTTCCTCCGTTTTCTCTGGCTGAACATCGAAGACGTGTGCAAGAGCCGTAAACGGCACGTACGAAACTTTAGATAGAAGGAAGAACTTTCTCGTGCTATATATGTAGCCGGGTGAACCTGACCGCAAAAAGACAGATTACTCGTGCTAGTTTCCTGCACTGTGATCTTTGAAAAAAGAAGACGGCGTGTTCACTAATTATGTAATAACAATTTACTCGTTACGAAAAGCACTAACTTTTTTGTAAGGGAACGTAGTAAAATGGAGCTTAGTGAAATTGACTACCTGGTTAGGAAGCGATTAGAGCTAACTCCAATGATCCGATAGGGAGTTTGGTAACTAATTCTTAGTAACTGCACTGCCAACGTAGTAAGCGTACGAAGTTTAGAGGACTACAATGAGCCAACCAGAGGTTTACGCCTATATTGTTTATTTGTGCGTGTGTAGTACCATATCAAGTTGATTTTACTGCAAAAGCATACATAACGTGAATTAGACAAAAGCTAAACTGCACGGCTTGTGACACCGATCATAACTGGGACTTTTTTTCATTTAACTGATGACGATGGTAAATAGGGTTCGCAGCAACGTTCGTTGAGGCATCAGGGGATCATAAGCGAGAACCACACAATCACACACGCAGAATAGGAACACTTCAACGCACGCGTAACCCGCTCTAACAGTAGCTTGACGGCTATTCATGTTCGTACATTGGAATCACACACTTTTCCGATTAGCCATCACGAAGCAGGAAACTGTTATTTCAACATAATCCATAAAAGCAAAGTTTCGTCTAAACTTTGCATAACACTGTTTCCATAATGACATATTATACTACGGAATAAACGAAGTATCTGGCAACACAAATGTCCTAGTAGTTGCCTAAACGTTCATTATCTAAATTTACTAGCTTTACTAGCTGCTGCCTATAGTAAAAGGCTTCCACCAAGGAATTATTATACGCTGTACACTAGAGAGTGCATGCTTATACTACCTGTTTCCTAACCTTTTCTCTGCGAGCGTGTGGTCCCCGCAATCACCACATCTTATCTCGCTTCCACTACACTATCCAAAGCAAACCTTACGCTGTCAAGTCGTTTTAACTGCAATGCGCTTCTTTTCTAGAGCTTGCAGGCTACCTCATGCAATGCTGCTGCAACGTATAAGTCGAGTCCACCAATAACGACACCATTTATAACAATATGGCGTATATAACGATGAACAACGATGACACTGTCCACTCTTGTATGCTTTCAATGGTAAAATAAACCACATATAACGATACTCCAGCTCCGCGTTATCGAATATAGCGAATGAATCTGGCTACAACGTGCACCGAAAATGGCTCTCTGCACCGACGGCATTCGCCACTAGACGTCCCTCACCTTCGTGCTCAACTTGCTTATAACAATTATCGGTTATACCGCTAACATATCCTGGGCACTTGGATGTCATTATATGTGAGCTGTACTATGTACTACTTGCTAGCATCCTTAAAAACAAGATAGCTTCTCGCTATGCATTTTGATTCGCCTCGGTGGATCAGTGGCTACAGTGGTTTGTTGGTAACCCGAAGGTCGTGGGTTAGATTCTGGCCGTGATGGTCGCGTTTCGGTGGAAGCAAAATGGTTGAGGCCCTTGTGCTGTGCAATGTTAGTGCACGTTAAAGAACACCAAATGGTCAAAATTCCCGGAGGCTTCCACCACGGTGTCTCATAAGGATATCGCCGTCTTGAAACGTAAAAACCCAGATATTACGAAGTTATGCGGTTTGTTCACTTTGTTCCAGCGACCCACATGCGTCAGATCGACCGTTAGATTTGGATCAACCTGTGTGAGATTTCTATAAACCTTACTGAAGCAACATAAAAAGGAGAGGAAAAAAACAAAGAATTTGCACATTCAGTTCCCGCACGTCAATCTTGAGGTTGAATCAAGAAATTGAAATCTCCGGGTTCAAGGTGCAAGCAAGGGGTAGTGATCGTGCAGTGCACACGTCTTCAAGATCTTTGAATTGCAACTGAGTTTTCAAGCCAGAACAAGCGGATAGCTGACATCAATGTATACTTTCTCTCTCTCTCTCTCTCTCTCTCTGCACTTACACATGTATGCGGTGAACCACCCGTCAAAAACTCCCTCATACAAAGGCCCTTACGTATTTTCGACAGACACTTCGAAATTATCGCTCTTCCCGCTTGGGATCAGAGAATGGAATAACCCCTCTATTACCAATATACCACTACCTTGGCCACTTTATAAAAACTAGAAGGTGACTTGATAGCCTCGCAATTTTTATACGTTGGTGCGTTAGTTGTTTTTTTTTTCGCTCTGCTTACCTGCGTAAAGTTCTAGTTTGTTTGTAGTTTGAAAACTTCTCTTGTATGTTCTCATTATTTTTTTTATTTATTGTCCTTGATGTTTTTTTTTCCTTTGTATATTTTTTTTATTTTCCCTGTACCAAATCGCTTTTTTAGATTTTCAACCTGTTATAATCCCTCTGAAATAGCGGTGTCTATAAATAAAGAAATAAATAACACACAATCAAAAAAGTATCAATACATATGAATATTAATATACAAAAACTCGAAGATTTCCCATAAATTTTGCTTTTGCGCCTGCCTGCTCCTACGGCATGTAGAAAAGTGGAGAAAAAACGAAACATCGTCGTGCTTTACTCACCACCACATTAAACGTGGTGTACTCTGAGCCCGGATAAAAAAATTCATGGCGGACATTACATTAAGCTGATTACTTCGAGTGAAGCCCGCGGAACACAACGACGAGCGCGTCTAATGCTCAACGTCAGCCAGCCAGGAATCAGTAAACACAGGTACGAAATTTAGTTTTTACGAGCAAATAAACACCGTCATTCGGTGTCTTAGACGACGTGCTCGCAGGAAAAAAGGTGGTATACGCAGCAGCATTAGCTTAATTAAGTACGGAGCAAATCCGCGTACATAAAACTGCGCCACAAAGCCTCATAAAATCGTTATTGCGTGTCTCTTCCCTATTCAGCCTATGCAAGCAAATTACTCTTGCGTGTGAAACGGTGACTGGGAAATGTGTAGGCACTGGTGTATAAGCACTGGCACTATACATATATGCCTCTGCGTTCAGCAATACTGCATGCTGCGTAATTCCAGCCTGGCATGAACGTGTCCCAGCTGAACTGCCTTACTTTTGCCGCTAGAGGTGGAAACAGCATCGTTACTGGCGAAATCATGTAATTGTGGTCATTATACATGTACATGATCTCTCCTTATTACACCACTTAGAATATTTCTTAGTTAACTCTACAGAACAATAAACACATCCAGCGATCATAATAATAATAATAATAATAATAATCAGTCTGACTACGCCCACTGCAGGGCAAAAGCCTCTGCCATGATCCACTAATCAATGCGGTCTTGTGCTTTGTGCTGCCCCGTTACAACTGCGAACGTTTTATTCTCATCGCCTCACTTCCTGTATCCCCTTCGTGCGTTTGCCTTCTCTAGGAATCCAGTCAGTTACCCTTAATGACCAGCGGTTATCCTGCCTACGTGGTACGTGCCCGGCCCATGTCCATTTCTTCATCATTTCCACTATATATGATATCCTTAACCCCGGTTTGTTCCCTGACCAATCTGCCCTCTTCTTGTCTCTTAACGTTACACTTATGATTTTCCTTTTCATCGCTCGCTGCGTCGTCTTCAATTTAAGCTGAACCCTCTTTGTAAGCCTCCAAGTTTCTGCTCCGTAGGTAATTACTGGCAAGATCCACCTGTTATATACCTTCCTCTTGACGATTAGTGGCCGATTACCATTTATGATTTGAATATGTTTTTTGTTATCTACCCTATCCTCATTCTTATATTTATTTCCCTCTCATGGTTCGGCTCCGTGGTTACTACCTTTCCTAAGCAAATATATTCCTTTACAGCTTCCAGTGTCCCTCCACATATCGCAAAGCGCTGTTTTCGGCCGAGATTGTTGCACACTACTTTAGTTTTGTGCATATTATTTTCAGAGATACTCTTCTTCTTTCCGTGCTCAGTTCAGTAATCATGAGCTGTAATTCATCGCCTGAGTTACTCATCAAGGCAATGTCATCAGCAAACCGCAGGCCAATAATAAACTCTTCATCCCTAGCTTTTCCCAATTTAGGGCCCTGTAAATTTCATCTAAACATACGGTGAATAGAATTAGAGAGATTATGTCTCCCTGCCTTACACATTTCTTTATTGGGATTCTATCGCTTTCTTTAGGGAGAGCTATGGCGGCTGTGAATACGTAATAATTTCTTCCTGTATAATTATTTGTGGTTCGTCGATGCCCTTATTCTGTAGTGCCTGCATCACTGCTGATGTCTTGACTGAGTCAAACGTCTTCTCGCAATCTACGACAACTATGTATAGGGGTTGGTTGTATTCTGTGCATCTTTGTATTACTTGATTGATGGTACGAGTATGATATATTGTGGAGTATCCTGTTAAAGATCAGGCGTCGTCATTTGGTTGACTGAACTCTGTCACCCTAATGATAATAGCTGTTATTTTATAAATAGTTTGTAGAGAACGAACAGTAAGCTGATAGCCCTGTAATTTTAGAAGTCATTGACGTTCGCGTTTTCTTTATTGTGAAGTAATATGATGTTGGCGTTCTTTAAACATTCTAGTACTCTTTCCGTCAAGCCATACTTCGTATATAAGGTACTTTCTCTAACACAATTTCTCTACCATCTCCAAGCAGGCCCATGATCAACTTATCCTCCCCAGCGGCGTTGCCTCTTTGCGTTACTTCTAGAGATTTCCTTACTTGCCCTGTCGTCACTTGTAGGATGTCGAGTTCCTGTGGTCTTTTATTGCTTCTTATGATATCATTCTGGTTGCTTTGGCTTCTTCAAAACTCCTCCGACACCTCAGCTATCTTATTCATATTTGTTATGACATTGACTTCATTATCCCTTAACGCATGCATCGAACTTTTGCCTATGTAAGTTTGCCTTCGCAGCTTTTAGTCTTCTGCCGGTTTTGGCAGTCTGCTCGATTCTCTCCATGTCATATCTTCCCATTTGGGCAACCTTACCCCTATTGATTAACTTCGAGAGATCCACTGGCTCTATTTTGTCGGAAAACATCTCATTTTACTTACTCCCTACCATGCCTTAAACTAATAGTACGAATGTCTACTCCATCTTTTCAAACAAAGCAAAAGATCCAAGAAAGATGAAGGCGTCAACCTATGGTTTCTCATCACTTGAAACCTCAATTTTCATCCCATCCAGTCTGCAGGCCCCAGTATCATTCCCAGTTCAATGATTTTAACCGAAGAGTTGTTTGAAGGGGACTTAATTAGTCTCATAAATGCTAAAACTCTCTCGCCTAGCGATGACATCACTGCGCGTGGCCATGGCAACCGGGCGCAGCTAATGTGGCGCCTCGCAGAGCCGCTGAGCTTTAACATGAGCACCGCCACATTGCCTAGCAGGCGGCGCCTTCCGCGGTCTGGCCACCCACTGGCATGTGCTAAGCCATGCGTTTGTATGTAAAAGCATTCGGGCGGTTGCACTTGCCGTCGGGTTTTTTTTTTCGTTCTGGCGCACTGAATTTCAATCAGGTGATAAAGTCTTGGTAGGAAATGGTTCTGTAGACACCTTGAAAGGTTTTGGTTCTTTCAGGGACAAATATGAAAATATGCGATGACGCTAACGTGTGACATGTGGTCGACGTCGTATGTTTTCGGCACTCATTATGTTGCAACATCATGCAGATTGTCGCCTTGTTTTAGCAGATCAAGCAAGTGCTGGCATCTTTCGGGGATACAATGAATTTCTTTCTTAACTATAATATTTAGGTTTTTTTGTTCTCAAAGTGAGTTTATGCCCTCGCAGCAACTACCACTCGTATATGCGGTCGTGCGTGAGCACCCCGTCTCGATTTCGTGGCGAGTGTGACATCTGTTTGTCGCTTCTAAACTGTTCTCTATTTTGTTGCTTGATAATTTGGTTGACAGCTTATTAGTCACTCGTTTATTGCCCACTGCTGTCAACAAAATTAGAGCTGTTTAATGTGAAGTGATGGTACACAAAAAATTATGCTAATGTTTACATGCCAGGACGCTTCTTTTTTTTGGAGGGGGGGGGAGTCGTAGCATTGGATTGGACTTCAGCGGCGATGAAGTGCAGATGGTTAGAGAGATTCTTTTGCCTGTCAGGCATGACGCACGCCCGGGCTGGAACCTATGATTGGCATGACATGTATGTTGTGTTTATTTTCCAATAAGTTCGCTACGAGCTGTTCTGTCATAATGAAATTTATGGTTGTCGTTCGAAAAGCTAAGCAGCAACATTGACTATTATAGATAAACTAGACAACTCTAACAAGCGTAGTTTTCTCTTTGCTCAAAGAAGATAATTAACCATGTTCAGTGCACCATTTGTCGGACCCGGTTCTTGACCACGCGGAAAATCGCCTTCATAACGCAGCTATACCACACACAAAATGACAGAACAAATTTTTTTCACTATTCGGGGAAAAGTTCACAACTACCCCTGAGCATTCCGTTCCTTTTATTTCCTTTTATGTTCCTTTTATTCTGTTCCGTTTGAATGCTTGGGTGGTCATTCATGAATGAAATGCTACACGCCGTAAAAGCAACCACACGTCACGTTGCGCGCCGCGAATATCACAAACAGCTGCGGCCTGACAGGATCGCTGTTGGCATCGATTTCAGCTGCCGCGCACTTCCGCAACAGGATGTCCGTGTCCGGCTGTCTCGCCGGTGGCCTCGCAGCCAGGCCGATGAACTGACGCCCTCCTCCACCGGCATCACGTATACGAACTGCTTCCATAGCGTGAACCTTCTCCTCGCGTGACTGGCCAGATGTTTTAGCGTCGCCGCCAACAACAGCAAAAGAATCAGCGGAGAGAGTTGTTGTGAGAGATGCCGAGAAGCCGAACGTATGCTGAGTCGCGTCCACTTGTAGGCACTGCGCCGTGTCGCCTGTAGGCAGACAGAAATTAGGTGCCTTCTTCCTTTTCCTTACGAACCACTAACCAACCAACCACTTGTGCATGATCTGTCATATGGACTCGTCCGCTCCCTACCACCGGCTTGGCTGACTTTCCATTGCAGCCACTCTGTGTTCGCGTATTCATCCCGGTGAACTACTTATATTGATTCTGCTGATCGATGCTGCGCAGCTCTGATCTCCCGGGGTACGTTGAAGGGTACGTGCGAACGTGTGAAGAAAAAGCCTTACATGGCTCATCAGATGAACTATCAAATACCTGGTGGCGTCATGAACGAGAATGGTACCCAAATTCGCGTGACGTGAAATGCAGATGCAATGATGCAAAGTAATTAGGAGTTGAATTGAATTCGAACAGAATTAACGTGCATAAAAGTGAATCAAACAAAGTAGGCGTGCATCAAGAACGAATCCACTGACTTTGACGTCAATACAGAGATAATCAAGAACATAGCATGGAATCAATATTACATCAAGAGTATCAAAAGTTAATAAACATACATAAAGCAAATCAAGGGTGGATCGGGGATCAAGAATTATTCAAGTGAGTTAAACGGATCTCACGGGACGAGGAAAAGAAAAAAGAAAATTTGGAGGACCAAAGCGTTTCTCAACCACAAACTCTTTTCAGCAGAGTAGGCGAAGTTGTTGATTAGCGCGCCTCACAGAATTTGATGTTCACAACTGATCATGATTTTCCTAACGTGTATCAGAATGGTTGCCTGATACATTGCGCTGTACTTGCTTGTTCTTTTCTTGATATGCATAGGCGAGCGTGAAGATATACGTTGTATTAGAGCCGGCAATGTGAAGATACGCAAGCATAAGAAGTAATGCTTCTCGTTTTCCTCTTCTCTTCCTTCTCCTCTTAACCTCAACACATAGCGCTGAGAACCTACAAGTGCTCACACGAAGAAACGTGGGATTGCTTAGATTAATACCCAATACACATTATGTCTCGGCAGGGTTTAAATGTTAATCATTTTTTCGCATACATGAGCAAGTGATAACATGATAAAAAACTGAAAGTTAGCCTTCATAAAAGTATATATAGAAGCGGGCTTTCAAAGAAAGACATACAAGATCACAACAAACGAAGTTTTGAGCATGAAGCTGCGATTTTACTTTCTGTGCAGCTTATGCTGCGCAGACATGTGTCCTTGTTTCTCTAACAATCCCTTCCTAATGGAAGGGTGTTTTCAAACGGTGAAGAGTGTGCAGCTTCTAACTTTCACCCCGAGTTCACTGTTATCATATTCTCGCCACGCCGGCTCCGTTAGAAGCACTGTTCACAGTATATACACCTGAAGTAAGGTATAGGTACACGAGGCACCTCTCGAATAATTGCAGGCTTTAAAGATGTACTGCTAGGTCGCGGGTGACTTCACCTGATTTTGCAAGCAAATTGTAAGTAAAGTTTTCTTCGACTGGCACGATATTGTTTTTCGTCGCATATCCACATAGTAGTATGGCGTAACATATAGAGTATCGCCCTCCCCAGCTGGAGGGCACCGGTTCGACTCCCGGTGACAACGGCCGCAGTTCGATGAGCGTGAAATTCAAAGACACCTCAGCATTTGCATTTTATTTATTTATTTATTTATTTTTATCATATACTGCGAACCATTTAAGGTCCAAGCAGGAAAGGTACAGCAAGTTTAAAGGTAAAAATAAAGGTACAACAAAGTTACAACAAAATTGATACTGGTATACACAAAATGTAAGAAAAACATAGTAGTCACCATCAAAGTATACTCGTTTCCAGAGGGCTTAGCACACCCACTGCAACACAATCCATAAGCAAAGCACCACACTCTTAGGCACACAAGTTGTTAAATCAAACAAGTATTGTGAAAGCCAGGAAACACAAGGCGCATTTCATGGTGAAAAGGAAAGAAGAATAGAGTTTCGGGGCAACAAATTCCACTCAGAGATTGATTTCGGGAAAAAAGAGTGTTTGTATAAATTAGTCCTTGCGAAAATTGGCTTGATGCTACAGCTGTGTTTGTGACGGGAAAGCCCCTGTTTGTGACGGGAATTTCATTAGTTTTAGGTTTGTGAATCCGAGTGTCCATAAGTAATGCGGAGTTCACCACGGCATCGTTCGCTAGCATATCGTGCTTTTGGTGCGGAAAAGCCTCAGGAACCATTGACAGCTGGCTTGCGCTGCAGAGCTGAAACAACGTGCGCAGCCGACACAGATGCGTGGCCGGCGCGAGTGTGCAACGCCTTCTCCGCAAAAACGCAGTTAATTATAATAATTCCGCAGGCACGAAGCCGAGCTCTGAAGTGTCCCCGCTGCCGTCCGCAGATGTCACATGCTTGTGGGTAAGCGCTGTTTTCGAAGCTTCCTCTTGGCGACACAAGACTCTGCATACCCAGACCAACATGTGTTCATTCCAACTCTTATCGCTTTTCTTTTCTTTTCAGCAACGTGATTTTCTGCATAAGCACGAAATAATATGTGCGCAGTTGGTGTAATCCAATAGAGCGTGAAAAAAAAGTGATTGAGCCAGGGTTCATTACGAAGTACATGAAAATGTTTAAGGACAGTGAATTACTAAAGGAAAAATGGGGGAAGCCCTAAGGTATACGCATTTAAGATTTCAACACGATAGCGGTATCCTCATGTGTGCATGCACAAACGTACGCACAAGCACACACAGATAGCGAAACTATCTATTTCTAGATCACTAAACCTAAGCCTGCCTTTTCTTCTCTTTGAAAACCTAAACTGTGCAACAAGAAAAACCAAAGTGCAATCACCCTCCGGCTCCTATATATATTTATTTGAGTTTCCCTCTAACTATGGTGGTCAACTGCTCACTACTCATTCGCATGTCGCGAAATCGAATCCCAGCCGTGGCGATCACCCTGTTATTAAAAGGCGGAAGTGCTTGAGGCCTGTGCGCAGCATTACGTCTACGTTAAAGAGCCGCCGGTGTTCGAAATTTTCTTAGCCCTTCACGCGTCTCTCAAAATTATATTGCCGTTTTGGGACAGTAAACCCCAACAATTATTAAATGCGAAGCATTTCTTAGCGAAATTCGGTGACTTTGAGCGCATCTACCTATCTATCTATAGCCGCTTAACTACCTTTAGTTCCCCTGCCTGTTTCGATGATGGGATCTATACCAAAATTTTAATGGCGTAACATCACTGTATTACGAGCATATATCTGACTATTCATAGCATGAAACTCATGACATGTATGTCATAAATGTCATGACGTACATTTCATGGTAATGCTGCTCTTGAGGTGGTTTAGTTCACATAACATATTGAAAAACTGCTATAGTACGACATGACTGCATGAGGAACATAAGTGACAGACTCTAACGTGTAAATGGTGACGTGCAATATTAAGCAAATCATGACTACACGAGACGCCAATCGGTTGCTCGCGGTCGTTTCGCTAGCTTCAATTATACCAAATTTGCTATTACGGGACGTGAACGTATGACGAAGGTTTATCACTGGTGCAAACATGATAATCATGAGATGCGTGTCATGTAAAAACATGACTACAAGCCATGCTGATGATGCGTTGGCGGCCATTTTGCTAGCTTCACTTATATCAAATTTGGTATTACAGGACGTGAATGGATGAAGAAGGTATGATACTAGTTCAAACATGATAAACACGAGATGCGTGTCATGTAACAACATGACTACACGCTACGCTGATAGTGACCTCAAGGTTGTTTCGCTAGCTTCACATATACTAAATTATCACGTGACGTGAGGCCCTGCCGCGGTGGTCTAGTGGCTATGCACTCGGCTGCTGACCCGCAGGTCACGGGATCGAATCCCGGCTGCGGCGGTTGCATTTCTGATGGAGGCGGAAATGTTGTAGGGCCGTGTGCTCAGATTTGGGAGCACGTTAAAGAACTCCAGGTGGTCGAAATTCCCGGAGCCCTCTACTACGGCGTCTCTCATAATGATATGGTGGTTTTGGGACGTCAAACCCCACATATCAATCACGTGACGTGAATGTAGGCGAAGGTAAATGACTGGTGCAAACATGATAATCATGAGATGTGTGCCACGTAACAACATGACTACATGCCACGCTCATGGTGCACTCGTGCATGGCCGTTTCGCTAGCTTACCTATACTAAATTTAGTGTTACGTGACGTGAATGGACGACGAAGGTAAGCGACACGTCCGATCATGATAATCATACGTGTAATGTATACCATTCATGCGTACCACTGCTGGTGCTGGCATTGCAAACATTAGTGGTTCCGTCGTTGCGCGACTATAAATATACTTGCATCTTATCCAGATACCTGAGTGCGCATAACATTACTACTTGTATTTAATTTGTACTACGTCCATCCGTGTCGTACCACTGTACTGATTTTAAAGTGGCATATCAACCTTCTTCCTTTGTGTTTCGCATAACATTGATTCTCACAGTACGTGGGATCTGACAATTTTTAAACGCGAATAATTTCCCACTGAACATCAGCGAGTTTGAGCGTATACATCTATCTAATCATCTAGCCATTTACGTTTGGGTGCTCTCGTGGTCACCCCCTTACCTTGGCGTGAACCAGAATTAGCATGGGAGGGTAAGATGATTTGACAAATATGACATGCTGCTCAAGAAATGAATAATGTCAACATCCCGTCGCGTACGTCGTCAAACACTTTCCGTCAGACAGTGGCACATACTCACGGGCGGGTATGTGCCGCTGGTAAGCGGGTATGTGCCACAGGTGATTGAGACTTCGTATCTACCCAGGAATGACGAGAACACACATGGGCAATCTTAACGCGCGAGTGTTATGAAATACCCGACATCGATACCGTCGACCCGACGAATGAAAAGAATAAATGTCCGGTTTCCACCTGTAATCTAACCCAATAATTCTGAGTGGCAATGAAGCATTTTACCACAGATCTATGCCAGGTTTCAGAACTACTTTCCAAATTGACCCGAATATTTGTGAAAGATCAATAGTGGTTGCAGTGCTGCCTACCCAATTTTATAAGCATTACATATGTACTCCTTTGATACAGCCGTTACGTCGGGTTAACGTCAATTGTGGTTATATAGTTGTCATCCGCTGAAGTATATTTATGTAGCAGTGTCCAGGGCCAGCATCCTCGCGAGCATCAGCGCTTCATATCAGCTTCTGGTATTGCTAACACGGATGTTCCAGTTGGCATCATTGCGCAAGTGCAAACGACCGGTTATATAACCATCTGCAACTCTTCGACATATGTCTGATCGTGCAACATTTGTACAGATATTTAGCGTCATTTGTTGACACGTGGCTAAATAAAAAAATTGCAAGACGGTCACATTCCGTCCGCATGCTTCACATAACGTCACTTCACGTGTACGTGGGATTGCGAATTTTTGTGTTTATCATATACCTCGCATTTTCGCTCGCGGCCAACGCTGCATTGGAGCTCACAACCAACAACGCTAACAGCACTGACTCATCATACACCACAATTTCTGCGAAACAACCGCTGAAATGCTTTGAAATTGCATTGAAATCACATCGAAATCGCATTGAAATGCTTCTGTTAGGGCTATAATCGAGCCTGGTCATCGCGCTCTCGTCATGAGAACTGACTAGACAATAATTCCAGCGCAATATTGTCTGTAAGTTCTCATTGGTATTTTGTCTAACAAAGAAAATGAACCCATTCATTTACACTTCCTCGTTATAGGAAGACAGAGAAGAAAAAGGGATGGAGCGTACGAGGTACAGATTGTGAGAGAGGAGATCTCATTCGAGTACCGAAAACGGCAAGGACATTCTACCAGTAACGATGAAATTAAGGAACTAACTTCCATCATCAGCTAAAGGTTCAATAGAAGTTCTATTCATCAAGAAGACCATTGACATTGAAGTTCACGCACCGAAAATCTCAATGTCAATGTAGCAGTACCATCCATCAGGCCAGGCTGTTTGTTTCAATTTCTCGTTCAACATCATAATTTGATTAACTTACCTACTCAATCAAATGTCGCGGGTTCCATCCCGCGTCCACGGCGGCCGCACTTCAATGAAGGCGAAATGGAAGAGGGCCACGTATTGTGTCGTGTCCTCTTAAAAGTCTTTTTAAATGTCCACATAGAAGTTCATTTGAAAGAGCACCAGATGGTCAAAATTCTGTAAGTCTAGTGGCTTAGGTACTCGGCTGCTGACCTCCAGGTCGCGGGATCCAATCCCGGCTTCGGTGGCTGCCTTTTCGATAGAGGCGAAAATGCTTTATGCCTGTGTGCTCAAATTTGGGTGCACGCCAAAGAACCCCAGATGGTCGAAATTTCCGGAGCCCCCCACTACGGCGTCTTTCATAATCTTGACCATCTCGTTGTTTTGGGCGGTAAAACCCTAGCCATTATTATTATTATTATTATTATTATTATTATTATTATTATTATTATTATTATTATTATTATTATTATTATTATTATTATTATTGTTGTTGTTGTTGTTGTTGTTATTGTTGTTGTTGTTATTATTATTATTAGTAGTAGTAGTAGTAAAAGTAGAAATAATTACTGCATTTGCTACGCGGAAACTATTTCGGTATAGCTCCATATAGGATCAAAGACCACTGCTTGACGCAGAAGCCACCCTACCGCTGTTTTTTTGTGCGGGCGTAGCCTAGCAGTTTTGTGGATGAGCAGAAGCCTTAACGAGTAGCCAGCTCATTTTCAAGAGTTTTCTTTTTGTGGCTGGTCAAATTTTTCAAATACACCTTCTTTTAAGCTAGATATACATTATATGAGTTAGTCCTTAACTTCGCGCACCTCCATTTTACCTCAAAGCGGAAAAGGGGGTCATTTCTTACTCTTGCACAACTTAGAACACAAAATTGCTGTGTTGGTGTTGGAGAGTAATAAATGGAGTGACCGGAAGTTTCTTGGGGTAGCAACACGTGATGCTGCTGTTACTATGTTGTAACTGACCGAATACTCCTAAGGTAAGCGTTCGATATGGCAGGTCGCAGGAATCTGTGCAGCGGAAATCTAGCACATATGTATCGTTCGCCTGACGAGGATGTTTTCCTCGTCAGTAAAATGAATAGCATCTGGGTGAGAAAAAAAAGGGGTTGGGGGTGAGGGAAGATGCTAAGTGAGGGTTTACGTGTATTTTTTGCGACAGATTACTATAAAACGCACACAAACCACGCGGGAGCCGATAAACACTTGATGGGATTGAGTACTGAGCAAGTATATGTGAATTCCGAATTCACACATACTGTTTTGCTTTACTCGCTATGATAGCGAGTAAAGCAAAACAGTGCAAAATGAAAGACAACTTAAGAGAAGTGCTGCGTCACCTCGTTCGTGTTGCACTGTTTCACTTGTATCCGATGAATGCTGTTTCCACAGCAAAAATGCACTGATACTTCGCAGAAACTGTTTGACAACAGCATGTTGTCGAAAAGACGCGTTGCCAATAATTTCAACATGCTTGAAGCAACATGTTTAGAATTAGCAATTAACGTGGTTTATAAAAAAATTCCACGGTTTTCGAGTACGATGTGCTCAACTTTAGGGGAGCACTGAGCTGTGCCAGCCCAAGTATCAACAAACTGATAACTTCAAACAACGATTACCGTTAGGCATGTGTGACTGGCCACATTGCTGCTATACGTAACCGTGTCACTGTCACCAGCTTCAATTTTCAACAATGGACGTAGAAAGGGGTGTTCAGGTATTTTTGAACATTGGTAATTCGCGTACTCACGAGAGTATCCGAAAACGACCATGACTGTTTACGATCTCTCTCATAAAAGTAATAATTCAAGCAAATGCATTGTCAACAGAAGCTCAGAAAATGAAGAGCTCAGTCTCCAAAATTGAATAGACTGAGAATTTTTAAATTAGACTCAACAAAGTGGCCAAGCTTTTGAAAGTGGCTCAGTAAATTACTACAAGGGTAGCGACCACAACCATAGTCTGTTGAAAGAAATGTTTATGACGCAGCACGAAGTATTTATGACACTGTGCAAAAAAAAATCTACCATGCAGTGAGAACTGCCAACTTAAGTCTAGACCATCAAACACAGGTCATGTATGATAGCAATTAAATAGTATATTAGGCCACGATAATAATGCAGCAACCTACGTATATTATGCCTCATAAAAAGGAATCTGTACGATTGACAGGCGTCTCGTAAAATATCCTTTTAATACCCATTTTCAAGACACGTCTAAAATTCAGTAGGTTTTTATTTCGAACTAATACTGACAAACTTTAACAATGCAACGTAGTCACTACCTTTAACCAGCAAAATATACATTGCTGCAAACTTATATACGCTATTATAAAATTTTCACTTGAAACATTGACGTATTTTTAAACTGCGTGGGTGAGTACAGCAGTTACTTCAATGCTTGAGCGTTCCAGGAAATAGCCAGTCACCAGCTTTTCGGTAACGCTAGTGACTAGGACCTTAAATTTTAGCGTTATTTTATAAATGAAAATCATAAATATCATGTTAATGATGGCATATTGAGGACGTACTTTCTTCGGTCGCACTAGAGTTGAAAAATGTTCTTCATTCGGCGATGTGGAAAGCTACCATGGTCCTGTAAACCATTTACCTGCACCCATCTTGGTATAATTCCCTAATCAAATGAACAAAGGTAATCCCTCGTTATTGCAACAAGTTGTTCCCTTGAAGTATCCATGTCGGTGCTATGTGTTCAAAAAGTATTGGAAAAATATTCAGTAGCTCGAGTGCGCGCTGTTTGATTCGAGTACCGAATCGGAGCGAATCCTATTCTGTTCGTTATTCGGAATGCTCGTATACTCGCACGCACTTAGAGTAGATTACAAAGCGCCCATTGAGACAGAGAGAAAGGCAAAGGAAATGCAGGGAGGTTGACTAGGTTACACCGTGGTTTACAACCACAATGGCTGTATGTGTTATGTGTTTATCGCTGTATATCATAGTCATCACCTGGTACCTGGAGTAGCATGTCAGGTGAAAAGCCAGGCAAACTTCTTCAGCTCTAAATTAAAATAATTCTCTGTTTCTCTACAGGAGGCAGGATGAAAGGGAGGGAAAGAAAACATAAAAAGGGAAAGAAAGAACCACTGGTAAGCACGGATGGCTTTCAGTGCGTATATTCAAATGGATCACAAACGTAAAACTGTTTTTGTCCGGTTCGTATGCAACTGTCTTGAATGAAGCTCGCAAGGACTGGCTCTAAGGTATTCGGAACGTGAACGCTACAAGGCAAGAGAAAAATAAGTTTTCTTTTATTATTTACCTTTCAAGATTCTAAAATAACCATGCCCGCCGTTCGAAGACGCTTGGTTAGAGGCAACGCTGGCAAAAATTAAATGAGGGTGGCGACACCAACACGAAATGTCTGCACCAAACGCCGTCGCGTTATAAATTTTCATGCCTTATACGTAGCTCCTAATGCACAAAAATGAAGCCCATTGCCTCCTTATAGACACGATGACTTAACGTACCAAGTTTTGGGCAATTTGGTCTCGCTATACTGTTGGCCAAATACGACCAAAATACGCTTCGAACTTCGGGACGTCACGAGCGTTAATTTCGGTGGGAAATTAAAAAAAATGGTACTTTGATTTTGATTTTCTTCGCTAATACTGAATTCATGATGATAACAATAACGACATTTGAGTTATCAAAGAACGCTTTATCGATATAGACCAAATAATTGTTTTACATTAGTGTCCCTTGTACAAATTTCGACGCCCATTATACGTGCTATCATGCACCATGGTTCGTCAGTGGGCATGATATTGTGTTGCTGCTGACGTCGGGGCTCAATTCTCAGCCACGGCCATTCCGAAGATGACAGGGTGAAAGGTCGCCAGTGCATAATAGCAAGCTCTCACTGTACGCTAAATAACGCGATCAACGAATGTATGTGAAGCACCATTCAAACCAGGTCGTTTCTCGTAGTCAAGAACCTGCATGACCCAATCTCACTTGCTCGACCACAACCATACTTGAATCAATTCATCTCGAACTACGGGTCATAATATGTCGCGTGTTTTCAGGGAGCTTAATTGCTGGCTTGTCCACTCGGGAACCACTACATTTTTTCATGCTTTTTTTCTTCGCGTCTTCAGTCTATGGCAAAACAGAGTCAACCAGATAACACTGAACGCGACAGAGAGACCGCAAACAATATCTGCTGGACTCAGAAATGCCACCCGTATGACCTTCCTACGCGCCTCAACGTTGTATAGCCAGCGTTATTCATCGATATATTTATTTCTTTTCCGTCTCTCGCTGACTAACTCAGCAAGCTCTCCCGGTATTACGATTTGTAAGTGACGAAAAACGACCGACTTATTACACAGCCTTGTACAAATCAGTACCTACACAAAAAAACAGAAAAGTTTGCCACCAGGCGACAATGAGCAACAAATCATCGCTGTCAGGCTTGTTCTACGCAGCTTGGCATGCGTACGCGCTCTATTCTACTTGGCGGGGCCGTCAAACGCCGAGAAGACAACGTGCCCATGCATTGGGGACACACCCGTGCCCAACTAGCACCGATGTCCAACGCATGCCCTCAATCCTGGCCGCGGGGCTAATTGTCACTTAAGTGCGTGATCCGTGGGAAGGAAATCTCCACATACAGGTCACGAAATGTGGTAGCGCTTGCTGCGATACGGATGCTCCACTCAGCTTCCCAAATAAGCGGCTTACTCTAATCTCTCGTGAAAAGAATGCAGGGAAAACACCGCTGTGTATATATAGCGCAAAACGCTGCTTGGAGGAAGGGTTGCAAATGGGGGGGGGGGGGGGCGACAACATAGCAATCATGAGACACCATGCCAATGTACCCCCTGTCTGTTCGAGTCTTCAAGGGACACTGAAGCCCGTATTCACTAACCAAATTTATCTTTACCTCGAGTTCTAATTATCTCTTCGAAGCTCTTATTTCCCTTGATGAACAAAGTAGGTCAGCTTTCTTGGACTAATCTTGTTGTTATGTTTTCCAAATCACCAATTTTGCGCCATTAAAACGCATGTCAAGATCATAGAACTTGAAGAAAACGTGATGTAAGGCCAAGGTTGCTTTGTGATTATGAGTCTAAGAACAAGGGACATAATGAAACATTTTGTTTTCCTTGATCACGATGTTTACGGCCGTAGTATGAGCCACTTCAAACTAAGTAGCCATGAGCTTGACCTGACAGCATAATCTTCTACAACAGTTGCAGCTGGTGCTCGGGATTTGGGATTGTCAGCTGCACCTCCCACTGGTCCTCTGGTGGTGTTTGGATAGGCATTGTTTGTAGATTTTTGTTAGGTTACAAGACCATGTGGTCTTGGCATCCATTCGGCAACTTCCAAAGTTGGCAGTCTCTTCTATGTGTTCCCGGATACATCGCATAACCTTGGTGAGCACCAACAGACAATCAAGCCACGAAAAGTATGGTGGTGATTATTTGTAGTAACGGTGATTCAAATGTAAAAAAAATTAAAGTTCTACGAAGGAAAACTTGACACCGACGGGTATGGAACAAGCTACAGTAGAGTCATGCCTCCGATGCCGAACGAATGGGGGTATACTGTGGTGGTCGCCTTCCCATTCATTTTATCGTGTAGATCTGCGCAATTCAACCGGATTTTTTTTTTCTTTTGCCTGTTGGTGTCACGTAGTGCGCGATCTTATTTCGAGCTGGCAGCCGACCAATAGTCGCTCGCATGCTACCTGAAGGCATCAAGTCTGCCAGAACGAGGCCCTCGCTCTAGCACGCTCGTGCTAGTGTGGAAAGACAGGGGGAAGATGGAATACCTACACCTATATACAACCTCCAAAAAGGCGATAAAAGATTTAGAAACCAAAGACGTAACACTGACGTGCTGGCAGTGTTTTCGCCACGGAACTGGCCAGCTGAAAGTAAGAAACATAACAGAAAAATACGGCACTACATTGTTGTGCACTTTCAGTGCCACAATTCACACGAAACGAAAAAACATGAGTAATTTCGTTATGTAACCCAAGGTAAATTTACGTCACACGCCATGTGTGGCCCAAATCTTTGGACAGAAGGACGCACGCTCATTCTGCGCACAAAACGTCCCGCACGTTCTAGCACCTGAACCTCGGGAATAACGAACTGGCGTAATGTACGTGCAAACATTTTCTGGTGGCAGTGGCGGTAAACATTTAGTAAACACGGAGGCGTTGCAAGACAAACCAGCCTCTAGTGGGTCAGCTTCCCTACAGTAATAGGTGGAGGTAGCAGCCGTGATATTGGCTTATAGTTTCAGATGTTTCAAATGTGAAACCTGCTAGTAACTATTTGTGCTTCTTTATCCAAATTATTTCGCTGGGCCTGTCATGTCTTACGTCTCTAACAGTAACCCGGTGCAGAAGAAGGCGTGTGCGTAAACTACAGGCGCAGTTCAATAATGTTCATTTAAAAAAAAAGATTACCGCAGTTGTGGCGCTCTCTATAGACGCCAAGCTCCCTTCTTCCATATTACCCACCCTTTATTTGCCGGATACTGTCTTCTTTACTATGCTTTACATACATAAAAATGTTCCATATGATTCATTGTATACATCCTGTTTTCTAGGATACCATGCAGTTGCAACAAGAGGTCTTCCTAAGACACATGGAAGCAGAAATACGGGATTTTTTTCGCTACAGATATATTCCATTACGCAGCAAGGTTATGACTAAAGACCTTGCTTTCGCAACTGACATCACAACAGTAAGACGTCTTATACTGGTGCTTTCAAAGACGATAGCTTTTTTTTAGTACTTCAGCGCAAAAGTTTTGGTCTGTCTGTCTGTATATATGTCTGTTTGTCCGCAGTGACATCACCCCAAACGGTCAACCCCATCCACAGCACCCACCAATACTTCTCAAGTTTAAGCGTTCATACTTGTGCGATTATCAATAAAAAAACACTTATTGCGCATATCTGGTGCACCATAACAACACATCAATATTTTGCACGTGTGTCTTTATACTAGAGAAGACATACATAAGTAATTCTAAGGACCATAGCATTTATCACGTAGCGCTGACAATACAACGCGACGCTCAAAAGTGCAAATGTTTCCAACGCTTTGCAAAGACGCACGTGGTGGCAAATGCCCGTCGCTTTGCGTTCTACTCCTTATCGCCTCCGAGACAAGCGTGCACGCCTTCCTTTGTTTTCGAATATAACTACCGGATAGCGCTCGTGTCTAACGTGCCCTGATGCACTCGTTCGCCTCTGCTGCACGGATCGAGACTCTCTAACACCACGTCCTCATAATACAATTCACAAGTTTTCTCACGCAGAACATCAAATTAACATTTTGTTCACCCTCTTTAGACGCAAGACTATCGTCGTTCGGCGTCATTTGCAGTGAGACATGCAGAAACGGGGCCAATTTTTCGCTAAATGTTCTTAAGGTGGTAGGCCACTCCAAAACACAATTTTTTAAGGGCAGGCAGCGTTAAAATAGCTTTTTCCTCAAAACCAGCATGTCTTATTTATTACACCCAGCTATTTACAGTGCAAAATATTGAATATTTATTTATTGGGAGGTAATCTTTGTAAAAAATTGCATTAAAAGTGCTAGCCACGCCAGTTGTGATAAGTGACTGATGGGTGGCTTTATTCAGTAAAGCTTTGACATTTGTGTAACTAATGGCTGGAGCTATGCAGTGAACTAGAATAAATATTATGCAGTGAATATGTTTTAGTTCACTGCATATATATATATATATATATATATATATATATATATATATATATATATATATATATATATATATATATTGTAAATCATTGTGCGAAATTTCAGTTCAAAGTATACGCTAATAAATACGTTATGAAAGCTTGCGTCGCCACATTTGGAGCAAATTTGTATTTTCAGAAAAACGTAAACAAAGATTTCCGAGCTTTTAAAAAGGGTCACAATCTTCGCATGCAGACCTAAAATGCACCAGATTCATAGCTGGGCCCTTCTGCGGAAGCATTATTGTCTCCTTTTGTTTGGGTGGCTGCTCGTCTTTTCTTCCCGGCTTGTTTTGTCCCATCCGCTGACTTGCGTTTAGCATTTTGCATGCGCAGGTGATCCTTGGCGATGAAAGCTTTCGTCGTGTGGTATCCTGGTTCTATGCCAGCTTGCCTCAGGATATCTAGGGTGCTTACACTGTCATTATTAAAGTATGCCACAGCATCATGCAAGGTAAACATTACTGTAGGCAAGCTTACAGTTACCTCTTTGGGTGCCCGCTGCCATATTAGACCATTGAAACACTCATTAGCATTTTGAGTCTTTCCATAAAGGCACTTCATTAGAAGTTCATCAGAGCACAGATCACTGTAGATAGTTTTAACTTTGTTGAGCACATCATTTGGAAGTCCTCCTTTGTGTACATATTTCCCTTGGCTGAGTGCTTCGACCTTTTGGTATCCGCACCAGCTTTTCTGTCCAAGTGGACACAGGCCATGTCTCGGCTGCTTGTCGGTAGAGCTGCAATGAAAAATACTGGCAAGGGTAGCCTTTTTCATTGCAAAAAGGTTCCCCACATTAGCCTTTATGGCGATGCCATAGTAGTTTTGCAGGCGGCCAATGAGGGCATCAGTGAGTTCTCCCTTACCACTGAGTCCACGCACTGTCTTCTTCAGTTTTCTGAGGCGGCAGCCAACACGCTTCTGGACATGCCCAATACATTACAGTTCCTTGGAATGTATTGGGACATGCTCAATACATTCCATTCCAATACACTTGCTTTTGAAAGCGATTTTTCGAAACCGGAATCACAGTTGCAAATGTGGTTTCGGTTTTGCTATAGGAGCATAGGGCATAAAAAACTTGCTGTAACTTGCAAACTAATGACACCAGGAGGGTAATTTTTGTTGTGAATATGTGAATGTTTGGGCGTGCAAGAAAAACAACACCCTAAAAATTTATTTCGCGAAAAAAAATGACTTTTGAAGGTGGCCTACTACCTTAAAGGTCTTGTAGCCTCGTATGATGATTTAGTCCTCTAGAGCCACTCTATTTTTTCCAAACCATTCATATTTGTACCAGACATATAGAGTTTTAAATTTCGTGAATTGTGGATGTAAAACCTGAATATGCAACTGCACAGAGCGTGCGAACGTTATGCTGATATAGATAAGTAATAAATGCAGCCCCATTTAACAGGCTGTCCTGCGTGAAGTGCTGACTTGAAGGAAGCAAGAAAGCAACAAAAAGGATAAGGCAGAAAGGTTAACCAGAAAGACCACTCTACACTGGGAAATTAGGGAAGGGGACAAGAAAGGTGAGAAAAGGAGAAGAGAAGGAAACGAAAAGGGGAGAGACAGACAGTAAATTCACTGCAGCGTGTAGAAATCTACTGCAAGTCAGAGGCGTTCACACAAACCCGTCGTTCTTAAGAAACACAAGACGGATTTCACTGACTTGTGGGCTGTCGAGGGCTGTGAACGGTGTTGTAATAGGAACTGCACAGTGTTATGACCGCCATCGGTAGGCGCCATGCTGTCGCTGAGAAGCGTAGCCGGGCCGCGTTCCCACGCCTGGAACCCAGGTTTTCTTGGAACCAGCGCCGAGAGCTGACGGGGGAGCGGCGCTCTTTTAATCCTCAAACAAGTAGCCGACTCGCCGGATGCCTATGCCCGCCAGGTATTGTCCCTGCTAGCCGGCGGATGAGACGTCATGTCGCCACGAAGCTGTAAGCCGTTCCAGAGGAGACAACAAAGACAGCGTATTCCTTTGAAGAAACGGCGACCGCCGCCACAAAAAGTGCCCTGCTAATTGAGCGGACAGATTGGCGGACCGTTTGATGTCTGCTGTCCGAAGCTTAGGACCCCTCGACCAGCGACATACACGACGAGCAAGAGCCTCTCTGGCGCCACCTGTCAGTGCAGTGATCTTGACTCAAAATTGGATCTTCACGTGCGCCGTGCATGCTCGTACCCCTCACCTGTTGTGAGTGTGTGTGATTGGTGTTCCACTGAAGAAGGAGGAGCCCGACAGGGCTTATAACGGCGCCGCAGAGTGCAGGACGTCGCTCTGAACCAAGTAAAGGTTCAACCACCACGTTCGTAGTTTGTGAAGGCTCTGAACCAAGTAAAGGTTCAACCACCACGTTCGTAGTTTGTGAAGGCTCTGAACTGTGTAGCGGTTCAACCACCACGTTCGTGGTTTGTGAACTCTTAACCTCATGCTGTAAATATTTGTAAATAGTGCCATAAACCTGTTTGTTTTTCGTATCCCCATCTCGCAAGCGTTCGTTTCCTCAACCCGAAGCTACACCACGCTACCACAAGAGACCGGGTTTTGTTTTCGTATCCTCCAGCGACCTTCCTTCCGACCCGCAACAACTGGTTGGCAGAGGTGGGATACGACCACAGCACCCCGGGATCACAACAACTGGTGATCAGCGGTGGGATTCGCAACAACTGGTGGCAGCGGCGGGATACGACTCAGCACCCCGGAAGAGCTGGGGATCAGCAACAACTGGGTGGCAGCGGTGGGATTCGAAGCTACAAGTGACAGTGACAAGTCGGCCCAGGAGAAGCAGCTGGCTCGAGACATGGATCACGTATGGGTGAGTGCTTGGCTTTTCTTTTGAGTGAACCAGGTTCTAAAAGAGGGTTAAATTTTAGAACTGGTAGTTAACTTTGCCGAAAGACTCAGTTTCGCCGTTTCGGAAAGTTGTTTTGGAAGTAGCGAGCACTCAGTACGATCATGGACTTACGGGAGCTGCAGAAGTCAGACTTGTTGCTGTTGTGTGAGGAATTGGGGATCGATACAAAGGGTTTAGCACGGAAACCCATAATCATTCAAGCGATTAATGATTTGGGGGCTGATGATGAGGAACTAAGTGAAGAATGGGACCTCATCATCGAAAGAAAACTAAGAGCAGCTCAGATGGAAGGAAAGAGTGGAGACGAAAGAGAAGGCCTCAAGAGAAAGTTTTTCAAACAAGACTATGAGTTGAGTATGAGGTTGGGACCCCAGCAAGGAGTACTTCTCGAAAATGAGGCAGAGTTCGAGATGTCAAGGTACATGCAGCCATATGAGGTATCATGGGATATGGGCCTGTATCTTAGACTCTTTGAACGAAAGTGTAGTCAACTGAAATGTGAGCGAGACACCTGGTCTCAGAAGCTACGTACGGTTCTGCCCTGCGAGGCAGCGGATGTTGTTGCGCGACTCAGTGAGCAGCACGCGAACAACTATGAAGTTATCAAAGCAGAGCTGATCAGAAGATTCGGAACTGCTGTTAGCAAAAAGAAAGAAAGACTCGCACCGGAGTCTGAAAGCGAGGCGCGTCGCAAAGCGCCGGAAGTTGAGGCGCCTCATAAAAAAGCGACAGGAACAGATTGCGCCAGAGAAGTGCCCGCGAATTCTCGAATGCATCAATGTAGAGCATGTAGAGAACGAGGCCTTGGCCGGTCTGGAGGTGGGGACGATGTCGGGGGACGCTCCTTGCATGGATGAAGAGGGTGCCAGCAGCCCTAATGGGCCCAGTAAGAGGCTGGAAACCTTCTTCGTGCCTCAAGGGCATGTTTCGACATCGTCAAATGTCGGCATGGGTAGTGCAGTGGCTAATCAGAGAAAAAACGCGATGCTGCAGGAGTGCAGCGATGCCATCGCAGAGGGCCCAGTTAATGATTCTATCAGCGTTAACAAAGATAATTTGGCCCGGCAGTCCGTCATGACACCGAGTTCAAAATGTTTGAGCGTGGTGAAAAATGTAGCACAAGCTCCAACAAGCTTCCCAACCCCTCAGTTTCCGACGCGACTTGATGATGGCATCGAGAAAAAGGGGGCAAGCAAACATCGCCGAAAACGAAAGAAGCGGAAGCGCATTGCACTGCGTAGGCCTAAGCCAGGTCCCACTCCGTCCCAACAAAGAAAGGGTAGGCCACTAATCCGTTTAAGGAAACGTCAATGGTGGCGTTCAGGAAGACCGAAGCGGCGAGCCAGATTTGGAGGGGGAAAAGAAGGTGCGTCACCCCAAGGAAAGGCGCGGTTCAGTTCGACGACTTCGGGAAAGCGGCCTTGCCCGAAGGATCAAAGACGAAAGCGCAGAGTGGCTAAAAACCGCGTCGGGGCGAGCACAAAGAGACAATGTCCCCTGTCTCAACCCTGTTTCTGGCGTCACTTACAAATTCCTACGGGGAACAGGCCAAAGTGGAAAATGAGGCGTGACGGCAGGACACAGCCTAACGTTCGTGTGTTTAGTAGCCTCAGGCCTGCTGGAAAACCGCCAGGACCGCGACCCCATCGTGTGCGATTAAAGGAACCATGAGAAAAGGGGGAACGGTAAGTTCGAGTAACTTTTGCACAGGCGTGTCAAATATTGTTACTCAGTGTTGCATTGGAAATGCAGATTTGAGCCACTTTAAATTTGGTAGGTTACGTGATGCGGGGGAAAATTTTCAGAAGGAAAACCGCCGAGCCAAAGGCTGAATTGAATTAGTTTAATCATGAGTGCGAAAATTTGCGTAAGGTAAAAACAGAGAAAATGTGTCATTTTTCTAGTTTTTTCAAAGGTTTAGTCTCATATTGCGTGCCTTCACTGCCATGTCGATTTGGAGTGAACGAGCATTTGAGGGAAGATGTTAACATAGACCCAATGATTACGTGAAGTTTGGCGCGACACTGTGGAGCCGTCGTTGCGCGCTGTGAGAATTGAGAGCAATTGGTGCACAGTTTTAGCAAAAACCTGTGCATTATTGTGAGGTGCTTTTTAGGAGTATTGCACCGAAGATTATTTTTGTGTTGTACACAGAGTGTTACAACGTAACATAAGAATGTTAGAAAAAGGGTGAGGGATTATGCGTTTCGTTAATAGCGCCGTGTATTTTGCAATGCTTAGAAATGAGAGTAATTGAACGCTCAGGAGAGCTCAGTGAGAGTTACTCAGAGGCATTAGCAAAGGCAGTTTGCTTCAACCAAACGAACCTTCTAGAAAGAAGTGTTTGTCTCTGTTTTGTTGGTTTTCTTTGAAGACAATTGATCAAGTGATCATATGAGCGGAACAGTATTTTTGGCCACAGCGTAGGCAAAAGTTTTAGGAAAGCTAGATAGCTTACTGTATCAGTAGTAGACAATTATTGGCGGCCGTCCGTAAACAAAAACGGACTTTAGAACAATTTTAGCGCTCACTGAAATCGAGTTCCGGACCGATGCTCTCAGCGGGACAGAACCGATGAAAGTAGTCAGTGATTAAAAGGAGGAGGCAGCCTTAAGTGAAGAGGCAATACTGATCGTCATCCGGTTTTGAAAGCTTCTGTTGACTACCGAGAATTAACGGTTCGGTGTTATGTAAGAGATCGAGGCCTAGGTGCCGTTCTATGTCAGGACGACAGTGGTAATGATCCAAGATGCTCTTTACTTGAGCTAGAAATTGGGTTCTCGTGAGATAACGTACTGCGCTTCAGGAAAGGAGTGCGCTTACCTTGTGTAGGCCATTTCTAAGTTGCAGCGTTGTCTCGGAGGTGCTAAATTTAAAGTAGATACAGACCATTGTCCCCTTGGCTGCAAACCATGACATCGTAGAACAGTCACCTTGTGAGGCGGAGCTTGATTCTTCAAAAATATCTTTTTGGCATTGGGAAAAGGGCAAATTGAATGGAAACGCTGACGTGCGCCGTCGCTCTTTCTAATCTATCTAGGTGTGCTCTTGATGTATCAAAATTGATATTTTAGTTTTTTTCGTGCATCTTATGTAAATTGGTAAGGTAGCACGTCTGGTTTCTCAGCGCAAGTGAGTCCTGAGAGTTCTGAGTGTGAGCTTTTGTTAAAGCTAGTAATTAAAATTGGTTTGCTATCCCTCTTTTGGCTTGTTTTGTTCGAAGGGGGCCGAGTGCTTGCTTGTACATGTGGTCGAGTATCAGAGATGCTGTCGAAGATTCGGCAATCACCCGGGCCATGCCACAAGCGAAGGTCAGTTCCTGGCATTCAACTACGGACCCTTTCGTCGTCCCTGCGAGCAGCAGTGTTGACCGCTGCCCTCCGTGACTCATCTGGCGAGGGGGAAGCTGTTATGACCGCCATCGGTAGGCGCCATGCTGTCGCTGAGAAGCGTAGCCGGGCCGCGTTCCCACGCCTGGAACCCAGGTTTTCTTGGAACCAGCGTCGAGAGCTGACGGGGGAGCGGCGCTCTTTTAATCCTCAAACAAGTAGCCGACTCGCCGGATGCCTATTCCCGCCAGGTATTGTCCCTGCTAGCCGGCGGATGAGACGTCATGTAGCCACGAAGCTGTAAGCCGTTCCAGTGGGGACAACAAAGACAGCGTATTCCTTTGAAGAAACGGCGACCGCCGCCACAAAGTGCCCTGCTAATTGAGCGGACAGATTGGCGGACCGTTTGATGTCTGCTGTCCGAAGCTTGGGACCCCTCGACCAGCGACATACACGACGAGCAAGAGCCTCTCTGGCGCCACCTTTCAGTGCAGTGATCTTGACTCAAAATTGGATGTTCACGTGCGCCGTGCATGCTCGTACCCCTCACCTGTTGTGAGTGTGTGTGATTGGTGTTCCACTGAAGTAGGAGGAGCCCGACAGGGCTTATAACGGCGCCGCAGAGTGCAGGACGTCGCTCTGAACCAAGTAAAGGTTCAACCACCACGTTCGTAGTTTGTGAAGGCTCTGAACCAAGTAAAGATTTAACCACCACGTTCGTAGTTTGTGAAGGCTCTGAACTGTGTAGCGGTTCAACCACCACGTTCGTGGTTTGTGAACTCTTAACCTCATGCTGTAAATATTTGTAAATAGTGCCATAAACCTGTTTGTTTTTCGTATCCCCATCTCGCAAGCGTTCGTTTCCTCAACCCGAAGCTACACCACGCTACCACAAGAGACCGGGTTTTGTTTTCGTATCCTCTAGCGACCTTCCTTCCGACCCGCAACAACTGGTTGGCAGAGGTGGGATACGACTCAGCACCCCGAGTCACAACAACAGAAAGAGGCCGATCATCTAGTCGCCGCAATGCGCTGGCAAGTACTTGTCTCTCTGAGGCAAATTGAGGACAGTGGCACAGCAGGTGTTCGATTGTGTCATCGGTGCCGCAAACATCGCATGCCGCACTGTCAGTCATTCAGATTACCGTGTATAAGCTTTCGTAAAAACAACTCCCAGTCAAAGGCAATAGAGAAGCGAAGCTTCTCGTTGATGTAGGCTGGGGTGGAGGCCGGAATAGTAGTGAAAGGTCGACTTCATGTAGTCTGGTACGTCGTATATTTGATGTGTTCCACTCAGTCAGTGGGAGACTGCGGGCCAGTCTACGAATCTGCATCGCAGCATCTGCTCTTGAAAGCGGTATCGGAACACTGTTTGCTTCCTGATGTGACGTGCGAGCAGCATGATCTGCACAATCATTTCCGCTGATACCACAATGCCCAGGTAACCACTGGAAGACGATGTCATGGCCTTTATGTATTAAGAGGTGGTGAAGTTTCACGGTTTGACAGGCCAACTGGCCGTGGCATCAGCGTCGGAGAACTGACCGCAGGCACTGTAAAGCCGGCTTTGAGTCCAAAAACATGGCCCTTTTACATGGTCTTTCTTCAATATTGATAAGTTTCAGCGCCCTACGCAGAGCCTCGAGTTCTGTCAACGTGGACGTCGTCGCATGTGAAGAAAGCAGTGTTACCCCTTGTGATGGTATAATCTTTGCTCCACCAGAACAGGACGACGTGGTCGAGCCATCCGTGTAAATGTGCACGTGGTTACGGTAGTTTTGGTTCAGTTGGGATAGACTCAGTTGTTTTGGGGCGTGTGTCAGTAGGTCTGATTTCCTCCGCATTCATAAGATCATTAAGTAAACTCGCGGTCAGCCCAAGCCCCAAGGAGGAAGAAGTGCCTTTGATGCAAGTGCGTACGCCTCAGTAAATGATGAGTGGTGCTTGCAGACAATACGACCGTATGTCGTGCGGGGCCTTTCAGCAGCGAGGCTCGCAATGTAATGGGAAGGCGTCCTGGCATGATTCCTGAGGCGCATGCGCATTGTCTCGATAAGTATATGTGTCTTTATTCAGTGATCTTGAGCGATGGCAAAGGTTTCAGCCATTGAGCACTGCGGGGTAATGCGAGGCCTATCTTAAGTGCTTAGGCTTGAGGGCTCTGAATTGTGCGCAGGTTGGTCTTTCCGGTGTTAGATATTGCAGGTAAGCTGTACCACAAGAATCCGATAAACAGCATTATGTACAGTTGTAGCATAGATTGTATGGGCATGCCCCATTTCTTTCCTGTAAGAAATTTGAACATGTGACACGTTGGAATCAGCCGCTTTTTCCCATAGTTCACGTGCGGAGTCCACGACAGGTTTGTGTCTATTATGGCTCCTAAGAACCTGTCGCTCCTGGCAAACGACGTGTGTTCTTCGTTAATCGGTATTCTGCAAGCAGACATTGGTTTCCCCGTAAATGCTTCACTGTGACTTTTATGTCGCAATAAAGGGTCATATGCTGTATCATATAGATGTCAGTTCCTCGGAAAAAGTCAGCACTTTTTTGCGGGTTTTTTTATTACCTTTTACAAAAGTCAAGCATATAAAAATTAGCTCTCTGAAGCTGTTTTCACGTCCCCGTTGGAGTTATCCTGAAGACTGTCAAGTATACTATTCACTGCGGTCAGCTCCTAGAAATAGGCATGCAGATGTTTTAATGCGAAGTGTTTCAATGCTGAGATCATCTCCAGTGTGAGGTAATTTTGTGAAAAACCAACGTGCGTCGAAATGGGGCGTCATGGTTCAATATGGAAATATAAAGTTACAAGAGATGAAACAGAATAACTAGATTAAATGAAAACCTAAGCCTCAGTGGTTTGCTAGGAGGATTACTCGGGACACAGGTGTCCCATTATTAATGAAAAAAAAAGAAAGAAAGAAGTGCGCGTGCCAACGACTGTTGGGTACTTGATGCCAAAATCCACGGTAAAGTGACTGATGGCTTCCTCTAGATACAATGGGGCTGGTACTAAAGAAAAACCTGTTGCGCCGGAATAGCAGGCAATATGAAACCTCAGAATACCCTGGGTCCATATTGCAAAAATAGTACTACGCGGAAATTTCGGCAAGATAATATTTCATCTGGTCGCAATGCGGAGCATATTACCTGTCAAGTCGCATTACCAATAGGAAAACGCACTTACGGAATCGGTGTCTTGTGAATTCGGTGTCTGATGCCTACATAGTAGCGAAAGCATCCGACCAATAGCAAAGACTGCTTAAGTATAGCAAGCCATATTTCGAACGTGTTTTTTTTTAGCTTTCTGATTGCACGGAAACTGTTGCGGTTTTAAGCACACATTACCGGCGCTGTGTTTTGGGCGCCACTTGAAAGGCGGCCTGAAAACCCGATCAGATACAGTGGTGCCAGCTCCAGATGGATACTAGATACAATGTGCGTGGTCTGAACAGACTTTTTTGCTCGCATCGCGTTTGATCGACGCGAGTGGGTTGCGGCAATTATTTGAATATCCGCGGCCAGAACAGGCTAACGTCCGCGTACAGGTTCCCACGCACCACTCAGGTGAGGCCGAAAAAGGAGGCGACAACAATTTCGCAAAGATTCACATATAGAACGAAAAAGTGCCCGGCGGCAAAGAAACAGGCGCTACTCGGCGGTAACCGAAGTATACGCTCCTGTCGATAAAAACTGCGCCGGAGGCCGGATAAAAAAAAATCTCAGCCGCTGTTTGCCGTAGAGAGTACAACGAGATGATAAATGACGTGTGTGTGTGTGTGTGTGTGTGTGTGTGCGTGTGCGTGCGTGCGTGTGTGTGTGTGTGTGTGTGTGTGTGTTTGTTAGAGTGTTTTGTGTCCGTACTTGCACTCGTCGACTACATCACAGCGTAGACGTAGCGAAGGGGGGCGGGGGAGAGTACAAGCGCGCAGCCGTGAGCGCTGATACATGCACAGATAATGAAAATTTACTCCCCCTCCTCCTTCCCCACTGCCTCAGCACGCTACACTAGGCTATACGCGAGCACTCTGTACGAAGCAGGCAAGTGGGTTCGCGCGATTATCTCTTGAGCCAAAACACCGTAGTCGTCAACCAAATTGGAGGGCGCTTCTAGCATGGCGCCGTCGAGCTTAGCGCTACCGTGTGACAAGTTTATTAGGCTACTCGCCAAGGCGTCCCCGCTCTGCCTGCCCGATGCGCGCGTATCGTAGTCCGTTGCGGAAGCGGCGGTAGTCAAGGCACGCGCGGCATCGCATATCTCGCCGACTCGCGTGCCTTCTTGGCGAACTCGCGTGAGAACTTGGCGGGCGCTCAAATATACGCCTATACAGATGATGCGCGATGATGCGCGAGTCAAGATTGGAGGAGCAGAGTTTGCGACCCACGTTAAATTTGTAAAGGCCGTGAATGGAAGACGAAGGGTGCATTCATTGAACACCTGCGTTTAATTTTTCATTCATGCTCTACCTTAAAGGCAAGCAGAAGCCCCTCTAATACGACGTTGCTCACTCACTCCCCCACTCACTCTCAAATACGCAACAACTTTCCTTAGTCAGCGAGGTGCTTTCCCGTTGGCCCTTCTTAGCTGATCGTGCAGCTGGCCAAAGCTGACAGCCGAGTCGTGGTAGCGAATTCCTGCAGAAGCTCCCTCGCGGTTACCTTAATATTGCACCACGTTTTTTTTTTTTCGGCTGTCATCTTTGACGCCACTGCGGTTACCTTGTTGCTTTCTTCGTTGTGCGCACCGCATCACTGAGAAAGCGTACGCTGTGTGCCGCACCACACTGCATACTGGACCATCCTTACGTGAGCTGCCTGGCTTAGCACGTAAACGTCACCGCCGTCGTCGGTATAGATACCGTTATGATATATTACCCTTCAATTGAATGATTGATTGATTTGTGGGGTTTAACGTCCCAAAACCACCATATGCATATGAGAGACGCCGTAGTGGAGGGCTCCGGAAATTTTGACCACCTGGGCTTCTTTAACGTGCACCCAAATCTGAGCACACGGGCCTCGACATTTCCGCCTCCATCGGAAATGCAGCCGCCGCAGCCGGGATTCGATCGCGCGACCTGCGGGTCAGCAGCCGAGTACCTTAGCCACTAGACCACCGCGGCGGGGCTATATTACCCTTCAAACAAGCGCGTGTATTTATGAAGATCGGCGCATAGGACACTCGGTCTGTGATCGTGATGTGCTGCAAGCTTGCACTTCGCCACCACCATGTTTATCTCCAGCTCTTATATTCCGTTATAAAACAAATCGTGTTATGCGACACAAACAAACTGATTGATCTGAGGACACATTTGCTTCCCTGCGTGAGCCGTCGACGAAAGAAGAAATCGTTATGAAGTATGTTGCACCAGCCCAAGCAGCCACTTGGTTTCGTCAACGATTTATTACGCATAAAAAAGTTGAACGTTCAAAACACGAACAAGAGAGTTCGAAAACAATCAGGATGAGCGACAAACTTCCTGCGACGAAGACTTCTCGCCCATTGTGTTACAAATTGGCAGGGTGACGAGAGGGGGGGGGGGGATACAGTGGGCTTCTAACGTCCGTACAATAGACACTAGTATAGATGGCGAGACGGCGCAGCGTACTCAAGCCAGAAAAAAAAAGGTGCAAGTGAGTTTTATGCGACTATGCCGGCCATCCCTCATTGTAAGTTCCACCATCTCATCGCATGTGGATAAAAACATGGAGCATAGTCACTCTGTGCTAATCAAACCGGTACGCGGTCTTAGTGTAGGGGTGGCTAATACGTTCCTCATTACTGGACTGAACGCTAAGATCTGATATGAACACGATATCTTCCCAAGGACATTTCGCCGTCGTATTCACAATGGCACTGGCGCTGCGAGGTTTGTACGGTTTGGGTATTCGAGGGCGTAGTTGAAGTATGCCGATGACGAGACACCACGTGCCGCCATACATCCGGCGTATAGTGAAATTAGCCTCACGACTATCACAACAGTTTACTGCATTGTACTCGTAAAACGATATGTTACCAAAATGTTTGAAATCCACAATTCATTTATATAGGGCCGCGATAGGAATTTTTATTGTATTGTTTATTCTTATCAGGGGTGCGGCAATATCTTGTCATAGGTGAAGTACCGCAAGTTAACCGCACAAAGCTTTATTTTTCTTTACAAAGAGAAACTCACAAAAAAAGAAGACAAATGGTCTCGTTTCACCGCGTGCGATGCGTGCGCCAGCATGCCCACGCACACGCAATATAGAAATAAGGCAACGCAGGCAGAGTTCTTAGCACCATAACTAAACATTGTGAGCTTTAAGCTTAAAAATGTTCAAACGCACGCATGCACGCACGCACACACGCACGCACACACACACACACACGCACACACACACACGCACACACACACACACACACGCACGCACGCACGCACGCATGTACACACGCACACGTCTAGGCTCTGCTATAGCACTGAGTGAACGCCACGCAACTGGGTTTTGTTTTATTTCAAGCGAAGATCGCTATACGGTAAGTTCAGCACGTAAAGTAATGAATAAAAAAGAAACGCTAAAATGAAAGTTAACTCCATTGCATAAGTCAAGTCGTCGAAAAAATGAAGATTGATGTTTTTTTTTTTTCACGAAGTTGCCGCCAGCTAACATAAACAATCAAGCCCATTCATAAAGAAAACTTGCGGGGTGTTTCATCATCTCCGCCATTGGGAGTGATTGCGAAACGCGAAAATGCGCTGCCTCATGCTTTCCTACCGTGTGTGTGTTCCTTTTTTTTTCTCCTTCTTCTGCCTTCAGAACGTGCTCGTAATACTCGCATCATATAGACTTCCGCATGTTGCATACAGGAGAAGGCAATCCAGGCAAATATACAACGTACTAGTTCAGCTTGCCGGGGCAATATGACGTGCGGCACTCTGCATTTTGACTATTTTGGTGACTTTGTATTCTGCGACACATTTCACGGAATTCAATTTCGACGAGGAGGCCTTCGAAATAACAGTGCATGGCAAAGAACGGACCAAAAATAAGGCAATACAACCATCAGTATTGTCAAAATTCAATACAGTGGACAGGGGAAAAAATAACAAGACAGCTCTCGCCTCGAGTGATAATTTTGTGAATGCATAAAGTATGCGACTTTTCATTTTATCCCTTCATTTATTTCTGATTATAGTCTTCGGTAACAAAGGGACTCCCGGACAGTTTTCTTGCTGAGTCAGCATATGAATGCTGATGTATTTAAAAAAAGGGTGAGGGGGAGAGGCAGCGAGCAACGATTTAGTGTCTGTACACTTCTATGAAATAGGGGTGGTAGTAGTATTATGTGAATCATTGCGCCACAAAACCGCGATATTATGGCACGCCGTATAATATAGGGCTGCGGAAACTTAGATCTACATTAAGACGGCTAAATTGAGATTGTTGGCTCCGCTTGATAACAGAGAACAGCGCAAGCAAACGGTACAAGAAAGCCTGATAAAACTTGGGGAGGACTTGCTGCCCCTCGACTCCATTTTTTTGTAAGTTCCGTTTTACAAGAAGTGTTTATACATATAATTGTGCAACTATACGAACTAGGCGTTGACGTTGTATAGCCACAGCCAAGTCCTGTCTGTCTTTCTTATCCAGCGTTTGAGCACTGCTCCGTGTTACGAATTAAACCACCTGGCGTTCTATAACGAGCACTTAGTTCTATGCGCACGGCTCAGTAGCATTTGACCTCCATCAAAATGCGACCACCGCCACAGGGATTCGATCCCAGAACCTTCGGGTCAGCAGTCAAGTACCCATCGCTATGCTGTCAGGTGCCAACACGGAAGTCGGGCCACCGATAAATCGACACTCTTCTTCCTGACGCAGCCCGTTAGGACTGCCGTAAACCATGGGACGCAGTACTGCGTGCCGGCAATTAGCTGCGTACAGTTCTTCCCGTACGACAGCCACTTCGCGGTCTGAAGCCAACGGCACGCGACACGACTCACGGCCGGCAACAAAACCATGACGTCACGCGTGATCGCTTCGAATCGGATGACGTCAGGCTTTCTCGGAAAGAAGGGCTCGCACGAGCGAGACGGAGAACCTCGAGATTGGTGACGTAAAACGAAGTGGATATGCGCGCACCACATTTGATGACGACCTAACAATCACTAATAGGTTCCCCTTATAGTAAGTGTCAAGCAAAGACTCAAGTCGCGGGTTTAAGTACGAAATAATTGGACCAGGTGCGCTATCCAGTGACTTGCACCCTTTCTCGTGACGTGAAGGGACTTTTTTTTCTTGTTAAGAAGCGCCCACTTTATCGCTTTTTGTCTTCTTGTCTGTCTTCTTGCGTCGCAGATGCGGCTACAAACTAGCACGATGCAGAATGTCTTCACTGAAATGTTACATGAATCGAATAGCCAAGGATGGGTGGTCGGACAGGTCTGAGGCCTGTCGCGGGGAGGCGCCGGAGACGACCTAAATGCAGTCTTTTTCGTGTTCACAGGCGCGTGTCACTGACACATAGTAGACCGGGGCGTTCTATTCACTAGTGAAAGCGCTCACGCCGTTACAATCTTAAACTTGATCCTGACATTAACATCAAGAGAAGAATAATATGATAGGTATAGACAATAAACTTTACACTTCGACGAGCCCCACTTTTACAATGGAAGAGCGAGATGACAAGCTGAAAGGGGGCTTTAACTGGTATGTATACGTGAGCTTGGTAGAAGACAATGAACCAATAAATGTCAGGATGCTCGTTGGTGATGATGCGTCAATGCAGGGCTGACCTTGCAAAATTTCTCATCCGCTGCACTTCTTTATTGAGGCGTATCTCATTGTTTCACTATTTGTTACAGCGATATTGCTGGATAAGCTCGCAAGGTTTGATTATCGTTGTAAGCAAGCGCCAGTCTTACGGAGGTGAAGATTCACGTTGACATAGTGCGCAGTGTTTAACGGGTGTCGTGGTTGCTACGGGCCGCGCCACACAGCCTGGAGCCCCACACACAGCCAGGCCGTGCCCGTCATGGAGTTTCCTGAAATTAATTAGAGGGGTTCTGGCGCTGCGATAATACAGCCCACAAGGGCATGATGGGTAGTTCAAGTGTGTTCCAACCTCGTACGCACTTGTAGCTTTGTTTTAGTTTGCCTCGAATAAAACAACGGACTGCTGTGAACTTCGTGACCCGATTTTAGTCAGTGAGCCTCTAAGTAGAGTCCAGGTGGTGAAGCGTTAGTGCGTCTTGCGGCAAAGCAATTTCAGGCCACACGGAGCCAAACGGAGCGGCAAAAACGAAGATTGTCTACTCAAGAGAAAATGAAGCGACTCATTAAGGCCCAGGACCAGACCTCTCAAATCCTGGCCGTCCAGAGGGCCCGCGCGAGGGCCGTCAGGTTTACCCTGATGGTCCCCGAGTGGGCCTAGCCAGGTGACGCTGAGTTTACTCGCGTCTATTGTGGACCGAATAAAGTTGTTTCACTCACTCACTCACTAATGATCACAAATTTGTCTATTACTCATCATTATCATGCTGGCACTGTGCGTCGAAGCTCCCATAGACAGTAGCGTCACAGTTCTAGCTCTCTATGCATGTATAGGAAAATATATGGCGCCCGTACGGTCTATTGTTCGGCAGCAAGCGCGGTTCTGGAACGCTGGGTGACGGGCCTCGCAGTGCGCGTCGCGCCGCTGCAGGGACGCGGGCGTGGGTCGTAAACACCACGTCACGTCGTCGCACTGCGTCCGTCGCTACCTACAATGGACGCCTCGACATTTCTTTGTCACAGCTCGTTTGTTCCCGCGCGCCACGCAAAGATGCAGGGTGCGAAGAGGGTGCGCGCCAAAGGGTGGGGAGAAGGTTGAACAAGAGGCGATGAATATAGAGAAGACGGCTTCTAAGGATACTAAAAACGTATCTAACGTAGAATATTTGCGGGTCGACTGTTCATCCACCATTTATCAATTCGAAGCAGTGACAGTAGACACCGGTTTTCCTTGTGCCTTCCGCGTACAGCCCATGGGGTTCACCTGTTTGTGCACTTCAGAAGCATGTTAGATCCGAGAAAAAAGAAGGCACATGCAAGCCGACAACGGCGATGGTGTGCTTGATCATGCCTTCTTACTTTGTCCTTGTTTCGAGCTCCGCTGGTTTTTCTCGCATCTAACCTGTTTGAATAGCGTGGCCCGACTAATACAAAGGAGACAGTATAGTTCGGGAGCCAGATAAAAGCCTCAAGAGATGAGAAATCGCGCAACAGTGCACGGCGATATTCCTTATGGGGAGATTTCTCATCATGAGCTTTCCAAAAGCTGAAATAGGTGCCATGGTCTGGGATTCGGACCCGCTACGATTGCTTCCCCGCGTTGTTGTGGTGCCATGATTTCGCAGTGCTTTTTTTTCTCGAACCTTCCTCCTCTATTGTGCGCTCTACATAATAGACTTAACATCATCAGCTAATAAGTTTGAGCAACCCCGACAATGCTCTGACTCTCACATTCAATTTTAGTCTGCATTGCTCCACGAACGATGCGTTATACATCCACATTTTTTTGCGAAATCATGTGTCAGCCTACACGTATTATCTTGTGCCAACAAAACGAAGAAATCACTCTTTATCAGTCAAGCACATAAACCTACAGCTGTAAACCTATACCTACGCCTGCATGAATAGATGGATAAACTTTGGTCCCTTGAACGAACTATAGTGTGTTGTGTGTTACGGGTCACTGCCACGTCGTAACAAAAGTCTCTCTGCTGCGCCAGGGGCCCGTTGAACTGCCTCTAACTGTTGCTCGAGTACGGAGCTGCCAATTGCAACCTCCCATTCGGACGGCGTGATGACTTCGGTACAACGTAACGCGGGGTACCGCCAGAGCACACTTGATACACCTGTATTGCGATAGTGCGAATGAAACAATGTGGGGCGAGTCATCGATATTTGACCAACGTGAGCGTAACAAACGCTGTGGCAAACGTTTCCAACGTTTTCACAACATCGCAACGTGACGTGTACATATAGTATATATATATTATATATATATTATATATATATATATATATATATATATATATTATATATATATATATATATAATATATATATATACTATATATATATAATATAAATATTAGATACTATATACTATATATATATATATCTATATCTATATATATATATATTATATATATATATATATATAATATATATATATTATATATATAAACTTCATGGTGGCCCCATTGCTTTATCATGTGTAAAAACTAAAATCACTGTTATTTTAAATTAAAATTCATAATTTGGTCAGGGTTCCCAGCTGGCGCAATGGCGTCGTTCTATTGTGCCTCCTCTAGAAGCTGCGGCTTCAAATATCTCAAACAAGTCAGGAGTATTCAACGCATGTACACACTACAAAATAATGACGTTCTGAAGAAAGTGAACGTGCTATACATTGCTGCCAAGTAATTCAGATATATGGTGTTTAAAAGAGGTATTTTCAAAGGTGGACGCTTGCAACAGATGACTCCGCCTCCCCCCCCCCTCACTCAAGCCTAAGAGCAAGAGCGGTGAAAACTCCCAGCGCCCCGCCCCTTCCCGTTATTTACGCCAACGTGAGCAGCACACAAACAGCCTATAAGTAACGTCAGTTCTGGACGGAAATTACTTGTCCAGAGAGTGGTCGTTTGCCTACCTCTTGTGTTTGAAGCTTTAATTAAAATAGCATAAAACCTCTACGCGGCGGTATCAGAAGTCTGAAAGAAGCTTGCGATACCCGTCGCATTGGCTCAAACCGCGCACATTGTACGTGGTTCGTAGCCAAGACAAGTATGTCTCGACCGCTTACTAATGAAGCCGAAATCAAACGTGTCTGCCTGATCGCCCAGCGATCCTTCTATTTACATCGGTCATTATTAAACCACACGCCATCGTTCGTTTATGTTGCTTGGGGTGTGAGTATAGCACACGTGGGTTACGCTAGCCCTCGACATTGAATATATATAATTATACCTATGCGGTTGTATACATTCATAACTTCACCAACTTGACAAGCATGCCTGCCTGAAAAAAAATTAAGCTTCCACAATGTAACGGTGCCATGCAATTTCAATGTTTACGGTATAACGGAAGACAGAAAAAAAGCTAGAAAGAAAAGGAAGAAAGACCTTTACTTGTTTGCTTCTCTTTTTTTTTTCGTCACCTCATTTGATATCGTATTTACTCGCAATTCTATAGAAAGCACACAAACTCACCTTGAAATTGATCTTAAGCATGTATTTCAGAAATATTTTAAGCTACGCACGTTCGCTGATGTAGGGGTGTTTCCCGACTTTTCGGCTGAATTCTGTTGAGTTTTGAAAAGGCGCACCAGAGAAAGTGAAAGGAAAGGAAAGTTCCAGAGATCAACCGAACGCTTCCCGACTTTTCGGCTGAATTCTGTTGTGTTTTGAAAAGGCGCACCAGAGAAAGTGAAAGGAAAGGAAAGTTCCAGAGATCAACCGAACGCATCAAGTTCACTTTGCCACCCTTGGCACGAAGGACAATACTTATAAAGGCCGGTATAAAAATTGAAAATAAAAAGCAGCGGTGAGCTTTGTCCCTTGGCAACTGCAGTTGCTCACTAAGTTACCTCTACTTCTACGGCTCACAGTGATCCTCGAATCCATTTGAACTTCAGAGGCGTGTGATGATGTATGGCTATAGGCTGCTTCTTCCCCGTAAGACAGTGGAAGGCAGCAAACGTTTGAGAGCCTGTCAAAGAGTATCACATGCAGCAGGATATTGACAGCCAATCGCAGGATCTGTGGTTCTAGGCTCTCATTTGTAGAGTGGCCAGGGACCCAAAAAGCAAAGAAAAAAACCAAATCTATGGAAATGAGGTTATCATCGCGTAATGGCGGGTAATGGTGGCCTCAGTCTCAAAAATACAATGATGTCAGTGGTGCCGTATGGAACAGCGTTTTCCGTAAAGGTAGTAAAATATGTTCTTCCGGGTTGATGAAGTAGTGTGCTTTTCATCCGAAAGATCTAGTTTCAGGTTGATTGGCACCTATTTTGCATGTCTTCTCTCTTTCTTTATTCGTTCTCAGTTTGCGACACATATATTTGGATATAATTTGTTCAGCTATGCACCAACTGTTCCAACATTCTTGCAGGCCACGAGCCTGAACGAGACTTTGTGAACAGTGCATACAGTCTACGTGTGTGTGTCTGTATATGTTATGTATTTACCAGTGTACTTATCAAAATTGTCACCAGGCACCTAGGGTGGCATGTCATGCGAACAGCCAGGCAAACATCTCGAGCTTTCATTAAAATATTTCTCTATATCTATCTCCTAACCTTGCAATCTAGTCACATTGATCGCCATAAAAAATATACGATTTGATACACCTGCAAGATTCATGTTTAAATACTGAGGTTGAGCGAACAGCCACCGCCCCAATAAAGTTATGCGTTTACTGCGATGTTCTCGAACAGCTGCACACCTGTGCAAAACAGCCACAGAAAACTTAAGTTCTCTGTAAGGGGGGCGATACAGTCCAGTGGACTCGTGCTTTACGACGTAAACATAGTACGTGGCGAATTAAGCGTTATGTTAGAACAATCCTAGAGTTTCATCTACTGAGCAATTGTGTGACGTGTAAGTGACGTCACACGGAGAAAGCTAGACAGGCAGGTGATAAAGAGAAGCTATCAGGTGCACATATGCGACGCGTATGTTATGCGCTTAGTACGCGTGGGTAAACAATTTTTGTGTGTACTGTCGTGAGAAACGGAGACCCGAAGTGTGACGCTGATATCAACTGAAATGGTTGAAGCACCCCACAAAATATCTTCCAAAAAAAGCGAAACGAATAGAAAAAAACAGAAAAGCAGCCTTTCGATACAAACGTACCACTTAAGCTCAGACATCATACACAACAGTGTCAACAGAGTTTATATTCTTTGGTGTTGTGTTTTATGACACAAAAAGAAAAGATGAAGAGACTCTTTAAAGTAGAATAGAAAGCTTGGGCAGCTGGTATACTGATTCAGGCACTTCGTACAGGTTATGCAGCAAACTAACAAGCAATTGGACACAAGCGTTAATTTTAAAACCGCAAAGCCCTATACCATGAAACTGTGCCTTTATTTACAAAAATTAAACTGCAGCTTTTCGTATTTATTAGCCGCACGTTTTGCTAAGATAATAAATTTTAACAGAAGCAGCGGCGAAAAAGCTCCCGAAGCTGAAACGATGTAATGTGAACCATTTTGCACCCTTAAGGGTGTTTTCCATGTCTATAATTAACACCCTACAAAAAAGGTGTTTTGAAAAAATAAATAACCCATGTCATGAATGTTTTGAAACCAAAGCACTGTTATTATAGGGTGCTAGTTACAAACACGGCAAGCACCCTAAAGGGTGCAATCTGGTTTCAGTGTAAGCGTCAAATCTAAAGTAATACTTATTCGCCATAACAGCGTCATTTTACTCTGTGAGCATGACGAAGGCGGGAGTACAGCACTGTGAATGATATTGCTAAAGTTCACCCAACTTTCAATCCTTCCAGAAGATTTCACCATTCCGCACATCTCCCCGGTCACATCGAGCCATTCTCAACAATGAGGCTTCTTACTGCGCAGCCCGTCGACAGTTTACGAAAGCGGGCCAGCGTCTGGCAATGGCACGTATTAATCCGATGACCCTCCTGACCCCGAAGCAGCAGCAGCGGACGCGCATGCGTCTTCGCGGAAGCTCGGGCCGAACGGGGTTTATCACTGGGGTCAGATTTGACGCGGAGAGATTTCCCTGTGGACGAGTGCCAAGTGGAACCGAGAGGCTTGAGTGGACAGATTGCGCCCGCTCGCTTTCGTGACTTCACTCGCACGGCTGCGGCGGTGATGAAAACACTCCCTGTTTGTATTTTTCGCGTGCCTCTAGCTTATATTTCGCGCTTTCTTTTTCAACTTAGCAAGCTTCTTTATTTATTAGCTTTCAACTTAGCAAGCTTCTTCATTTATTAGCTGAAGAGCATTTTCTATTAGTTGAGAAGCGTATTAAAAGTGGACATACAGTGAGTATGCGGCTATCTCCCCACGCTTGGAACAATCCGTTGGGGAATACAAGAAAAAAGATAACAACAACGATCTGTTAAAAACAGAAACAAGGTGATTCACCGCATGGGGCTTCAGCGGCATATCGTTCATTTCGCACGACGTATGAACCATTTGTCGCAAATTAATGGCGGCATCGCGAGGCATACCGCCACTGCGATAATTGTTATTAATGTTGTTTTACTTGTTGTTGCTGCTTGTGTTCTTCACGCTTCGTGCCTGCTGCCGTCTTGCGAAAGCTCCTCCTGAATGAAGAATGCGGAAGCTGAGCCTCCGCGCGTGTTACAATTAAGTAAGAACTTTCTGTCGAAAATTTCCAGAGAATTATATACAACTTCACCGTTGGACAACATTCGCGATATATCTATTTATTTACACTCGTCGCATTTTCCTTTTATGTGTCGGAAGGACGAAGGGTCTCGCTAAAGTTTCAAATAGCATACGCGAAGTGTCTGCTGCCATCAGGTTCGCACGTCTTTTAAAACATTTGTTTATTCTGCATTATTTTAGCTCTTGTATTTTTCGGTTCATGCCTGGTATAATACACAGTTAAGCGCCCATGAGGTTCACACCTTGTCTACTTTGAGATTGTGCAACTCATGAGCCAACAAAAAAAAAACTGCTGGCACTGAATGCAGTTATGTTTTTTTTTTTCAAATACTGCCTTTCCTCGTCTTCGCTAATGATGCGTCGCGCATGGAGAATTGGCCGAAGTCAATAACCTTGGCACAAAACGTTTCCATACACACAATATTTGATTTACATCGGACCAGCAATATGTTGACGCTGCGAGTACAGCCAAGATGCCACAAGAACGCGAGATATGCTCAGGCTACTTGTTAATAAAAAACGGTTTCTAAACTGTGATATTTCTCCTGAGATTGTCGGTTCCACATAGTGGACAGTTTTGACACGGGCTATACGCTAATAAGGTTGCACGCTCAGCGCTAAGGATTCATGAACCGTCATCTGTGCCTTCGGCACACTGCTTCCACATCAGCGTTCACTGTTCGGTTTTGGTTTGCTGTAGATTGGCTGCTATGAGCACGGGAGGTGTAGGGAGTCGTCTGCAGCGTTAATCACTAAGATATGCACAATCAAAGAAAAATATTGTCAGATCCCAGTCATTCAAGTAGTCGAATTTATGTCAAAAATGTATTGAATTTAAATAAGTTAACACTACACGTTAGAGCGAATAAGAACCGCGACGACCTTTTTGTTTCCACATATTGTCATATAGGCGCATAAATACGTATGAATAATCAGCACAGCCACGGTTTAAAGCAATAAAAAGACGGTGCAACACAGTGAACCGCCACAATAGTCAAGTATTATGTTGAAGAACCCAAGAATGACTCATTTGAAACAACCAAGTTCAAATACAGGCACTAAAATAAAGAATGACGCATTTTTTATGCTCTTCCATGTAGCTTCTTTTTCGTGGACTACCAGTCACAGAATAATCACTACGGTCAGGACGCGCCTTCGCCTGTCACAACTTACTCCATCGCCGTCGCAGATTCTGTGGTGACAGAGTGTTAACTTATCGGAATGCGTGATTCTCACTATAGTGCTTTATATGTTGAAATGTGCGCGAGTACGCACGATCACCCTGCATGGAATGTAAACGATTTTCAGAATTTAAAGATCTAAATCGAAGACGACAAAGACTATGCACAGAAGACACCCTTTCTGAAATTTACGAACCAACTAGCTCAGCAACATATTTTGTTAACCAATACGATGTCTAACTTGTCAATCGCCTACGAACTTGAACCGTATTGCAAACTACTGACTGACACATGCCATGTCCGACCATCACAGTAAGTCCGTTACACATTGCTTGTTACGTTGTGAAACAGTTGCCACAGTAAGACTTCCACTTTTTATTAACTGCGACGTTACTGTCAATCCCATTCTTCTCCGTCACTTTATTGAGTGGCGAAATCGGCATATGACACACGTCATAAAAATTCAAACATAAGCTTGCAGGGGCAAGGTCTTGTGACTGTCGTTCGGGTTTTCCGTACCTGACACTGGGAGAGCTTAGAGCTGGACATCGAGAGAGTAAGTTTCAAAATTTTGCGATCGCTATCGTTCATGGAGCTTCCTGGATCACCGTCACGCTTGTCGTTGGCGCGACCGTCGTGGGCCATTCCTCGGACAAGAAAACAAGTCGTTTGACGAGTGACGTAACCGGAATGACGACAGCGGGGGACAACAGCAACATTGAAGAAGCCATTAGAGCCACAGCGGGATGTCTTGATGGCGCGTACCTTTAACGTAATGTCCGTTTCCAATATAGCCTCCCACGTCATTTGTGGACGTAGCGCTGCCATTTCATTCACTCACTCTTTGTATAAATCGTTTTTTTTTTAAGGTTGAGCTACAGAACGCCACCCGCTACGTTCCTGTTTACTTTTTCGCTAAAGGTATCATACACTTTATTTCGCTTTTGTTTTAGTTAATGCCCTGATTGACTGACTTATCGCAAATTAACTTCAGCCCGACGACTGCGAGCAGTGCAGGAGCGCGGAGAAAGATACGAAATGGCGCGAGTGATAACGACTTCGTATAATTACCACACGGAGGGCGCCCAGCAATCTGGAAATTCCCAATATTGAAAGATAGGACATGGGTTAGAGAGAAGGGAAAGAGAGGGCAGTGATTCCGAACAATATGAAGCAAAATAGAGGGAGAAGGAGAGGGGGGGGGGGAGTCGGTTTCGCTTGATTGAACATGAACGCGTCAGATCTGAGGCTGCCACGGTTAAAAAACTTCGCACACAACGGACGACGGACATGTCGCGTTGTGTGTTCGCCGCAGTGACGGCACGGGCGTACATCGTGCCCAGCTGTCGCGTTGCATGACAGGCCAGATTTTTTTTTTTTTTTTTTGTCGTCGCGACTGACGCAAGCGTTTGTCGTCGCGTTTGTGTGACCCTCCCCGCGCAGCACAGGAACTCCACCTTTGCGTAGGAGAAAACAGCTGACAACAACGAAACAGCAAAAAGAAATGAAAAATAAAGGCGACGAGGCCGAGAAAGAAATATGGACATACTGAAAAAACACTGCATACAGGAAACAGCAGGAATGTATTTTGTTTGACGGTAACGCTGCTCTTTGTTTATGTCGCCGCACGGACCGTTTTTGCGATTGACGCAGTCTTTGTCGTTCAAGCTGCGTTGATGTGTGTCACTATCTTTATCGAATTCGCCTCCTTTCTGAGAAGAGATATCGTTGCGGCAAAGCAATGTTGGAGTTCTTAATCCTGGACACCACAAATTAGACTCAGACAAAATAAAGTAATACAAATGCCTAGGAGTAACACTTGTACTGTGCAACTGCGTTTTTCTATTGTCCAGAGTCGAGTGTTTAACGTTATGAACCAGCTAGTACAGCAACGAAATTTGTTAAGCAACGCCGGCGAAGTGACGAATGAATGTGAAGAATGGAGAAACAATGGGCGCTCCAGGGCAGTGAGCTAAAGAAGGTGTCGCCGAAGAACCCTATTGTCACAGGGACATACATGTATTATTGTCGTTCACACATCTCCCCCCCCCCCCTCTTTTCCTGCACCTCACTTGTAGGGAGAAAGCAGATGAATCAATCCACTTTTATTTCTCAGTGAAAAATATGGGGGTAACGGCAAGACATTCACTGTACCGTGACTCTACAAAGCTCCGGTCCAAAGCTCCGACCCAAAGCTCCGGCCCAAAGCTCCGGCGACAAAGTCCAGCAACAAAATGAGCAACAGTACAAGCACGACCTTCTTTTTTATCCAACGGCCGTGGTACAAGAAATGGTCATGCTTGGAATAAAACGTATTTCGACTAAATGACTGAGTCCATTTTAACAGAAGAGGCAACTACATATAGCGGAAAAAAGAAAACAAACATGAAATAAGAAAAAATCTATCTATCTATGTATGTATGTATGTATGTATGTATGTATGTATGTATGTATGTATGTATGTATGTATGTATGTATGTATCATCTGCCTGCCTGCCTGTCTGTCCATCCGTCCGTCCGTCCGTCTGTCTGTCCATCCGTCCGTCCGTCCGTCCGTCCGTCCGTCCGTCTGTCTGTCTGTCTGTCTGTCTGTCTGTCTGTCTGTCTGTCTGTCTGTCTGTCTGTCTGTCTGTCTGTCTGTATGTATGTCACCCGTCCCATAACATTTGTACATAAGTCGGAAAAGCTTAAAAGAATTGATTGATTTGTGGGGTTTAACATCCCAAAACCACCATATGATAATGAGAGAGGCCGTAGTGGAGGGCTCCGGAAATTTCGACCACCTGGGGTTCTGAGCACAAATCTGAGCACACGGGCCTAAAAGCTTAAAAGAACGCTAAAAGAAAAGGAGGGGCAATATATTCTTATGAAATTGAGAAGAATTTTCAAAAGCTCTTTATCACTGTGATTGATATTGCTTAAGGTGCGAACTTCGTGCTGTGATATACAACGCACAAAATTCAAAGTGATGCGAAGTACGCGTTAGTGCATTCTAAACTATTTTACTTCTTAATTATGTTGATGCCGTGTGCTTTTATGCCGCGTAGTTTATCTGCCTTGTCGGCCACCTGTGTTTGTACTGCAGTGACCCTGTGTTTGTTACGCGCGGTTTGCCTGAGTTCACGTCATTGAAACTAGTGCTGCATTTGGAAGTGCACCAATTCGTTGAGGCCAAAGTGAACCTCAACACTGCCGCAAGTACGCGAGTGCAGGTCAGACCAAGTGCCCCAGTTTATTGAAGCTACAGTACTCCCCAGCATACGTGCAGTAGCACCACCAAAAAAGTGCGCCTGTGCACCCCAGTAGAGGATTGCGTAGCAGCAGAGGTGGGTCAGTTAAATGTAGCAGAAGTACCAATTCAGGATTAGTCAAGTGCACCAGTTCAGCGCTGCAGCGATATGTGCATCGCCGATTGGTGTGCATGCATGCATCATTCGCGAGTTAAACGAAAAAAAAATCTAAACATTGCGCATACCGCCAAAGTGTGCATTCCCATCACTCTTCTCGGATGGCTGCTGTCAAGAGACGAGTTGACGCGAGAGATGCGCTCACAGCCAACTGCACTGAGGGTTTTTTTTCTTGTTGTTGTTGATTGTTTTTTTACACGGCAACGCACAGCTGCGTTCCACGTTTCCTTGTTGTTCTTTTCATATTGTAGTTCTGAGTCGGTAAAAAAAAAGTGCGTGAAAAATGTTTGTAGTAACGGTGACAGCGAGTGTTATGGTCCTGGGGAACAAAAAGAAACAATAATTTTGGTGAAATATTCCTCGCGGCAGCTTTCACCGCCCCCAACGTAAGTGTGCCAAGGATTTTGTCCTGCCTCGCACAATGGCAACGCCGCAAGTTCAAACGAGCGTGGATTGATCACTGAGGGAAAAAATGAAATTACAAATAAGGCGGCTTTATATTTATATGCTCGGCGTGCGTAAATACTGAACACCTGGTTGTAAAGGCATTTTTTTTGCTTCGTTACTGAATCGTTAGTACGAGATGTGTCTGCTATGCATGGCACCGCTTCTGTGCCCCCCTTTTTTTTACGCCGTCATGAAACCGTCACCCCTATTTTTACTTCAACCATCCAAAAAGATTGCCTAATGTAAGCGACAGCTGGGACGTATTTGAGCGTACAATTGATGCAGTTCTTAAGAAATGTATTTGGGGCATAGGACAATAAGCACAGGTATCCGAAGTGGAGGAAGTGTAACAGCTGTTAACGAAGTTTTTTTAACACGCAAACAAGTTTCTAACTGACGCTCGCTTATTTCTGTTTTGTAATTGTTTTTTACTAGTAATTGGCTAGCTATCGCAGTGTCGCGTACTTCCGTGATTGTTTCTTTGCATAAGTAACAATCAATATTAACACACATACACGTGGAGCATGGCTATGGAAAAACAAAACGTGGACGGTAGAACAATAAACATAAATTTAATGTCAAACACTAATAACTAGACAGGCATGCAGAGCGGAGCAATGAACCAGTGTTTCGTTGGTTTGACTCCAGAAAACGTAGCTCATCCGTGCAGGTATCGTTAGTAGGGACATTGAAAACACGACCTGGTACACAGGCGGCTTTTTTGTCTTTTTTTTTAATTAACGAGAGTGCATGTCTCTCCTGGCCCATCACCAAAACTGCCCACGCTTGCAGCACTTGCGTCAGGTGCACGCGACAAGATGTCGTAGCAAGACGCGAGAATGCAGCTGTGATGTGCTAGGGAGTTGCGTATTGAGAATTAGTCACCAAGAACTGCGATAACAAAAATAATTGTATATGTGCGCACAAGTGCAAGGATACCTAGCATGCACCAAAACACGCCCACACGCGAAGAGTACGCAGAGTGCACAGGCGTCAACGAATGATAGATGCCAAAGTAAGCAGCCTGGGCTGCCACCTTCGAGTCATTCACGATGTACGCGTAGGCGCAGCAGAAAGGTGTAAGACCGCGTCCGCTGATATAGCCCCGTCAAACTGCACAACGCGGGGGCGTTTCTTTCTGCAGTATATAATATGGACGGACGGATGAATGGACGGACGCACGGATGAATGTTTGGAGCAGAATTAAATAACCCAGCCCGGCAAAACTGCCAGACTTTAAATAAAGTCTATTCATTCATTCATTTATTCCAGAAAAACAATCGAGTTACTTACTGGTTTGAATTACACGTCGTGATGTGGCAGACTCATTGCGTTCTTTTCGCAACTAGCACACTCGCTTTCCCGAATAGTAAAGCAAAATAGCACAAACTGAACAAGCGAATGAGCTATTGTGTCAGACAGATTGAGCGCCCGCTATAGACAAAGGTGTCGACAAAGTTGATTTATATTTCGCATCAAACAGCACTGACCACTCCGACGTCAAGCATAGCACCGCACGAGTTCGTCAACAGTGTAAATATACGGACTTCTTTCTAAGTTCTACCAGCGTAGTTCCCGAATACTTCCCATCGTGAACACCAAGATGTACGGTTGAGCGGTCCCCTCGAAGAGAGCTGTTCCCTCGAAGAGAACTCTGCGAGAACAAGCATTCTTTTTAAGTACAACCACGTTGCCGGCTTTACACTCGAGTGATTCACGCAGGGGGCGATGTACTTCTCCGAAAACCCGCACGATCGTGCTATGTAGTCACGCTTGCGTATATCTCCTTGAAATGAAAGGAAAAATAAGTACATATTAAGTATCAGAACTGGAGCGAACACACTCCTTTGCCAAAATAAAAAAGTATGCTTCAGTTGCGCCAATTCATCGTAGCCAGCGTAATTGTACCAATGTACACTACACAGAGTGCTCTGCGTGGCGAGCGTTTTTTAAGTGGAACAGAATATAAATGTGTGAATGTTTTTTTTAATTCCTAGGTTTCACTTAATTTACCTACAAGTAGAATTGTTGATTTCCCTCAACAAAAAAAAGGAGGAATGAATGACGTAACCTGTCTATTTTTCAGTTTTTTTTATACGCAACACAATAAAACCAGGGACTTTCAAAAAGTAGTTGTGTAAATATTCTCAGCCCAGATAGCCTAAATCAAAGTACACGACTTTTTCGTTGTTCCCTTGTTTGTTTGTTTGTTTGTTTGTTTGTTTGTTTGTTTGTTTACTCGCGACTGTATTCTCCGAGTCTTGAGGATGGCATGCTTGTGGGAACTCTTCCGGTTTGTGATGCTCTGGGCAGTCCCGCACGCTTCAGTGTATTTACGGCTATCTCCTTCCTTTCCTTCTGTTTCATATGGCGTTCTAGCTGTCACGACCCTTTTTTCCCCATTCGAGTTACTCTCGATGGTCGAGCCAACACCAGTTCTTGTCCTTTTTTCTTTCTCTCTATTCTTCTTAAGGTAAGCGGCAAAATAAGCCTGCACGAAACAATAAATGGTCGTTTCAAGCGGGGAGCGCCTTGGGAGCCCGGGATGTCGCATGCGGTTGCCGCTTGACGTAACGGAGGCAAAACTACGTGTAAAAATAAAAACAGAGAGAAGAACCAAGTGATGAGTAGAGAGAAAGATAGAAAAAGAAAAGATGGGAAAAATGGTAGAACAATAAAGAGAAAGAAATGAAAAGGAAAGAAGCAATAAGTACCAATAGAGAAGAAAGACAAAAAAAAACGGGAACAGAAAGAAGAGAGAGAAGAGGAAAGAAAAAGAAAAGAAAAGAAAAACAAAAAAACAAAGACGGCTGCCAAGTTCCGCAGTTCTTTCAGGCTTGGCATCACTATGGTGCGAAGCTGCATTATTTTTTTTCTAGTCTCCGGCTGTCTGCGTACACTTAGCGAGAGAGCCATAGGCTGTACCACAACTCCCCCTCCCTTCCCCCGTCTCTTTCTCTCATCCGTTTACTCCCTTTTTCCGATCACTCAATGCGGGGTGGCCAAACGGAAGCTTCTTTGGTCAACCTCTCGGCTCTCTATACATTTGTTTCCTTCCTTCCATACTGCTCTCCATATTTACCGAGTCCCGAAGGGTTCATTCAGCGCGTACCTTTCAAATCTCGTCATGTGTTAGCCGAGTGAGGCATGCGGAACTCATTCACTCGTACGGTATCAGGAGACCTCCGCACGACGCGAAAGCTTCTTGCGATAACGCGAAAGTGCCACTCGTCTTGAGCGAAGATAACTCCTAAGCCTCTCCCGATATAATGCAGCCGCTTGAGTCACTCGTCATGGCAAACTCTTAGGATGTCTCTGCGATAAGGCCATCAAATCCGCTGTATCGCACCGATCCCACAAGCAGGGGTTCCGCCGTGTGAGAGCTTCCGACCGAGTTCGCACATTTCCGTTATCTTCGAGAGCTTCCTCGGTACATTAGTACGAATGGGCCGTCTACCAAGTCCTTGAAGCTGAAACCAAAAAGTCATATCCATCCGTTAATCCATTGCGTTGTTCTAGAAACTCCCCACTTTATATCTCCTTTTTTTGTTTTCTTTTAATGTCTGAGCACTCCTGTTTCTGAAGAATATTCTGACAGGCCGAGTAGTTCCTGTTTAGAAGAAGTCTATTTACACTATGTACAAAAAACAAAGGTTTCATAGCATTGCAAGAAGAGCGCACTTTCCGGAGGAAATTTCCAGGCCTCGATTGCGTAGATACAAAGCAGTTGAAGTAGCAGCTCTCTGTATGCTCGCTCGTAACTGCAGGCGAGTTACCGCAGATGTCCATATGCAGATGTCATCAGCGTATGTTGATAGATAAATATTGTTTGGTAGGTGCGTATGGAGAGCGATTAGTGTTATATTGAATAGCACGGGGCTCAGTACACCATCCTGAGGGACGCCACGACAACTGAAATGTGTAGACGTGTTCCCAGTCTCTGTACTCACAAAATAGGATCGCATTTGGAGATAACTGCGTATCCACTTAAACATTCAGCCACCCACTCCAATCTCTTCTAGTGCGGCAAGGACGGATTCATGTGTCACGTTATCATAGGCTCCTTTGACGTCAAGGAACAGAGAGGCGCAAAGACGCTTATGGCCTTTCTCGTGTTCAACGTACGTGACTAGATCGATGACGTTATCGATCGATGATCGACCACGTCGAAAGCCAGCCATGGCATTTGGGTAGATCTGATGATACTCCAAGTACCACTCGATTCGGCCGAGAATCATTCTCTCCATCACTTTACCCACGCAACTGGCCAATGCGATCGGGCGATAGGAGGAGAGTACCGCAAACCCATGTCGAATTACAGAGTGTCAATTAACGGTCAAAATATACCATATCGTCGATCTAACAAATTTCTGGGTGTCATAGTCGACAGGGACTTATCATGGAGCCCTCATGTGTCGTGTTTGAAAAAGCGATTGACAGGCATATGCCATCTTTTCAAGTTTCTCGCTGGAAAGACTTGGGGAATGCAGCCTAATGCTATGTTACGACTGTACAGGGTGCTTTTCCTTGGCTTTTTACGATACAGTCTGCCTGCATTATCAAACGCCAGTAAAACAAGTCGACGCATGATACAAAACGTTCAGGCACAGGCGCTTCGAATATGTCTAGGTCTGCCTCAGGGTGCCTCAACAATGGCGACTATAGCTATAGCCAAAGACCACCTCGTGCAGACCCATATTGAAATTGAAGCTTTGAGGATACACATAAGGCATGTGGGCCGGAATCCCCATCACCACCTAGCCTCTTTACCAGTGAATAGACCTCATACTTCCTTTTGTCGAACAATAACTACACATGGTGACTCCCTACCAACTGGTTTTACGCCCGCGGCGAGACCTTCAATTCCTCCATGGTGCCTCAAACAGCCAGTCATCTACCTGACAATACCAGGCATCCAGAAAAAAGGTGACTTCTCAATACCAGCCCTCAAGCAGCTCGCATTACTTCTGCTTTACGAGAAGTACCAAGACTGCACCCACGTCTACACCGACGCCTCCGTCCTGCCAAACAGCTCAACTGCGGCGGTCGTTATTACAACGCACGCCACAACCATCAAATTCAGGACAGCTCATGCAACCACAACAACGGCGGCAGAGCTTGCAACGCTTCGCGCTGCGCTGCGTTTCATTAACGACCAAAGCACGCAACGGTGGACGATTTTTTGCGACTGCAAGGCGGCACTGCAGTCACTTCTGTCAAATCTACGCCGTGGTCCACACGAGCAGTTGGTATTTGAAACAGCAGAAATGCTACACCACATAACAGAGAAAGGGCACCACGTTATATTTCAGTGGTTGCCAAGCCACTGTGGAATTATCGGTAACGAACAAGCTGATCAAGCAGCCCGTTCAGCCCATACAGAAGACAACGACCAGTCAATACCTCTCTCAAGAACGGACGCTGCTAGGAGGCTCCGCATGCTTGCTCGCCAACGCTCCATGGCTCTTTGGAGTGAGCCTCTCTTTACGCATGCAAGATTATGATCCCTTGATACAACGTTAAGCATGCAGCTTCCAACAAAAATTCGACGAGGCGACGCTACTGCTCTGTGCAGACTATGGTTGGGAGTCGCGTTTACCCGTGCGTACGCGTTCCGCATAGGTATGGCCGACACCGCCGACTGTGAACACTGCGGAGATGAAGAAACAATTCGACATATACTGTGTGACTGCCCGAAATACAACCTGGAAAGACAACACTTTTCTAATAAACTAAACAGGTTAGATGACCAGCCGCTGTCTGAAGAAAGGATACTGCGCCATCGTCATGACTCATCGTCACAGAAGAAAGCCGTGCAAGCGCTACTGGGCTTCTTACGAACTACTGGCCTGTCGGAACGCCTCTGAGTGGACTGATTTTGTGTGTGCGTGTGTGTCGGTGTTTTTCTCTTATTTATTTTTTTCTAACTCTCCCTTTTTCTTTTAACCCCTATTCCCCAACCCCAGTGTAGGGTAGCATACCGGATACTAGCATCTGGTTAACCTCCCTGTCTTCCTCTTTTCTCGTTTCTCTCTCTCTCTCTCTTCATAGCATTCCAGTAATAAGGGCACATACACTTCGGCACATCTATGTACTACGACAGACATCATTACGTTGCAATAAAGACATCATTGCCATCGTATACATTACAATGATGGCATACATGTACACAAGAACTCAATACAATATCAAAATACAATAAATTCGGGATGTAATATATGCAATAAAACACAATTGGTTACAAACAAAATCATGAATAACTACTCAACGGGAGCTGCTCAGCACCACCTCGGTCGGAAAATGAGTTGTAGCCTTTCGTGTTCAACGTTGACATAAGGGCACAACCAATGTCGCAGAAACTCGTGCTCCCCGAGGAAGAAATACTCCTCAAAGAGGAACGCGAAGATTTCTCGTCTCATTTGGCCCAGTATCGGCCACAAAGCACGCTGGCGGCAGTTCGCTGCTACGGCCTCACATCGGTTTCTCCAAAGGCTGAACAGCCCCGCAACTATTAACAGAGCGGAGAAGCGGCTACGCGGAAATCGGCCGTTAGACACGAAAGTTCGCACACCCTGTCCCCGAAAACCAGCATTAACCGCACGCCAAAAAAAGGCGGGAAACCACACATTCAATCGTCGCATGTCGAGTGGTCTTAACCATGACGCAGTTGGGACAAGTGGAAGTGCGAACCACCTGTCATCGCTGCAACCGATCTCGAGTGGGGAGCAAGCCCCAGCCCAACCGCCAGACAGAGTCCCGGAGATGCTCTGGCAATACTGCTGCAGTTATTGGTTTCCGAGGGTGGTTCATTATAGATTGACAATGCTGGGTCACCAAGGGCCGTAGAAGGGCGGCCATTGTGTTCACCAATTTAGATTCGGTCGCCTCTATTTCTGAGCACGTAGGTTCCAAACGTCGCTGAAATGCCAGAAGGGCTCGATACAAAGATGGTAATTCAGTTGATTGGGGACCTTGGTTAATTTGGCTATCTGGCAAGAAGACACGTAGTGATGGCCCCAAATGGTAGCGAGCCAGTGTCTGAGCGGGCGTGCCGTCATTGCTTAGTATTCGCAATAAAGTGCGGAGGCACAAGGTAGAAGCCGTAATGGAAACGTCGGGGAATGCAAAACTGCTTTTACCTCGTGGTCGAGCTAACGCCGGACGAGATAACAATTCTGTGCCACCAAACCAAAAAAATATGAACTGTTGCTGCTTTGCACTTTCCTGGAGACCTGGAGCGGCAGTTTGATAGAATGGCAAAGGTACCAAAATTTTCTGAGGTACACCGTTTTAGATAAGTATCGGCGTTCCAAGAGGGGGAATTCGAAGTACCTGGCTGCTTTGATATCATTTAGAAGAGTTTGTACAACGGATGACCAGATGCTGTCCTGTACACCAAATGCAGTGAAAGTAACTCCCAATATTGCAATGTTTGGAGACCACTGTGAAGGCGGCGTGATGCTGATACGACCGCTGAGGTTGCCAATGAAGAAATACTGGCTTTTAGAAATGTTTAACTTTTCAGCGAAGATTATACCGAAATCATGGAAAGTATCAAGAGCTGCTGCAGCGACTGTTTATTATGTACAATATAGTAATGTCATCTGCATATGCGGTGACCTTTGCTTGAGTGTTACCTGGTAGGGGTAAGCCTCTAATCTGTCGTTCACGTTCAACGTCCCTTATATTTTATTGCAAGGATGATTAGAACTGGGGAGAAGGGACACCTTTGACGGAACCCACGCGTGACTTGAAAGGCGTGACTCTCACGGGAATCTATCTAAATAGTACTTTCTGAATTAGTGTACATCGCGAGAATGGGGTAATTCACTTATCCGGGAATCCGAATGTACGTAAAACATTCAGTAAGTAGCTACATTTTATGAAATCAAAAGCCTTCCCCTGATCTAAAGAAACCAACTGTCCTTGCGCATATCGGCTAGTGGGATATTGAATGATGTCACACGTTAACCACATATGGGTGGTCGTTGGTGCATCAGATGCCTTTACATAATAAGAGCGACTTGCACTTGCCGGGCGGTCGACCCTGGCTCGGTGTCAGAGGTCACGATGAAAAGCATCGACAGAAGTGCACGACCTTGAGGCAGCGATGGTGCAAGATTCCTGTCACACGTAATTCTCAATCACGACACTTTTCCCGTAGGCTAAATGAGGAGCCCCAACGCAAAAAATAAAAAAATGACAATAATAATCGTGGCCTTTTTTGCGAGTACTTCCGGTACGTGTTAAGTATATTACATTTATAAGTTTATAAGTTTTATAAGTAGTTGTCCTTCATAACTTCAGGATCTCGAGCAATTACAAAATTATAGCACTTTTGAAAAAACATCAACACCAACATAAACTACTACTACTATTACTGCACACAGACCTGATGTGTTTTGTAATGTTCCGTGCTTTGAGTCAATTGGAGTCTTATCTACGTGTTTTCCACACCACTAATCGTTTTTGGTTTTTTTTATTTTTTTATTTTGAATACATGGGCACGCATCTCGGGCGAGTCATGAAGCACATGTCGTGTGCACTCTTTGTATTTCATCACTTTCTCTGAACGCTGCGCAGCCATCATTGCTAATTTATACCAACGCTCTCCTCTCCCACGCTGTTAGGCGAAGGCCCGTACACAGCGCCCATCTTTTTTTTTTTTTACCAATATCCCAACACCACGTGCGTCTTTAATCTCCCGCTAATTTATCAGTGCGCTTGACACCTCGCATAACGAACGTGCCGAAGCCCAGCACGCAGTATGTGCGCAGTCAGGGTACGCCCGAGAATAGGGCCTTGAACGTACACCTGCTACAGGGCAACGTTACAGCTCCGCAGTATACGGCCACGAACGTCATTGCTCACTGTGCTGCCGTATGGGACGAGGGGCAATGAGGAGGCGAGACAGGGACGCCTGTGCACGCATCCGCCCGCAGCTGCGTCAGAATAGCTGCTCTATACCACCCACGTTTCGCGTAGTTTTCCGAGGCCCATCTCAGGGCAACCGTTATTCACTAGACGTGCCCGGAGTTTTTCCTCATTTTTCACCTACGTCCTTTTGTCGGAAACGCTAATTTTGAAGATTAATTACGTTTTTGTAGAAACGCATTACGTACAATCTGCGCAGAAGAATTCCTTAAATTTCCAGTCAACGCTTGTCAAGTTTCTATAGTCTCTAGACTCGTTAGCGATTCGGGGATGAGCAAACTTCAGGCAGATCCTTCTAATTTTGAACAGATGTGTCCTTTCTGCTTTGCCCTCCATCCTCCGCCCCCTCTCTCCGAAAAAATTATTGTAGAGATAAAGCTTTCCCGGGACGCCGGTAAAATGTCGAAGTGTCTTATTTTGCATAATTACGACCTTGAGCAAGATCATCAAAAACTCATTAGCAACGCTCTAAAAAATTTCCTCTTCATGTCCATCTTACCGTACCATTTAATTCTTCCTTGATCTGTATCTAAGCTTTATTTTTCTGTTCAGAACGGACGCTCTCGACGAAACTATTAACGAGTTTTCCAGCAGCTTGCCACTGTACAGCACGATCGTTACACATAGTTACAAAGCCATCAGGGTGTCGCCTCGGGCGTCTCTTCTCGAATGACGTCATCTCAGCCAAAAATACGAAGGCGAACTGCCCCCTTACGATAGCGTTAGGTGCCAAGACAACGTCTCCACGAGAAAGACAAAACTGATCGTTTAGCGGGAGCAAATTTCGACGCTAATCTTTGGCCTTATTCCCGTGCATGCTTCACCGTGGCCACCTACATACTTGAGGACGAGCTGTCACTCGACCGGGGTCGCCCATGTGTCAATATCCGTTGACGGGCACATCCGACGTATTCAATGTCATGACACTGACGTAGTTCGCAGCACACCGTTTCGCTGTGACCGTGAGTGAAAGCAGCAGAAGAGAACAGCAATATCGAACCTTCCACACACGTCTGACGTACTTGTACGTGCGGCACCGATGTCGATCACACTGATGGGTGTGTTAATTTAACCTTCGGGCACCGACTCGTGTGTCTATAGTTCGAGGTCAACGTCCCGTTACCAGCTGCACTGTGCTTTCCGATCTTACGCTGTAATCGGCCTAAGATCGCAAAACTGTCTTCGTAAGGTGGAGCCGTTCGTGTAAGGACAAGTATCGGCCATTGGTGACGTTGCTGAAGGCTGAAGTGAAACAACTTTGAACGTGGGTGCACCCCAATTTTGTCCCACACCTCATGGGAAAATGCTAACCGTACGAGAGCGTACTTTTTGGTTGTACAGGTAACTATGTTACTCAAGGTTCACTGCGAGCTTTGTGTACTTCATTCCGATTGGTTTTCTCTACGGCATATGTTACTGCTAAGGTAAAAGTGTGCATGTGCCCCTGGGGCATCACAGTCATTTCACGTCGCAAATATTGTCACACGCCATGCATGTCACGCTTGTCATATCACGAATGAGTCTGGATACTTGTTTTGTCATCCCATTGCCCCTAATAAATTTGTTCTGTCGTGTTATTTTCTATTTTCGCCAAGGTTACCACGCTTTTCTTACTGTAGAAATTCTTACTATAAAAATCTAGAGCCCGTTGAGTGCTGAGGAACGATCACAGACTTCGCGCGGTGAAGTGGGGATTAGCATGCCTATTTGATGAGCATACCTGGCACGATCAAGCTTTTCGAATTCATTCAAGTTATTTCTACAGGACCACAAGATACATTCTTCGGCTTATGAAGTCACACAGTTCTGTCAGACCAATAAGGTTTTGATGAAACATCAGTCGTTAGTCAGCGCTCCCTGTTTCTTGTGTGCCACTCCTTTCTGTGGTCTCGTCTCAGGCTGTAATATGGAATCAATCAGAATGAATCGGAATGAATCCTTCGTGTTCTCTGTGGCTCGGCACTCACCAGCGCATGTGCTTCTCATAATAGAACCGTTAAGTGCCTAGCTGGCGGTGTATGTGCAGTGAAAGCAATATGACAATTGACCCTTAAGTGTTGCCTTTCTTGTCTCCGGTGATAAGCGCTCTTCACGGCACCCGCCAGACAGGATGCCTAAGTGAGAACAGAGATCTGTGCGAGAATAACACCAAGCGCCGTTTCCAATTTATAGAAGCTCTGGATTTCCATTACAAAGCAAAAAAATTCCTGAAAAAATAATACGATTGTGTTGTGCGTCCTTTCAACGCGTTGAATAGACAATCTAATAGGATAGTTATTGCGTGTAAGTACATTGCCTACTCGAGCGCAGCATATTTCTGTTTTTAATCCTTATAGATACGCAAAAAAAAGAGAAAGACTTGTCGTACACATATACAAGGCAATCTGACTACATGGCAGTCGTCTGCCATGTAGTCACACATAGACTTCGATCACACCACACGATCACACCACACATGGACTTCGATCATAGACTTTGAACACACCACATGGACTTCGATCAAAATTGTTTTTGGACAAAATCAAAATTGGTTTTTTTTCTTATCATCAGCGATGGCAAAAATCAAGGTAGTACGGTTGAAGTATACGTTCATACCACTTCTTACATAGGAAGGAAATGAACGTTATTTTGGAGGTGAGAACATTACATAAACCGTATTCCAAGTTCAAAATGATTTCTGGGGGCATGCCCGAGCTCTCGAGGGCTCGCTGATTACAATCTAGCCCTAATACTGGCAAGCTACCCAATCTCGGACAGGTGATTCCCTGGGGAGACGGCATGTCTCGAGACTGAGATCGCATGATTACTACGGTCGAGGTGCTGGGAAATGAAAATCTTTCATGAAATGGACGCCGAATAGACTGAAGCGGGATTAAAAGAACGTGTCTTTGAAGTATTACTACGTTTCGAGAAGATAGATTACTATATTATTACATTACGCGACGCAAGGAAACGGGAATATTCTTGAGTAAATTTATTCTGTGCGAACAAAGAGATAACCCGGTAAGTCTCGTAGCTCTGAGCGCGAAGAAAAGAATCTATAGTCCTGTCTCGCAGCTTACACGGCACAAGTAAAAAGCTATGGCCTGGTTCCAGCGCAACGAAAGAAAAAAAAAACACCTAAGGAAATACCACGTAAACATATGCAGTATACATCTAAAATACTTGTCGGAATATTACATGCAGTTGGGATAAGGATAGAAATATAACACGTCCTTCAATGATTTCCAATAAAATGTTATGCTCATCATCCCATATACCATTCTTACATCGTGTGTAGGTTTGACACGCAAAGAATGAGAGTTTATTAGAAGGCAGAGAGGTCGGCTGGAGCTAGTGTGCTCTAGCCAGCTACTCTAAACAGTGGATATGGAAAAGGGGAAAGGAAGAGGAATGAATGGCAATTATGAGGACCGGAAGAGAAGGTGCGAATGTACATTAGCCCCTGAGCATATTACCCTACAGCTTAGTATCCGGTCCGGTGCTTTTTATAAAACCCAGAACAGCCCTTGAAGCAGTTTTTTGCACTGTTAGGTCCTACATTGCTGACAAATTGCAACTTTTCCTAAATGGTGTTCGTCTGATGCCTGCCAATATTGAATTTAGCATCCTTCTTTGTGTCATGTGTTATGGGCAGTCACGATACACGTGGGCTAAGCTTCGCGCTCACAATTCAGCCAGTCTATAGGGCCGATTGAGTGCGTGTATAGTGTCGAATGAAGGCAAAGCCATGAATCCGATGCAGCACACTACTCGCATTGCCCACGGGCTATAGGTGGCGCACCGTGCAATCGAAGATGGCTGCGGGAGTAGGGTAAACCCGTGAACTCGCATAGCAAAGAATAGAACACATGGACGGACGTTCGCCCCGTGCCGCTCTAACCGGATGAACTCTTGATCGTCAATTGAATGTATATTGAACCAAAGTACTTTCCCAAGTGATAGGAACAGCTAAATGTTCACTAGCTCATTTTTCGCCGCGGTGCCAAGGATGGTGCTGTCAGCTGATTCACCGGGCACAGTGTGTAATCCTGTGCGTGCTACGAAAAACTACGCGAAGTAGAATTGAAGTATGTACTGCAGGCCACTCCGATGCCGAGACTATACCTGACAGATTTGCCGCAGTAGTGGGCCACTAGCCGATAGTGAGCCGTCATGGCTGCACGGGACCAAATTTTTAACGTAGGGATAGTTTGCAAACATATTACGCCGTAGCCATTACTTGCACTAGCAGGTATATGGAGTTCCTTCTTCAGCGAAACACAAGCATTCAACTTCCTATTAGGCAGCGCTTGTAACTAAACCATGCACAGACTCTAACCGTATTCAATTTGGTACTCGTATATTGCAGGTTCCATCAGCGTGATCGAAACAACATATCGAAAAAAGTATACACGCACGCTTTTCGCGAAGTCAAAATTGCGAAAATTTGTCGAAAAACAACGCCGTTAGGAAGGTACCGGTGAACTGCAGGAGAAGAAGAGAGGCGTGGATTGTAGTCGTGACAGCACGTTTCATCGCTCCAACCATTTCGCTTCGCTGGTCCAGCTCGAGCGGTCAAGCTCGAGGTCCAGCTCGGGCGCTCGATAACATCAACTGTAATTAGGCTACATGCAATGCACAAGAAAAAATTATGCTTTTATTTTGACCTCGTTAAAGGATATTATACTTTAAATACAATCAAAGTTACCTACGAGCGTGAAAAAACAATAACGCACGACGGGAAGTGAAGTGCAACTCGCTTCTCGTGAGCTATCAGCTGATCATTCATCGTCGCTGTCCCTCTAAGCGTGTTGACAACCATCTACACACAGTGAAAAATCCCCGCCGTCATGCCGGTTTCTTTCGACATCACTGCTGAAAGTAACCTGCGATTTCCCTCCGCCGAATGACTTCCACCACACCAACACCGCATCACTCACCATACGCAAAGAACATTTCACTCTGGAGTCCGTTCACAAGCAAATTGCTTGCAGGGCGCTGCTATCTATCAACAAGCGCACAAAAACAAGTGGTGCAGCGTTGGGCATGTCTTTGAGAGCAAATTGTCAGCTCACTCGACTTTCCGCATATAATGAATGATATGAGATTCATACACTACAAAAGCACTGAACAATGCTATGCACACGTAAACCAATGTGAGTTTCAACTGAGAAGATCCGAGGATAAAATTTAACTACGTCGTTACAGAAGATCCCGCGAAGCTGATATGTGCATTCTGCACGCTGTAATCGAAAGCGCGACTTGCCGCATTTTTCACTCCACGAAAACTTCGCGTCTTGCAGCAACAAATGAGGTTTTTTTTTTTCAGGAAAGAATTACGAACGGATCGCGGACGGGCCGGTTTATTCACTTACACACACAAAACATGCAAAGTGATTAATGTTGGTTTCTTGATAACTGGGGTAGCATTTACTAAGTCATTCAGTCATCGCATTGGCATGGCGGATTCATCCATGTGTGAAAGCTGCAACTGTATAAGACTATTGAACATCTCTTGTGCCACTGTGCCCCATTTGATGAAGATCGCCGGACTCTCCAGTGCGCCTTGAATAGACTCGATGGCCGGCCATTTAATGAAGCAAAGATCTTAGGAGCCTGGTCGCGCAGCACATCAGCACAGAAAGCCACACGAGCCCTCCTGAGATACTTGTCAGCAACTTCATTGGGGGACCGCCTGTGAAACTCGGCATTGTGTGTGTGATGTGACATGTGTCTATCCTTCTCTCTCTCTCTTTTACTCCCCTCTCCCCTTCCCCATGTGTAGGGTAGCAAACTGGACGCATAGTCTAGTTAACCTCCTTACCTTTCCTACATTCTTTCTCTCTCTCTCTTGATAAAGTGTTAACACTGAGGCTAGCACAGTTCAATAAGGGAGCGTCTGCATGCCTACCGACCATGCTTGAGAAGACGCCCTTGAATTTCGCTTGGCGGCGTGACAGCGTATGGGCATTGCAAATAGCACGTTTTCGGTTGACTTGAGCCGAAGGGCGAAAAGTGCTCGTTCTGATTATTTAATAGCGACATAAATGGCCACGTATTCACGCATGAGCGATCTCGACAATTTCTTGGCGTCAATTCTCGAATACGGTACTTCGACGTTCATGGGGGTGCTCTGTACTGCCGCTGTTGCTTCAGTCACGGCTAGTTCATTGCCGACTAAGCTATAGTGTCCAGGAATCCATTAGAGTGAAATAAAGTGACCGCTTCTGTATGTTTGGGTGAATTCTTGGACGATTCTTAAGGCTATAATGCGCAATATTCGCGTATTCTTGAGCAATATTTGATATCTTGAAGCGCTGATTTTGCATCGGACAGTATCGTCCACTTACGCGGTACTTGGCTGCTTACTAATTGTAAAGCTTCCTTTATAGAAACAAGTTCGGCAGCTGTTGAAGATGACCTGTGATTTAATTTGTACTGCCAGGAAGTACCAAGTCAAGCGATCACGAATGCCGCATGCAGTTGAGGTGGGAGAAGTTACGGATCCATCGGTGTAGATGTGTACTGAGTCACTGTATCGGTCAGCCAAATGTGCCAAGGTGAGTTACTTGAAGGCAACATATAAACATGCTACATATTCAAAATTCCACGTATGTGAGGCACCCCGTTGGTTTAGTCTATGTCCATGGAGGCACACCTTGAGATTACGGCAGGTGTAAAGTCTGAAGGGATCACATGCGTATCGAGGCAATGTGAATATGTACAGATTGGTCGATTCGCTGGTAGCGAAGACAACGCGTGCTGTGCATGTCGGGGCAGAATCTTTACGTCTGTATATTTAAAAACTTCTTGACGCAGCACTTGGTGCAGAATGCCCTCGCCATTTGTATACCTTAATGTTCGCGTGTATCTAGAAGTATGTTTGCGAGTTTAATTAACTCGTTTGGCATGCTGTGCGCTAAATGTGCGGGCATAATAGTGAAAGCTTTTTCAACAATTTTGTTGCGGTTATAGGCTTTTCTCAGCCATGTTAACAAATATTAGTGAAGGCTTTCTGGACAATTTCGTTGCGGTAATAGGCTCTACTAAGCCTTGTTATTTGTTCGTTAAATGTGCAGAGATTTTTTGCGTACATATTTTTTTTCACTTCCACATATACGTGACCCTCATGTCACTAAGACAAGGCAGTAACCATTCGTGCACGATTAACGTCATTTCAGTATAGAGTTAACGACGATGTATAATATTTTTCAAAAATAACATGGCTGAGAAGAGCCTATAACCACAACAAAATTGTCGAAAAAAGCCTTCACTATTATTCGTTTTCCCATCCACCACATTTTTGTTTCTGCTTCTGCCTCCTTTTCAAAAATTACCACGCTTTGGCGCATAATTTCGAGTGGGCGTGATGTCACGCATGTTGGGCGCAGGGAGCCCCGAAGAACTATACTTTGGCTTCGACGCGAATTTATCGGCACGACAAATTGTGGCCTAACTAGAACGAAAGTTCAGCGGGTTGCAAGGTTTCTATTCATGGTGGATTTGAAGCACACACAGAAGACACTGACACGGTGACAGGGACATACGAGCTCTTTCGTCCTCCTCCATCTGACTGCGCCTTCTGGGCGGGCTGCGATGCTAACATGAATGCTAACCACTAGATCATCGCCCTTTGTTGCTAGGAGACGGAGGTTCAGTCCCGCGCCGAATGCATAACTATTCCTTTATTTTCTTTTCTCGGGGATATATATTCGAAACCACTTCGGACGCATATATATATATATATATATATATATATATATATATATATATATATATATATATATATATAACGGGCAACATTGCTAAGTTTTTTATCCCGACCGATTGTAACTGGGCAAACGTTAAAGAAATAGCAAAAATGAGAAGCTGCACATTTGTGGTACGATGAGTGAGGAAGCAGCGAGTAGCGGAGTAGGTGGCGTAGCTCTCTTACTAGCCCTCTTCTCAACATTGTCTTTTTTTCGCCATTTTTTGCTATTCTACTACACATGACTATACTATGTTATACGCTTTCATCTCCTCCTTTCTGGCCTCCTCACCTTCCCTTTGTTTCCCTCCCCCTGCTATACAATGTACTATACACACGGCTGTATGCTAGCTCTTTATCTAGCTCATGTGTATGTATTCTTTCTATGTTTTATCTACCTGCCTCTCTTTCTCTCTCTCTCTGAACTGATTATCTCCCCATTCAGGCTTACTGCATCCCACGCCTGTCAGACCAGCGCACGCGTTTGGCCAGCGAATCAGTAGATGATCCAAGTGGTTCTTAAGTAGATGAAGAAGATCACGAAAAGGACGCGTGGAGAATCACGATGGTTATATAGTTTTCTGTCGATGACTAACGGCACAACGAAAAGCCAAACAGGTCCGCTGTGCCGATAGCGTTGCGCGAGCGACAGACGGGATTTCCGCGGTGCTGGATTTCAAGCGAAACTGCGCTTCAAGATCCAAGGACCCATCGGTCGTTATAGTCAGTTTACGCTGTAACATCAGAAAAGGCGAAAAGCCGCGCAGGGTCAAGTGAAGAGGAAAGACTTGGCTTGGCGCTGGTGCCAACAGTTCCGCGTGCATTTTGTTTGCGCCGACTGGTGCAGTGCTGCGCCTTAATGCTCATTTCAAGGCCACCCTTCTGGCGGTAAAGCCGTACAAGGTGTCGTTACCTGGAGGGATGGCAGGAAGGAGAACTCGCCTCTTTTATCAATGCTGGCGGCATCGCGTAAATATAATCGCACACAGCTGCATTCCGTATTACAAGACGACCGTCTTGTCAAGGATCGTTTCTTGGAATGTTCAAGTCTGCTTTGTGGAGAATGTGCATGCTACTAGTTGAGTTGTCCTCCTTTAGTGTATTTCGGCGATGTCTAGTATTATGCGGGTCAGGCGCACAATTATTGTTTTGATAACATCCTGTGTTGCCAGTCTGCGGTGCGTTCATGCGTACCTTTTTCCTCGTGTTATTGAACGAAAGGAGGCGAATTTATGAAGGGCTCGTGTTTTCGTTAGACACCACCTAATGAAACTAACAAACAAAGAAGTCAATGAATGTATGCGGGAGATTGCATCTATGTCACACTCGCTACACCACAGTGCAAATAATGTACCCCGTATAATTTTCGGCTTAATTACTCTGTTAGATTTATTAGCTCCTAGTATTAAAGTCATTTTCATACATCCCCACTGGGTGAATAATGAATTCCGCCATTAATCTGTCCTTCTCAAACAGGTAGCTCTCAAGAAGGCACCAAGGGCATCCCAAACCTTGGTTCACAGGCAGAAATTGCGTGATTCTCAAAATTTATTTCAGTGATATTTAGGTCGAACATTGTTTTTTCTAACTGAAATTGAATGGAAGAATTCGGTTTCTTCAGGACGGCACTGGCTACTTCGAATCATTAGCAATAATAATAATAATAATAATAATAATAATAATAATAATAATAATAATAATAATAATAATAATAATAATAATAATAATAATAATAATAATAATATATCAATACTAATAAACTACCATGAAAAATATAAAATCAGTGAGAAACGTCACAATATTTATCGCACTGCATGCCACCGAGTTTCACACAACACAATCGAGCACTACTATAGGTCGCAAAGTTTTTGTACGAGTTGAGGTAAAAAGAAACAGCTACACGTATGCGCAGTGAAGTAAAATATTTGACATGGCCTATTATAACATAATTATCAAAACACAGAAATGAGGCACTATCATAACATAAGATAAAACAGCGTTGAACACGCGGTGACGTTTACAAAAACCATGTATACGATACACTGAAATTCGGTATTTCCGTTTTCGCAGACTTTGGAAGCTTCCTCGTATATCAGATTATTATTTGAATTTCTGGTGCTTTCATCGCCCTGTCCTTGTGCTGTTTACCTTTTACGCGATGCCGAGGCTATGTATCATAAGACCACACATTTTTGGCGTCGTTGTGTGATTTTGAGAACGTTACTTGAAATGTTAATTTTGTTATATCGGTATTACCGGTCATGTCAAACATCGTTGACACAATTATTAACGTTCGCATTGATAGTTTTGTCCAAAATTCCTCTATTATGTCTGACGCGCAATATGGGTATAGAAAAAAAAAGATCCTGTGAAGAAGCGTTATCGTCTACAAAACATGAGATAATAAATAACATTGAAAAAAGATTATACACCAATGGTCTCTTTTTAGATTTAAGAAAAGCTTTTTATGCAGTAAACCATGCCATTTTGTTGACTAACTTGAGATGAATGGTTGTGGGATAAGAGGTACCGTAAATGACTTTATTCGAATTTATTTACAAGACAGGTATGTATCTATTCACAATTCAGAATCTCCTAAATTAAAGATACTACAGGGAGTGTCACAGGGATCTATACCTAGACCCTTATTGTTTAACCTGTACATAAACGATCTTTTTTACATACCATATTCTCAAAGTGTAATTATGTATCATGATGATACTAACGTGTTTTTTTTTGCCGGAAAGTCATTGCCAACGTTACAGATTTCAATAAATAATTACTTAAAACTGCTTATGTCGTGGTTGCACAGCAACAAATTGCAACTCAATGTCAACAAAACTAAATCCATCATTTTCGCAACTAATAACAAACGGTTAATTTTAAGTTAGCACTATTGTTTCAAGATGCGCAAATAGAACAAGTAGATGCTAATAAGTTCCTGGACATCCAGTTTAGAGTCGATATGTCCTGAACGACACATTTGAAAAAATTGTCCGCAGAACTGAGTAAAATCCCGGGATGCTTTAATAGAATCCGGTATCTGATACCGCTTTGGATGAAAAAAAGTAGTATAATACTGAATGGTCTACTCTCGACTTATATATTGATTGCTTGCTGGGGATACAGAATACTAAAAAAACTATCAGCAATTGGAAATATTGCAGAACAGAGTCCTTAGATGCTTTGAAAACTCCACTAGTAGGCTGCAAGATTGGCGAACGCATGATTTGTTTATTGAGCACACTTTTCTGAAAGCTAACCAGATATACTACTATAGGTTATTTCAACATATAAAAACGAACAAATTCTACACAGCTAAATCAACTGAATCAAAATGTCAGTATTTCCTACGCAATAAAACTAGGGTAATACCGAAGTTAGAACAGCTTATGGCGGGCAGCATACAGGCCACGAGGTTCCGCAATTATTAAATCGTCTAAGTCCTTCTGATTTTAGTACTCTGTCAAAAAAATCTACGAATCTGTACATTATAGAGCATCTGTTGCAATATGCATGATGTGTATCATTTTTATGTCATAGCTGTTATGCTTGTTCTTTTACAATTGAATAATGCGATTCTCTCTCGTTTTCTATGTTATTTTTTACAAAAGTAGGGAAATTTTATTCTGCAGATTCTTATCTGTATATTACCATTGTTTAGTGCGCATATTTCTTTTGTATTCCGGGTCCTTTTCCGAAGTATTTGATTTAAGGTACATGTTACTTTTTTTATCTTCTATAATTTATCATGTGATCTGTATACGGCTCGTGTGACATTTCTTTTGGTATGGATTTGTGTGATGAATATTTTACTGCCATTTGTTACACTGATGCTGAGTGAAAACAGAAGCGGGAAGCGGGAGCCTTTTTTGAGGCCTTTATAGCATTTCGCTCTTGCTTCTTGTTTCTGTAATGGAAGAAAAATACACTTTAAACTTCAAACTTCACATATATGTGTTACATGTTCTATTAAAAAACAATAAACAGCCGATGACTTAAATGTGCGCAAATGTTTCCTTACATTGTTAGAAGATAAAAAAGCAGTTTTTTCTCCCTCCTGACTGTTAAAAGTACACAAAATTATCTTAGAGCCACTCTTAAAGTTAGTACTTACACCTCGTTTGATAGCCTCAAATCCAATCTCAATGACCTGGACGAGCCTTAAAATCAAACAAATAAAGGTCGTCCTCCTGGTTAAAATTAATTGGACTTAATTTCTACTGTGTACAATTACGACTTTGAAAGTTAGAGGAGTCAGACAATAATAGAATAAAAGCTTGTGGCTGTTCTGATGCGTTCGCGATAAAACTTCTCAAGCCAATTGCTCTTCCAACCCATCAGTAATCTTGTGTCTTGTGAAAAAGAACCTTAGCGCTTCTCGATTTCACAGCAGTCTCTTTGAACGTTGTGCCACAAGTGACTGACGCAAGAGTCTGTGCGCAAAAAGCGGCCAGCGAAAAATTAAAAAGTGTGGCCGCAATGAAGGTTCAAGGATCCTTTCGAGGGCCTTGGCCTCATCCTCATATTGATTGCGTCGCCTGTTGCCATGGGTAAAAGACATGTTGCAAAGACACCTATTCACTACGCGCGCTACCAAGCAACAACCGCTGTGCCAAAGTCGCCACTGTAAACAAAGAATAATGATATACATAATAGGCGTCCGAATAAAAGGAACGGGGGGGGGGGGGGCTTAAGAAAAAGTACGCTGGAATCTGATAAAGTATGCAGTAACTGTTAGAAAGACGGCGCTCCGGAAATAATTAACTTATTGGCTGTATACAAGCTCGAGCCGAAGTCCGTACGCATATGTGCATATATTTTGTGCTTATATGGTTTTAAGAATAAATAAACGTTGTAGCTTGCACACGCCTGCTACCTGTGGGGGAGAATAGGTAGTACTCCATGAATATTGGAGAGTGTTCTGCATTGAATGTGCATTCAATCGTACTAAAAATACTTACGGGGTTGTATTTAGTCTCTGTGTTGGCTTAATTTATGGTATTGAGCTTACTGTAAACTTTGAACGAAATAGATCGTGGCCCTTTGCAGTATTGTTAACACCTACATCTTTCAGTGGTTGGTGGTCCACAACGCCATTCCTCTGAACTTATTCTCGAACCTCCTTGTTCATATTGTATTCGGTAAGCAAGCGAGCGAGCAAGCAAGCAACAAAGAAAGAAAAAAAAGAGAGAAAGAGAAAAAGAAAGAAAGGAGGAAATAAATAAATAAAAAATAAGGCTATAGTGCACCTTACGTGCTTTTCCTACCGGCTGAATTCCTGTGAAAGAACCAAAACAACGACGTGGCGGTACCGCTCTCCGAAATGCCCACCTTTGACGTCGTTTCTCTTGTGTACGCAAGCATCTTGTGTACGCAAGCAGAGGCCACAGCGATGGTGCGACCAAGAAAGAAAAGAAGTTAAAGCCTCAGAAGCGAATCAGGGTTCCTGCGACGAACACTCAAAGCGCCCCCGCGTGCACGCCTAAATGCATAGTCAACCCAAAATATTGCACGAAGAACGTGAGAATGCGTGCATTAACAGCTGCTAAATTTCTATCTTGCTGTTGTTGCCTTACGCACCAAAGATAGTGGAGCGCTTCAATTTGGAAACTTCTCTCCCTACGCCTAAACGATACTATCAATTATTTACTTCTATAGCTTTACTCTTTTTTCTTGCTTCATGTTGGCATTGCCTCAATACTTTGTCTACATATCGAGAGATAAACAGCAAGAAAATTGTAACAGATGGGTTAACTATGTGAAAAGCAGGAATTGGAGAAAACTAGGTATATGAGTAAGGCATAATTTATATTTTAAATAAAATATAAACTAACACACCTTAGTATCCTGTAATAAATATCAAAGTAAATACCGCACAGACGCTTTTACTTTTCCTGGGTTTATGGTTCGAATACGCTCATTTCTTCAGTTACTTGTATTTGTTTAGGTGATATACCACCTAAACAAATGCAAGGAACTGAAGAAAGGAGAGAGATATAGATCTTCGTGACCTTGAACACCTTCTCACTCGCTCACCGGCTGTTGTTATAATACTGTTTGTGCGCATTCCCCCTCGCTTAGTGTTTCAGAACGTAATGAATGCCACCGTTTCTCTTCCAGAATCAAGAAGAACAAAGCTTTACTTTCAAAAAAGACTTCGTTGCCGCTAAAACAGGACAACGACGCGTGGTCGCGCCCCTATTCCAAGGCACCGCTGGCTCTCGCCATCCTTCCAACCCTCCTGACTAGCCTCCGCCCGTCCTCAAGGACCGGGCTAGACAGCATTGCCTCCCACATCTCTCTGCTGTTGTCCCCTGCTTGTTCTTCGGTGTGTGCCGTACATTCCCGCGTGAGAGCGTCGGTGTGCTTCCACACCACAGGCATATGTCTCAGTATGTTGTGGGGTAGTACGTATGCAATCTGTGGATGTTTATGTATGTGTCAGCGTAACGTCGCAGAATTGATGGCCGAAAGGTTCTTGCATGCGTGGAGCTGGGTAATATCTCCGCAAACACCTGCAATATTGCAGGATCATTTTTAACTGCAATCGATGGGTGTCGGGTCATCTATGGTGTTGCCATCGGCAGCTCGGTAATTAGTGAAACCTCGGGCCGCCTCATCTGCATAGAGGTTTTCTGTAACACCCTCGTGTCCCGAGGCCCAAGCGATTGTCTGGGTATAGTTTATCTCCGGCTCTCTGTTACTTTGGGTAAGTATCTGATGTGCCTTGGCGCCAATTTTTCCTTTCTGATAATTTCTGCATGTGGCCTGAGAATTGGGGATAAAAGCCAGCGCAGTGTTACGCTCCATGCCTTCCCTTATAGCTAAGGCAATGGCAATCTCTTCTGCTTCTGTTATGGTTGTTAGAGAAACCGAAGCACCGGCTGTGATCTTACCGCTTCTGTTTACCACAACCACACCCATATTTTTTGCGTTGGCCCGTATGACGAAGCATCCGTTAATCTCGAAATATTCGAGAACCTTGTTGTTTTGTTGATGTATGCCCCTCGAGCTTTTCTCCACCCTTCGTGTAATGTCGGATCCATGTTTTGTGATGTTGATAATACCCCATACAAATCTCTTATCTGGAAAGTTAGTGCCTTGGTCTTTTGGTGTGTGCGTAAACGCATTTCAAGGCCGACTCTGTGAAGAAGAGCTCTGCCTGCTGGAGCTTGCATCAATCGAGTCTTCTGCGCTATGAGTTGGGCCTCAGCTAGCTCATCAAAGGTGTTGTGGAAGCCGAGGCATAGAAGCTTCTCATTAGAAGTGTTGCACGGCAACCTCAATGCTGTCTTATATGCCATCCATATAATTTGATCAGCCTTGTCTTGTTACTCCCTATTCAGGGCAAAGGGAGCGAGTACTGCCATCGGCCATACCATGCTGAATGCGCCGGCTCTAGTTCAGAATTAAACCAATTTTTAATGAACACAAAGCGAAGTGAAATTATGAAATTAACACCATTTTACCGTTTTACCTGTCACACTGGTTTTCTAGCTTTAGAAGAAGTACCCCACCCATGATGAACCGCTTTTTTTTTAATAAATGTTGTTTGTCTCTCTACCACACGTTTACCCAAGCAATGAAAACTCTTCGAACGCATGGTCTCGCTGGGATCGACGTTTCGAATAAACATACTCTTAAAGGCGGCTGGTCTTGTCTCCCTCAATGTTGCTGCTTTGAAGATGACAAAACGCATCGTCGAACCGTCGGCTTCCACGACACACCGTGCTCAACGATAGAGTCTCTATTGCTTCCAGCTGTCGCCTCCTTCCGAGCTTCCTATTTTCAGCGTCGAAATCATGTGCACACTGGTCTCGTTCACTTTATAAAGCGTGTCAGCGTGTGTATAGCGCCTGTGTCACGCCTCATTGGCATGGTCGCTAATGTATGATGGGGGTTCTGCTAATGTTGGCTGGTGGCTGGATGATGACTCTTCGCTCGGCTACTGATTGCTAATGTCGGTTATTGTCAGCAATTAGCTGCAAGGACAACAACATTGCTTTCATTCAATCTCAGCGCAACGGTTGAGTTTTCGTTTCCCTTCTTTGTTTTTATCCTTGTCGTTGAATAGTGTTGCTGCACATACGCAATCCATTTATTAAGCTACTAAACTTGCACTTAGGCACCGGTACATCTGTACATATACAACATCATACTTCCATTAAAAAGACCGATTTGAGCGAATTTTCTGCTCGTTTCGCTCGTCTCTTCCTCCTAACCATCCCGCTATTCGGTGCAACGCCTGAACTAACTCTGTAGAATGATCACCGTTGGGCTGCCCCCCCCCCCCTCCAATGAGCGCGTTTTCATACTAAGGCGAAGCTCTTTGGGTACACAGGGTCATTAAACCGCAACCTCGCGAATTTTCCTTCTCCGCAGCGTGCCGTTGTTTACATCTGTTGTACGACCCACAGAGACTTCCCCGTCTTGTTTATTTCTTAGTTTTGCCTGAACGACTAGTGCCTTCTACGCTGGGCAACTTCACATGTACGGAATGATTCCCTATACTAGCGTGCTTTTTGTTTATTCTCTCTGTCTTTTTTTGCCGTAGGGTACAGAAATTTTTAAAGAATACTCACGTTAAATAGCAGAGTTGCTTGTTCGGCTTCGTTACATACAAGTGATGGGCTTTATTTTAGCGAGAGAACCAAATACGGAACTGCCAAGTTAACAAGAAATATTAAAAAGGTTTTTCAAATAAATCACTTAACAGAGCGTACTGCGATTCGCTAGCGGCATGCCTATAGTCACTAGACATATCGTAGGCAAAGTACGATATGCTCTGCTAAGCAAATTACCACCAAATGTACGCTTTGTCACCCTGAATTTCTTCTAAACAGGCAACGCCTCGATAAGTCACCAGACTTGTGATTTCTAGAGGTGCTCCTCTATTGAACAAAATTCAGAGTTAGCCCACTTTTGAGGAATTCGTTTCCAAAGCGCACGTGCTAAACTTATGTGTGCGTTCCTCTTACGTTGGATCCTCAATAGGCGAAACAGCGAATTCCAAGAAAGGCCGGGAGGTTAACCAGATATTGCCATCTGGTAGCAAACCAGATGCCAATATCTGGTTAACCTCCCGGCCTTTCCTCTCTCTCTCTATCTCCAAGAAAAGTAACGAGATGAATAGCGCATGTTTGCATGTGCGTGTGTGCTTATGTTTGGTTGGAGGTGGGGGGGAGCAGTGCTACATACCTGATCGTATTCCTTCACCATCCGATTTAATTTCACGAGAAAATTTCCTGCTATAGCTCAGCGGCTAAACTCGTATTTGCAATGTTCACCGTAATATTTAAGAACGTGTTAGAACAATAAATAGTGCGATTTTATATAGTTAGTCGCCTGTACAGTTAAATTACTCGTTTAAGTAATCTTTGCCACGTAAAGTTAACGAGCTCCCTGGTGCGACTGTGTTCATTGTTACATTTTTTTGTATTGTGCAAAAATACAGTCTACATTACTCCTACACCGAATTATAGCTGGATATCGCTGTGGCGCGTTTGGACTCATTCCTATGTGTCTCCGGTGCATGAGTCATAGCAGATGGCGAGCACCGACAAATTATAATGTAGAAAATTCCTAAGTCATCCACAAAGAAGCTGTTTGCACCTGACGAACTCCTTGACACCCATATACTAATAAATACAGATACTAATATAAAAACGCGCATTGTCTACGAACCAACCACAGGACGAAAAGCAGTTCCCGGAAGGATATTTCGCGCGTATTTCCTGTAACACATTTGGCAGGTGTGTGTACAAAAAAAAAAACTCAAACGAAGAAAGACAAGCACGCAGGAGGGGCGAAATATAGACAAATGTGCACAGGCGGGCCCTCTGGGTACTTTCTTTTTTTCACGTTGTTTTTTCATGCATCCATTATATATGCAACAGCATATAAAACTGGGTGGGGTTTAGTTGAACTTCAAGGTTTAAAATGCTGCGCAAATAGTCGACACACGAGAGAGAGGACAGAGGATTACAGCCGTACTAGACAGGCGCGTTAGGCTCGCACGCCGTTTCAGTTGGGCCGTCACAGGACAAGCGCTAATCTAACCGCCATCGTGTCTAATAAAAAGACGAGAACAAAAAAAATAGAAGTCTATACAGAAAAACAAGAGAAGAGAGTAAATAATACTATACATCTGCAAGAATGCACCGGCTAACCCAAACAAAAGCAATCCTGTAACACGCAGTTTTTAGTTGTGTGTTTGTGTGTGTTTTTCTTTCGCGCGAGCGTTCCTCAAATGACAACCGGTTCGCTTTCTTGAGCCATGGACGCAGTAGGCGGCATTGCCTGTTCTTGCGCAACAGCTTGTCACGAAAATGTGAACCTTGGTTTGTATTCAGACCCATCACGCGGTATCTTGAGACGCAAAGATTCGACGAAAACTTCGCTCCGCCAGGTTAAGGTTGGTCGGTCTTGACTAAATGCTTCGCTCTCAAACTCCCTATGCATAAAGATAACGAACCATCTCGGGGGATGGCAACCATGCACTGTTGAAAACGACACCATAACTTGCCCACCACAAATTGCTTTGTTGCTGCAAAATGCTTCAGCTGATGCCACGAATTTCTGTATGCAGCGACAGGCATTTCCGTTGTGCTGCAGGTATTCTCTGTCGTGACGGTACAAGTGAATTTTCTCGTCTTTGTGTAACAAAAGAGAGCTGAATTACGACAGACTTTTGTGGTACCACAGTGTGTTCATGAGGCATCTAACTGACACAATATAAATCTCAATGAGGTAGCGCGACAAACTTAATGTAACCCTACATAAACCCGTGAAATCAACTGGGAATCACGAGAGACAACGAGATGACAGAAGCAAAATACATCACTAATTTGTGTGATCGTTTTTTTTATTTCCCGACTAAGACGTGTTTTTTATCACGAAAGAGCTATTTTACACACGCAATCCGTGGTCACTCATTATTATTTTTGATTGATTGATTGATTGATTGATTGATCGATTGATTGAATGATTGATTGATTGATCGATCGATTGATTGATTGATCGATTGGTTGGTTGGTTGGTTGGTTGATTGATTGATTGATTGATTGATTGATTGATTGATTGATTGATTGATTGATTGATTGATTGATTGATTGATTGATTTATTGATTGATTGATTGATTGATATGTGGAGTTTAGCGTCCCATAACCACCATATGATTATGAGAGACGCCATAGTGGACGGCTCCGGAAACATCGACCACCTGGGGTTCTTTAACGTGCGCCCAAATCTCAGCACCTCATTATTATTCTTGCAGAGCAAGGAAGCAACGACCGAGGTCTCAATTCACTTTAGTTCGGTCACGCCTAACTGACGCAAACAATCCGCGACTAGAAAGCAGCACAACACTTCCGTAAGACCGGAGATAGTTGCTCGTCGCAGATAACAACAGACGAAGAAGTAAATGGACACACTTTGCCTTAAGTGCATCCGGTTCCTCTTTCAATTGGGCTTTCAACTTAACAGGGCTACTTTTTCAAAACAACGCTGCCTAGCATTGTTCCTACCGCGCGAACGAGGTCAAACGTCGTGGTTATATAGGCTAGCACGCGAGCCGCGGAGCGCAGTCGCGGCGATTCTTATAGTTAGCCGTCCAAAGACGTTTGCGACGAGTGCGGTTACGCAATCACTGACACATATTGAAGGCCACGCCAAGTCGATCAGTGCGAGCGGGCTTGAATGAAAAAGATTACCAAGGCATCTCCGCACTGGACATACCAAACAGCAAGGAATTGTGGAGCCGGGCGGCCTCCTTTGTTTCGTCCTCTTTCCCAGTTTTGCTTCTTTTCTTTTTCTTGTATTAGTGTGCTTCCATTTTTTCTCTTTTTTTCTTCCTTTCTTTCTTTCTTTCTTTCTTTCTATTTCTATTCCTCGCCTGCTTCGTCTTCTTTTCTATTTTGATGTTTGGTTTTACTAGCGTTATGCCGAGTGACGACGGCACACAACAGCATACAACAGCTCGGGCGCCTACAGTGACCTGCACTTGATGTTACCATGAAGGCGCTTGAAAAACAAGGCGAGGAAAGCTTCTTCGTGCTAGGACGCGTCCAGCATGCTACAGATGGTCATACCATACCTGGTTCTACCATTCTACCATCGTTGTGCCAAGCTACATGAGACGACGACAACCTACGACATACCATGCACCTAACCAGTTCAGCACTTAAAAAAAATAGAGAAACAAAGCTAGTGCACTGCTCAAGTCACTAAACAGAGATGAATCCTGTAAACATTCTCCTTCAAAATCTACAACCCGTTTTCATTTTTAAAAAGTCGGCTTACGCTGGAAGATTTTGTGAGAAAAAAAATTGAGTCAGCCCTATTCCTGCACATATTATCATTGGCGAAGCTAGCGGGCCAATGAGAAAGAGCACTTGCATATTGAAAGCTTTGCGAATTGAGCCGCTGGCGTGAAAATCACATTATCATTTAATCCGCATCTGTGTTTCGAATTTTCATACCACAGACGTTCCCTCAGTATGCAAGATCCCCAATTACCTGACAAACGCGTGGAGCCAGCTGCCACCTCAAAACCGTATTATGTGTAAATGGTACGATGGGACATTTTAAAAAGTGACAATGCACAACACAGGAACACGTACAAAAAGAAAAAAAGAAGTCAGTTACATATAGTATCAACTTTCAGTCGCTTTGGGCTATGTACGCGCCTCACCGAATTCCTAAGACGTAGAGTACTTCCGAAATCCCTCGAAAGTTTAAATCCCGTAAACGTGGCATGAGCGCTGACTGAAAAAAAAAAGGGGGCTCATCCCATTACAGCATTAAGCCGGTGAATCACAGTGCCACCACTTCCCGTACATAGTCGGCGATCTCGCCTAACTCAGACATGGAATGTTGTGCCTTCCTTATGAAGAGTAAGTATTTCTTCCTATAGCACTGCGTACCCAGCAGGGATTGTAAGCGGATGGCGGAAAGTCTAACCTGTCTTGCAAACGCAAAGCGTACGCACTCCTGTGACTCGTGTACAAAAACAAAAATAAGTCCAACTAGCCCAATCTGCAGTCGAAAAGACGTTATTTATGCTATTTTCTCTTTTTTTTCAACAATAAAACAACAATTTCAGTATTTCAGCCACTAACAGCTAAGGCGCAAGTACGTGCGGGGATTGCACGAGGCGTCTCAGTGTGCTGCGCATACGAACAAAGTGAAAAACAATGCGATGCTGTAGACCATAGAAAGAGAAAGGCCGAGGTAGAGAAATCGTGTGGAGAATATATACATTACGGAACCGCCGAGCCATTTCGATCCATTACAGTTCGAAGCATACACCCGCCATCTGCGGCTCTGCCATCGAAATGTGCGCTTCGTATAGAACACGGTTGCGCTTTTCTCTTTCCACCCGATTTATAGCGTCCACGTCACGTTCCGGACGGTATATGGACGTACGGTACGTTTCCCTCGTCGCTCGATCATCCGAACGGGTGTTCGAAGATCGATTTATTGATCATCCACGCACCGTTTGTCTCAGGCCGAAAGCTGCGTCCTACACACGTGGCAACCCTTTGTTGCCTAACGGTTATTTCCCAGTTGCTTTCACTCGTCCTGGAAAAAGAAAAACAAAACAACAAAGGCAACAATAATGAAAGACGCAGACGGTCAGTACCTTTACGCTAAGCTGTGCAGAGTGCTGGAACTAAGATATAAAGTCACAGATCACCATCGAAGCAGTTCTAGCTTGGTGCAGACGTTGAGCTGTGAACAATCTTGTTGAAACCGTCTACACAATTCACGCAATTTTTTTCTTCTTTTTTTTCAACTTTGCCTTACTATTCCTTTTTGTCCTTGCACTGACAACGACTTCGCTTTACTTAGTTCTGCACCCAGTCGTCACAGGTTCACGACTCATCGATTTTAAGTTTCTAAAGCGGCTCTGGACTCTCTTAAACGAGACGAAGTTGGATTGTGAAGTTATGGTATTCTTTTCGCAACGATGCTTTACACTGTCGAATATTCTTTTTGTGAAGACAAAGTTGCCCACATTGAGCTTCCTATGGTGAGCACTCAAAGTAAGGATGCGTTTTCGTGTTCATAGACCCTGCGTAAAACCTTAATGGATGCAGGAATATATGCGTACAGCCTGACGAATAATAAAACTAACCCGTACATTACGAGTTGCTTCAAAACTTCGGAACCGATGCTTTGTGCCTATTTTCGCACACTAAACTTCTGACTTCGGAGAGAAGGGGGGGGGGGGGTACGCAGAGCCCACCAATTCTATTGACTCAATGTATGGGGCAGACTTCACCCCGTCCCCTCTTAGGTGACAAAAGGAGACTGCACTTCCCCCCCTTCTTCTACACCTATAGTGTGAATTCCTATCCTTCCAACGACTCATCCTGTTTTCATAGCAAGTAGACGTATTCTTGCACATAATGCATGCAATAACTCATATACTTGGACATAAGTTATTAATATGCATGTTCTCGATAGCCTGTCAGTTTAAATTCGTAGTTGTGGCTATAGTGAGTGGCGCCATGGTTCACCAAACCTTCTCTGATGTGAAATATTAAATATAGAAAGTTTATACTCAACGCCATGCGTATCATGGGAGCGTGCCTGACGTAAACCGACTCATAATCAACGGGGAAACATCGTTCTGACGTTGCCAGTACAAAGTATGAGCAGGACCCAGTTGAAATTGTCAGAGTGCGCCACGCCACAACGATGAAGAAAACGAAGACGGAAAGCGAAGGTGAGAGAAACCGCGTGAAGCGAACGGCAGATAGGGAGACCTTTCCTGTCTTCTTCGATTGGCCTTCGCCTTGAATTCACGCCTGACTTATTGCTAGGAGTTAGACGCTATTATTGTGCAGGGCACGTAGGATACACTAATACGCATGGATTCCTTTCGTACTAACGGTATGTTCACGTAGGTTCTCGAGCGAGAAAGCGTTCGAGGTTGCGACAGCCGAATACTTGGGGCGAGAAGGCACGCGTCCTTTTTGCACGTGTGTGCGCTTTCCTGTTTTCTTTCTTGTCACCCGCAGCTCGACTCTTGGTCCTTTTTATAACCTTTGGCCCCTGCAATTTCTTTTGATTTCCTTGCTTAGGTATATTTCACTGAGGCGAAAAATACATTTCGTGAAAAAAAAAGGGAGGGGAGAAGAAAGTGAAGCGCCTGACAAAGAACCACTTAATGACAGTCTTCTAGAAACGTGCAGGAAAAAAAGAACACATTGCCGCGCATGCGTGAACAGCAGCCGACACATGGCGTGCAGCGACATGTTGAAGACTGCATAGTGTCGAGACAGCGCATTTCGGTCGAATACAAACTTATGTGTGTAAATAACACAATTTCCGAAATAAGAGGGGGGAGAGGGATATGTGAGCCTGCTTTAAGAGGACGCTTAGATAAAGCAAGAGAGCAGGAATTCAGGAAGAGTAGAGGGGTTAACTTGCCTCGCCGCGGTGGTCTAGTGGCTAAGGTACTCGGCTGCTGACCCACAGGGCGCAGGTTCAAATCCCGGCTGCGGCGGGATTTGAACCTGTGTATATATATATATATATATATATATATATATATATATATATATATATATATATATATATATATATATATATATATATATATATATATATATATATATATGACCAAAACACAGACACACACGCAAACACATCAGTCCACTCGGAGGCGTTCCGACAGGCCAGTAGTTCGCAAGAAGCCCAGCAGCGCTTGCACGATCTTCTTCTGTGATGATGAGTCATGACAATGGCGCAGTACACTTTCTCCTGACACTGGCTGGTTATCTAGCTTGTTTAGGGTATTAAAAAGGCATTGTCTTTCTAGGTTATAATTAGGGCAGTCATGCAGGACGTGTCGAATTGTCTCTTCATCTCCGCAGTGTAGACAGGCGGTGATGTCGGCCATCCCTATGCGGAACGCGTACGCACAGGTAAATGCGACTCCCACCCATAGTCTGCACAGAGCAGTATAGCGTCACCTTGTCGAAGTTTTGTTGGAAGCCGTAAGCTTAACGTAGGATCAAGGGATCGTATTCTTGCATGCATAAAGAGAGGCTCATTCCAAAGTGACATGGAGCATTAACGAGCAAGCATGCGGAGCCTCCTAACAGCGTCCGTTCTAGAGAGAGGTATTGACTGGTCGTTGTCTTCTGTATGGTCTGAACAGACAGCTTGATCAGCCCGTTCGTTACCGATAATTCCACAGTGGCTTGGCAACCATTGAAATATAGTGTGTGGAGGTAAAGTGCTGAATTTCCCTCCTACAATTTAAGAACAGCTGGTCTTATCAGTACAGATGTTCAATTAGCCATAGAATCGCACAAACTTCTAAATACGTGTAAAAAGCGTTGCCGTTACAGCATTGGACAGCCAGCGTTACCCGACAATGCCAAATAGCAGCAAAAGTTAACCAACATCTAGTTAACGTAATCAGTCAACAAGTTCATATTAGCCATCATTCAGTCGACACTATATCCTACAACAGGCTGCATAAACAGTGCTGTTAGTACGCGAGTACATATAATAGGTAAATACGGCCAGAAGTTACATCGTTACATCGTCAACATCGTGCGCAACAGCCTACACCAACACGGGTATTGGTTATAAGGGTCTAATGGGCACTAGTAATGCCTTCATAATGAAAGTAGGGTAGCCTGTCCTAAAGCTCTCGCGCCAACCCACCGTGACGTCATTGATATTTATGGGGTCTGCCTGGAGGTGTTTCTGTTTCATTATATTCCCCCTCCCCCCTTAAAACTGGCGTCGGCATTGCCGCGTGAATTCTAGCATGTTAGGTGTTTGCTTTATCCACTAGCTTTAACACCCCTCACTCGGAATCAATAGACGTATAGATTCAAAATAAATTTTTAAAGGTGAACGAATTAGTCCCAGAATTATTTTGTACAAATACTAAGAAAAAAAACAGTGCGGAAAGGGGATCTCTGGAAAAGAAGACCATTTCATGGCATGTTTCGATAATGCATTTCTATTAATTGGTTCTGAAGTTCCGTTCAATAAGAGTTGCTTCGAGTACTAGGTGACTTCGAATTTGCAAGAGAAAAAAAACTCATTAAATCCCAGTGCTTAGCTTGCTAATATCGAAGCAAGCTGACCAACGGCGAAGAGTCGTTACAAGTTGAAAACTTCGCGAATAAAACTCCAGACATTCGAACTTTGCAACTTATATTTTACTTTAGTCATTATTCCGGAATCCATGCACATTTACTGTGCACTGCAAATACGCCACACCGTGGGAGTTTGCGAGGAGGTTGAAAACGAACACTTCGTGCACCCACGTCCAATCCTCCACCTCAAGGCACACCAGCGATACCCTTTCATAATCTCGCCAAAATGAAACAAGGGTTTTCTCTCTTCAATACAAAGTCCTGACGAAGCCCATGCATCAGAGAGCCACAGAAGCTTTCACCACGTACACGTTTTCTAAATTACTCGTCGGACATATCAGCATCGCCAAGCTACCAATTTAAAACTATTTCCTTTTCCGCGTTAAGCGAATGTCTCGCACTGAGGAATGGCGTTCGAATCGCACGTCTACGAGCCATAAAAGCGCGTTTGCCGTATGCAGAGTGCTTTTTTTCTTACGACTTGAAGGCCACGAGGTTTTACAAGTTGACGCCTCTCCAACGCACACCTGGCTGCATGCCGCCACAACCATGACATAAGTGTCGCTTGTGTTCGGCGTATATCGGAAAGAGGACAAAGAAAAAAGGTAGATATCAATTTACGCGTTCTTCAGTCGCCTAAGGGCAAGGAAAACGTGCTCGCACAAAGTTCATACTCGAGGAAAAGGAAAGGCCCGCGCCTTCAATTTCGACGACCAGCGCCTATTGCTCGTGCTGAGGACGACGATTTCCTTCGCGCTATGTGCTCCATTTCGGCAAAACCTAGTTCGGTATTCTGGGGAATAAATTGCGCCGAAACCTATTTCGAGCCCTAATTTTTGCTAAAACAGCTCGTTATTGGAAAATGAAGAGGTATAATGACAGTAAACTTTTTTGTGAAAGGCAGAGAATCATGATGTAATAATTGGAAGCGCAAACCAACGGGACACAAGAGGAGAGACAAACAAGCGCAAAACTATCAAAATTCTTTTTAATAAAAAAGGCTTCCGCAATCTCTCTAGTTTTCGTGTCACGATGGCTGTATAAGATAGATGTGCGCGAAAAATCAGGTACGCAGCCACATTTTTTGCAATGGGCAGACAAATGTAAACCCGGCGCTGATTTCAGCGCGTTGTAGTGTTCTCGCAGGCGTATATTCAAGCAGCGCCCAGTCTGCCCAATGTATAACCTGCCGCAAGACAGTGGGATACAATAAACAACATTAGATCGACACTTGGTGAAGGAATTGACATGTTTGACACCACAACCTTTCTTCACAAGACCTGCTTTCATTCTGCTTTGTAAATCAATTCTAGAACACATTTGCTGCAGTTTTCCACGTGCGGAAAACACAACGTCGAGATTGAATTTTTTTGCACATTTTTTTTATCTTATGCGAGAATTTGTGCACAAACGGACTACCGCAAACTTACGTCGTTTATCTGCCTCCTTTAAGGGGCAACCCTTCCCTTTTTTCATACGCAGTACCTTCTGAGCGGCAAAAATGAGGACATTGGACGGAAAGCCAGCCTCTCGCAACCTAGTTATTTGATTAGAAAAAACATGCGCCATTTTGTGGAAACATGATTTTGTTACGGCAGAATTGAGAAGGTTAATTTGTGCGCTTGCTTGTCTCTCCTCTTGTGTCCCGTTGGTTTGCGCTTCAATTCATTACATCATGAATTTGTACCAACTAGCCCGCCTGTCAACCCTACTGCAGAGAATCAATCTGGCGTATGGGCATTTTCACGGGAGAGCGAAAGATACCATCATGTTGGGCTGTCGAACGGGTGTACAAAAGATGACGTCATAACTTCGGCAGTGCTTTTTTTTAAGGAGGAGGGAAGGGGGGGTCCCACATATTTAGCACAGCCCGAGATGATTATAAAGGCACTGCAAGTATCCGTCTGCGGAAAGTTCTCAGGCGGCTCTCTGGGCGCCGCAATAATCTTCAATTGCTTGCAAATGCACTGCCAAGACTATGACGCCAGGCATTGCACTCCCGCGCCACAGCCACGCATGGCAGAGTTTCCGTCCTCTTCTGAAAAATTTATATTGAAATCGCTCACATGCTACTCAGCGTATACGAAGAGAAGTGGGTAGAGAAAGACGGGAGCAGACAGGCAAACTTTGCGGTAAAACAGCGAGTCCAAAAGTATGCAAGCCACATTGCTCATGAACCAACTATCCCACCGAAGAAACCTTGTGCAAACAGTTGTTGTTTCGAGACGAAATAGACTACTTAACACGCTCCGTGGTTACGCCGAATGATTTCCCAAATGTTTCTCAACCGACTGGACTTGACAGCATTTTCAGTAGACAAGATTCCTGGACGACATACACGTGCGTCGATGGTGTGGAAGGCAACGAAGGCGTTGAACAGAGTACAGGTCTCTGCCGCCACTTGAATTTGCTCCACTGTGCGTGTGCTTCCCAGCACGTGTTTTTCTATTTCTGTTTTGCCTTCTATTCCTTTTTTCTCCCTTTTATCTCTTGCCCCGTGCAGAGTAGCGAACTATGTATGCCCCGCCGCGGTGGTCTAGTGGCTAAGGTACTCGGCTACCGACCCGCAGGTCACGGGTTCGAATACCGGCTGCGGCGGCTGCATTTCCGATGGAGGCGGAAATGTTGTAGGCCCGTGTACTCAAATTTGGGTGCACGTTAAAAAAACACCAGGTGGTCGAAATTTCCGGAGCCCTCCACTACGGCGTCTCTCATAATCATATGGTGGTTTTGGGACGTTAAACCCCACATATCAATCAGGGTAGCGAACTATGCTTGCGGCTGGCTAACCTCCTTGCCTTTCCTCGCTTAGCTATCTCTCTCTCTCTTTCTTTGTTTATGAACGAGAAGCGGAATTCACAATGCACCCAATAGTGGCCACTGGTGATACGTTCAACATCGAGATTATCTGAAACTTTCTCCTACAAACAAACCTATAGCGTATGGTGTTTTCATGAATCATCTTCACATCGCGTTACTATGGCACTAGTATCAGCGATAACTTTAGTGGGAAAAGTTTCCCGAAATTTAATACACGACGCACAGAACACACTCGTCCTACGATTAGGGTAGAGGCTAGATTAATAAATTGTTCGTGAAACTGGAACCTTAGTTTCTAAGAAATATGTATAAATTTATTTGGGGGATCGCGCTCTACAAGCCAGTGAATAACGACGTTATTGTTTCGTGACCCTCAGTGCACCACCGCAGACCTGACTTGATATTGTGTCTATTTTTTATCATTCGTGTAAAGCTATTATTATTATTAGTTGTAGTAGTAGAGGTGGTGGTGGCGATGGTGGTGGTGGTGGTGGTGGTGGTGGTAGTAGTAGTAGTAGTAGTAGTAGTAGTAGTAGTAGTAGTAGTAGTAGTAGTAGTAGTAGTGGTAGTGATACTACTGCTGCTATCGTTGGTTCAGCAGCTTTTGAAAGCAAATAAGCTGAACTAATACGAGCCTAAAGAAAAATTTCTAAAGCCGAATGGGAGGACGCCATAAGAAGCACGGTATTCCTACAGCAAGCCCAGGCTAACCAGAGAGCAGAGGAAAGGGCGGAGTGTCATGGCGTACTGTCCTCTGCAAGGGCGCTGCAAGCGGTTACAATGGCCTCACGTTAGAGGGTCCTGTCAGTATATAACACCCCAGGATCCACTGAAGTTCGTTGTCTGTCTGTCTGCCAGCAGGTAACGCTTGCCGCGATGTTAAATTATTTCGGAATTGTATGTCTATATATCCAAAAGGACAGTTCACGGAGGAGGAGGAGGAGCAGGAGGAGGAGGAGAGGCGGTGGAGGGAAGAACGAAGGGAGCTCATGTTTTTTTTTTTCGAAAGTCTGCTCCTAGCAATAATACATGAAGGAAACTTGTATGTGCATTTTTGAAGTTCACGTATTTCTAGAGCGTCAATGCGGCCAGACATACTGAAACTCCGGGAGCCGGTCGCTTAATTTTCCGGTGGCAATAGAAGAGTATGTCTATCGAGTGCGCATTAGCGCCTGGCGTAAAAAAACGCCAGGCCTGCGCGGTAGGCGCAGCACAGTCACAGCGAAAGGTGGAAGAGTGGCCTTTCAGAGCCTTTTCTAAACACTCCTTGGGTAACTACTGCAAGTACACTTGCTTGGTACCCACAAGGGCATTAATAATAAACTTTTGGGTAGTAGGCCGGAATTCACTATGCTATTTCTCGTCGTCCTTCTGAAAAGTATGGTATTCGCTAAACAGCTGCTAGGAATTTTCTGCCAATTGTCCATGCAGTGCCTGACGACGATGAGGAATATTTGGCTGAAGTGGGTTTGCGCCACAGTTAATAGGGGAACAAGAACACGTTTTTGCAATGGGTTGGAGCATTGGACGGCCTACTTGTCAGGCTCATCACATTGTGCGACGACTTTTTGTTCTTTCGCTGTTTTAAAACGCTTTATAAGTCGTATTAACGCGATTGCTTTCCCGGCATCAAGCCTGCCTACGGCAAGTTTGCCAACAAGTCACAAGCACCAGCGTACCTCAGTGGTAGATTACTGAGCTGACACCCAGCAGACCTGGGTTCAAGCCCCACTGTGTCTTTGGTGCTAAGTTTGCGAACAAGTCACAAGCACCGGCGTAGCTCAGTTTTAGAATACTGGGCTGGCAACGAATAGACCCGGGTTTCGACCCCAACAGTGTCTCTGGTGCTAGGTTTTTCTTTTTTTTTAATTTCGCGCTATGTGTTTACGGACACCGACGGACGACTGCGCGTGACCCGAGTTGTGATCTCATAACAGCTTTCGCTGTAAAAGAAAAAAAAACGAAAAAGCGATAAGTGAACCGCCAGTCACCTTGCGAGTATTTAAAACTGCAAATAAAAAGTAATAAATACTGTGCTAAAACGAGACGAAGCAGCAATGTTTATATCATTTCTACTGGCTACACAAAAACTAGTAACAACAAATAACAAAGGAAACATCAGCATGGTCCAATTATATGACTCCCGCGCATTTCTCGACAGCGCAGGTGACTCGCCGAGGGCAGCTCGCAGCGGCATTTATGAACCTCGTGACGCGACAATGCCGCTCGGATGCCCGATGACAGGCTGCGTAGGATTTAAAACACGTTTCCTGCGTGAGTTGTTTCGCCGCGAATAAACTGTGCCGGGAAGACCGAGCACTCCAGCTAACGTACACGGCAAACAGAAAGCAGTGTTGTCCAGCGCACAGACGACACCTAAACTCGACTGCGCCTGTTTCACTATTTTGTTGTCACGAGAGGACTCTCTCGCTCTCTCTATCTCTGTATCTCAATACATGCTCTCACAGTTCTCAAAAGTAGACAAATTGAACGCCAGTTGCTGACCGAAATGTTTTTGTGGTTCGCACATATGGCGTATTCAAACGTGCGAATAAATGCGCGCGTCTCAGTTCTCCGGGTCTTTAATAAACGCGTACACCATAATGACTACGATAACACAAAGACTGTAATCTAATTCCTTTATTCGGTATGCAAGGTGAGTGAGAGTGCTCTAAGAAAATTGTGAAACACTTACGATCTAAGAGAGAAAAAAAACGAATTTTGATTCAAGCCACAGCGGAATTTCAAATAATTAAGAAAATAATTTGGATTGTTTTGCGGGGCAAGCTATAGAATTTTCTCACGTTTTACGGCATGTCATTTCAAAGACATTTCGAAGCCATGGGAATGGCAAGCCTGTATTTGAGAATTCGCAGGCGGATGCGTAGGCGTCATGGCGTGGATCATGTAGTTGTGGGTCGGAGTGAATCAGCGAGAATATAGTACGTTTATTTGACGGAGCTAGTTATTCGTGAGTATTTTAATCAGTGGAGTAGCCGTATTATGGCATAGGGCGTTCCAGGCCCTCCTCTCCAAATTTTTGCCTTTTCTATGCACGCTCATACAAAGACAAAAACGTCTATAAAGGCACGGTCGGACCTTTGGTTCCGCTGCGAAAAAATTCTGGATGCGCCTCCTGGTGTGTTTAGTAGACAATTACTGTATCGGCTCTCTACTGAGTGGATCGTAATAAGGAAGCCCTACAGCGTGGGTCGTTTGATATTGGTAATGAAACATACGCATAAAATGCGATGTGAAGCGAGTCAACTACGATCAAATGTCTTACACTTAACAAGTGGCGTTACAACTTCCGTATGCTTTCACAGTTACGCTTACCCCACTACTCGCAGCATCATTTGCAGAAGTGAAAAAGGGCGTTCGTCCGGAAAGAACGCATGAACGCAAGGAAGTGGCCGTAAGGCCAGGAGTTTGGGCCGCTTACTTGAATACAAGCGCAATTACATGGTGTTGAACTTAACTACATACACTGTATAACTGAAAATGATTACTTGAGGTAACTGTGAGTTACGTCCGCACACACTCGCGTGTTCGAGTGGCAGTGAGTACTGGTTTGAGCTCGCTTGCTGCCAGTAAGTGTGAGCAGTTCAACCGCTAGCTGAACGCGAGCCATATTGGAAAGTATGAGTGTGTACAGGCTGTAATTTGTTGGAGTGAGCATGAGTATAGATGAGTATCCGTGTGACAGTAATAGTGTGTAATAATGACCTACTACCCGCACATTGTGCTGACTTGCTACTTCTTCTTGTCCCTTTGTCGTCGTTCGGATCTCGCGCTATATCAATCGTTACTATGGTAGCCTTGCATTGCTCGAGTAATAAATGTCGCGAATGCATCAAAAGAAGCCTTCGTGTGAGTTAGGTATATTTTTTTAAACGGGTGTTTCACCGACAAAAGAAATAGTAATAAATTTAAACTGTTCATTTTTTGTCGCGCTTGCACGCAGTTCTTCTTACATTTTGCGCTCGAGATTTTCCGCAATGTTCCACTTGTTCATCGAATTCGTGTAAGGTGAAGATGCCCTAGCAACTATACCGCCAAGTACTCCGCGACACACAAATCGCCGCTGCCTGTCCAAATAGGAGGCACTTTCCTCCAATAAAGGTATCTTCCTGTACACCTTGGCAGCGAAGACGAACTGCACCAAAGGGATTATCCGTTGGTATAGGAGGAAGCAAAGGTTTCCCGTGAGTAGATTTCGCGCATGCCTCTTTTTCACAACAGCTCACAAGATGCCAGAAAAACGCGCCAGAGAAAAAGGGCGCGTTTCTCGAAGTCGGGTGAACACTCACCTGGTAAAGGTCTGGGTGCGAGCTCTCCAACTCGGAGCACACGAGCCGCAGCCTCTGGGCCACGTCCGACGTCGGGTAGCCGACGCTAATGTTGCTCACGCTGCGCAGCCGCTGAAGACCCAACTTCTTGTGCACGGCACCGCACTGCTTGAGCTTGGCGCGCAGGTAGCGGCCGCACAGGCTCTTGGCCTGGTCGGCCACCTCCTGGGTGGTCACCGTGTACACCTTCCAGCCGATGGTGGTGGACAGCCGGTGAGAAACCACCTGGCCGACCTGGCTGAACTTGCGACGGCGGGCATCCTCGCGGGCCGACTCGACCGCAGCCGCGTAGCCGGACAGCGACGGTCGCCGCTGAAGTTGAAGGGGCAGGCTGTACTTGCGGTCGCGCGGTCCCTGGGACCCTGGCACGGTGAGTCGGTTTCCCAGGGACGGGCTGCTGGGAGCGGATAGGCCACCGGCTCCGCCGGCGTTGCCGTTGGCGGCAGTCGGAGGCTGCAACAAGCCAGCCATGCGTGTTTTGCCACGCAACTGGAATACACTGGATTCACCCTAGAAACGCACGCACACCCTTCCTTTCGTAGACACACCTCACCGCACACACAAACACGCACGCCGCCGCTCCGGCGCGAGGCTGTGAGCGCGACCGCACTTGTCGATTGCCGCGCGCGGACTGATCGTGCCGCTTCGCTCGCTACTGTCGGTGGCCGCGGGGAGCTCGGTCGTCGGCGTTTCGCGCACTCGCCGCCGTCGTCGTGATGCGCCTGGCAGCCGACGGCGCTGCTGTTGGCGAACGACCGCGTTGGCTCCTGGGATCCGGTATCGGACGGGAGACCGTCGAGGCCGCCGACGCCCGTTGCTGCTGTTGTTGCGGCCACGCTTGTTTTCATCTCTCTTCGCAACAGGAGCGGCTTTCTCTGAAGCTTGCGGTGAGAGCGACGGAGCAGGGGGGCAGATGAAAGTGTTTTGCCTGGGAACGTTGGTGCTCGCCCGGGCTCTTGATTTGAAACCTATGTGTTCTCGGTACAGTAGGTAACGCTTGTGCGGTGCTTTGAAGCGTAAGCCATCGTCACTGGACGCTTCTCGAGCAAAGTCCAGACAAGTCGTGCAGTTAATGTTTTTTGCTTGAAATGACTAGAACTTTATTTGTCCCGAATTCTTGAAGGATCGGTAGCCGAGGATATAGGCTATAATGCCCGAAATGGGGCATCCACTCCTAATCAAAATTTGCCACGCACACCACCTGGCGTCTCAATTTTTGGCAAATGTTTTCAGAAATGAACAATAACAGAACAAAACTTAGCATAGTCTTGTTACACAATCTCGGAGAACACATAACAGAGCTTGATCATAAAAACTTTATCTGTAAAGAACGGCGTACTTGTTTTATTTCATTTATTTTTACATGCTGCAGCCTCAATGAGGTTTTTGCAGGAGTGAGAAAAAGAAAAAACAAGAAAAAATCAACACCCCTGAACAGATAGGCTCTCCGAAGTTTTCGAAGTGATAGATAATGAACACTTCCGGGCAGCCTATTCAAGGCTTCCATAGTTGAAGGAAAAAAGCTGTATTTGAGCATGTCAGTGCAGGTGAACAAAGTTTAATGTTAAAGGCATGGTCACTCGTCATGGACAAAGATCTGGAAAATTTCAGATATGATTCAAGAGTGCCGAATTGAAAAGAATAGACTAAATCGGATAGAAATTTTAAGAATTCATTGTGATGACGCTTCGCTGGTGTAGTGAGACATAGATGGTAAAAGAAATTCGTTAGAGAAAAATCCATGTCGTATATCTTGCATATAAAGCCCACCACTCTTTTTCAACGGATTCTAGTTTTTTGATGCCACAAATGGTAGTTTTTTGATGCCAATATGGAAGTGTGGTTTGAAACCACCATAAGGTGGTTTCAAACCACACTACCATATTGAGGACTGGGGCGAACAACGGTTTTGTAGGCAACCAGTTTGGTTTCCTGAGAAGCAAGATGTAGCGTACGATGTAAATAACCTAAACTCTCGTGGGCTTTGTTGCATATTTGAGGAACAGCTTATCGTTTTACTGCACCATAGTGATAGTTCCTACTATGATAGATTCACGCGAACAGCCCAATTTCACGTTATTTTCTCGGCTCCACTTTAAGTACGTCAAGTTTTTTTTTTCTTTTTTGAAATCGCATTCTTCAGAAGTCTGCGCGTTCACTTAGATTGCCTGTATGTGCCAATATTACCTGAATTAAAGTCAACGTATATCGGCAGATAAATAAGAATGCTCGCCTTTAACTTTCGAGGTTACATTTTTCAGGCCGCATGTCAGAATTCAGACAAGAATATCGAACCACACAAAACTATAAATGTCAGCTTTGTATATGAATCAGAGAAGAAACCAAACCGAACGTCGTTCATGGTTCGAACTTCTTATTTTGAAGTGCTCACCTGCATGCGTATATTGCTACAGCTCTCAGGGGCGAAGCTCCTCTTAGTCTAACCTTGTCATGCGTCACGCGTAACCGATAGAAGAAGGGACGAGAAAGAAAAGAAGGCAGTATCTCCCGAACATTAAAATAGACGGCGCTGTCTCATAGAAGTAGCACATACAAACTGCAGTTGAGGGGAGATATTCTAGATGACGCTGTACCGCTATTCTCCGATTGGCTGATGGGTTCTGCCTGGGTGCGCGAGGAAGGAGTGCCTCCCTCGGTCTCCTGGATAGTCGCCGTACGTGGCGAATCGTTGGTGGGGCATGGACAAAGCAGAGCGGCGGGCGTGTTGAAGACGCTCGCGCTCGGCTTCCATGGCTCGCGTCTCGTCGGTGTTAGCCGCACGCCGTCTGCATTCTCGAACGCTATCAGACGCATGCATTGACGGTCGGACACGTGGGCAGAAACGGATGGACGCTTCGCCCGACTCATTCACTCTGTGGATATGCTGTGATCTTTTTCTGCATACTCCTGCCCCCCCTCCCTCCAGTAGAGCTGCACAACTCGAGCTGTAACAATTTCTACCCTGGTATTCTTAGAAACATTCCATCTTAGCATTTCACTCTGCAAGCTCAGATGATTTCACCTAAACAGGGATCAACGTATGTGACTTGATCTGGGAGCCATGCACTTTTACGGATGCCGGACTCCTTGATTGTCGCCACATCGTACTCTTGGAAACTGAGGAGACATCATACACGTAATACCCCTAATGTGCTACTTTTTATCCATCCCATCAAAACAATATATTTAAATGTACACTGACGTCCAACGTATAAGCAACGCGGGTCTCTTTTAAACGTAATGGTGAGGCAATCCAACTAATATGTTGGACAGAAATTTAGGACAATGTACAAGTCAGAATTTCTGCTGAGGCGGGACTTACCTATTTCTTGGTCTTATTAGTGTGATTTCTAATGTGTGTGCTCGTTTAAAATGTATTGGAAGGTTACCTCCAAGTCTCCTGCCCTGCAAAGTCGGCCGAGGTGGAGCAGTGGTTAAGGTGCTCGGCTGCTGACCTGATAGTGGCGGGTTCGACCACGACGCGGCGGTCTCGTTTAGGTGGAGGCGAAATCGTAAAGGACCATATAATGTACGATGCCACTGTGCCTTAAGGGATACCAGATGGCCTAATCTTCTGGGGCCCTCCACTACAGCGTCTCTCATGACCACGTCGTGGTTTCGGGATGTTGAATCCTATATATCATGATTATCCTGCCATCTCAAACGTAAGAGAGTGCGGGGCTGTCTCTTCGGGGGAGTGCATTCTTGCGCCATATTTTTTAAAACTTTGTTTTCTGAAGTAAATCACCTTTTTTGAGACAGAGTATAGTAATGCCACCAGAAAGGATTACAATGTACTCCAGCAAAGAAAAACAAGCCCTTCGATTTCAATTGCTTTCCTTCATACAAAAAGACTGTCTCATTGCAGACTTGATGCCTCACTCGCGGTCATGGCTACTAGAAGTGCTAAGACTTACAAGTTCAAAGGCCGATACACATAAAATGGACGGGGTGACGACCGCCACTGCAGATCAGTGGGCAACCAACGCGTTATTCGAAAGTCGTTCGTTTGGCCTTTTCCTGTGGCGGGTTATCTTTTCGTCCACTAAGAGCTTAAATCGACGATGCATAGTGCAAGAAGTCGCTCTGGACCAAGGGTTAAGGTCTATAAATCCGGCTCGTGGCTTGCTTAATTCTAACCTTCTTATGTTGTAAATAGTTCTAGAAAGTGCCAGTAAGCCTGTCTATATTCGTTTTCCTGATTTGCTGTCATCGTTTCCTCCACCGGAGAGACTCCCCGCTAACAAATGGAGACCGGGTCCGACGTAACCCTCCCGTCTCGGCAACCAAAGTCAGCGGGGACGTATCGATGAACCCCAGATCACAAGACGATCTTATTTCTAGTAATCCACCGCCATTCCATATTCCTCAGTAATTTCATCGTCACTTGTGGACATTGATGACGGCAGCGACGACAATGAGGGTGGTGAAGACATGCACTGCAATACACGTGCGCGCCGAGCCGATGAAATGTCAAGTGAAGATCGCGTCACCATTTCCTGTGGACACGTGATCAGGTGGAGCCGTACCATGGGAAGTGAGAGTTTGGCAGCGTTGGCAGCGCTGAAATCGAAGGGCCTTGCAGCCGTTTTGAACGGGGTTCGATACTGGTCTACTAATCAATATTGCATATATTAATTCGTCCCTGTGTTGCGTTATCAGTACCGAATCATTACTACGGGATCGATAACTACGCGTTGACGCTAAATAACGTGACGTGCGCAAAGTTGGTGTCATGGGCGCAGAAACCCTATTGGATAACATTGTGCTCTCTCTGGACAGTCATAGAACCCGTAAGAGAGTTAACGTGCTCATATGCATGGTACACCAGGAGTTTTAAAAGAGTCACGGAGACTCGTTTGAAGACGGTTGGTCGTTCGGCATATAGACCGACCGACTGACCGCCCGACTGACCGACCGACCGACCAACCGACCAACCTGCCCCCTACACAACATGAACTCACGCAGTTTGAAAGCGCTCGTGAACTGCTGTGGGCCTCAAGAAGCAGAAGAGGGCTTTCGTAGCCTATGCGAGACCTTAAGCCATGCTCCCAGGATTGTTTTTGTTCTTTGTCAATGATCTTGAATCCATGTGACGGGGCTTGGCTTCCGTACCACGTCGTTAAGTCGGCTATGGTGGCCAGTGGCATTGAATGTGCTTGAACGTTTCCTCTCAGACGCAGATCTTATACGCCACACTGCTGGTCATTCCGGTTAGACACGAATATGCAAGATGTGGTCTAAAGACTAACTTCAATCACCTGGGGTTTGCTCGAGGTGCACCCAAGTTTAACTTGCACGGCTGATTTTACATTCCACCATTACGTCTAAATGCGGCTTCCAAGGCTGGGAATGGAATCCACGTCTCCGTGTTTAGCGTCGCTACAAGTACGAGCTACTAAGCTACCATAGCGGGTGGCGCAGCGAATATTTTAATATGTCATTCCCGCTCACGTTTCAATATATGCCTTGGGTATGCATGCCGTGACGCGAGTATTTAAATCATGCAGCTGTCGTGTGCGCGTATGTTTGCTTGCTTGCTTGTTATTCCTGTAGTGCGTTTCTTGTCCGTCCATGCCGCTCACACGAAACTATTCGGTCACTCCAGTGACGCAGGCGGCGCCACGCGGCTTTCCTCAAAACCTGGCACACTGTGATAAGCCTGCGATGCAGTTCGGTATCGCGGTATTCATAAACGCCTATTCATTTTCATTCAAACATCTATGCGTCTCTTTAGCTAGAAAGAATGTGATCTGCAAAAAAACTAGACGAGCTGATGAGCTTAGCTGCCCGAGACGCGCACCTCAACACGGTCTCGTTGGCCATTTTGACCTACCGTCGCGCCGCCTATAATCGCTGGAATGATGGAATAGCGAGTCTACGCGATTCCAGTCTTCTCCTGTTCCCATCATCTGGATATTTTAGCACATTTTAGAAGCATTTATACGATGAACGTAGTCCAAGTAGATCGACTTGACTCCTTACCATACAGCATCTATAGCCTGTCGGTGCTGCAAAAGAACAATGGCTGCCACTCCTCGATCTCTTGTTGATACGCATGAATTCCCCTACACTGGCGCGGTGCCACTTCTGATGCATTCGGAGCGGGAAAAACTATATTTGCACGTGCCCGCGCAGAGCTCGTGGTGCCGCCGCAGCATGACCCTGACCCGCTAGTAGTAGTGTGTACTACATTCGCGGAGAGCCAGGTATACGCGTTGGCGAAACTATTCCTCCGGGTGCATTGCGCCCAGGCCTCGAACGTGGCCTGCGTTTGAATCGACTCAGCCGGCTAACGGCGGATAGAAACTGGCACCCTGCGTGATACCACCCAGTATAAAAAGAAATTTAAAAAGAATAATAATAACAAAAGCTGATAGTGAAACTCTATATGCAGTTCAGGCATTTCGTCCGGTGAACGTGTTGAGGAGAATTCGAAGAAACAGCTTAAACGAGGGACTAGTTTATTTGCTTTTCCTTACTTTCTTTGTTCTCCTTAACCGTTTGACGGGGGCAGGCGTGAGCGTGGTCCAGCTTCTTTCCGCGTCTGCGTGCGTCGCCGATGCATCCAGTGCTGCTGCGTGACGGAACGTGACGAGGATACGCAATCTCTAAATTATTTAATTTTCGTTTTCTTTTCTTCGAATAGTTTAAAAAGATCCCTCATCTGCGAGCTCTCTCTCTCTTTGAGTCTGCGGGGAGAGAAGCAAAAGACTGAGCCGACGTTGCGCGTGATCTCTCCGGCAGCTTCGGTTTCCCGTTCCTACTTGCGAAACCGATCGAACCTCGGAAAACGACGAGAGCCGGGCAGTAGGGACACGTTCAGATAGTCACCGTGTATGCGGACTTACATCATCTGTCGTATAACGTGAACGGCGATTTAAAAGCAGCAACTGTATCTACGCAGTTTTATTGGTGTTTGAAGAACTGTGCCGGTCTCAGTGCATGTGTTAAAAAAATGGAGTAAGATAGAGACACCGTTGGAAAGTTTTCAGATGCCATGTTGTCACGACGTTGAAACTCTGGGCCTTCCCTTCAACATACCTTGCGTACTACGTGATTTTTGCTGGTTCCGTGTGTGTGCTGCAAGCAGAGTAGCCAGAAATTTTTAAAGCATTTCATAGCCATCTTCAGCTACATTCTATCTATCTATCTATCTATCTATCTATCTATCTATCTATCTATCTATCTATCTATCTGCCTACGACCTTTAGGTCTCCTGGACGTCTCGATAATGGCATCAATACCAAGCTTGGTATAGCATAATATGACCGTATAATGAGCATAATTAAATAATCATAACATGAAAATCATAAAATGTGCCACATGAAGGTCATGATTTACATTTCATGGTCTTGCTACTTTTGCGGTTGTTTTGTTCACATGACATCTTGGAAAACTGGTAGAGATGACATGACTGCAAGGCGAACATAAGTGACAGGCCATAACGTGAAACTCGTGACATGAATGTCAACATTTTCACGTTATGACTAGTCATGACTACACACCACGCTCATGGTGAGCTCGCGGTCATTTCGCTAACTTCACATATACCAAATTTGGTATTACGAGACGTCAATGGATGACGAAAGTATATGACTGGTGCAAACATGATAATCATGATATGAGTATCATGTAAGAACATGACAACATACCACGCTCATGATGCGCTCGCGGCCCTTTCGCTAGCTTCAGATATACCGCATTTTGTATTACATGACGTGAATAGACGACGAAGATAAATGGCACATCCAAACATAATAGTGATAACATGCGTGTGATGTAAAGCACGACTACATACTTCGCTCATAGCGTGCTCGCGGCCGTTTTGCTAGCTCCACATATACCCCAAATTTGGTATCACGTGACGTGAATAGACGACGATAGTAAATGACACATCCAAACACGAAAATCATGGCATGGAAGCCGTGTACGGCATAATTACGTGCGCCTCGTATCATTGTGCTTATTTCAAAGGGACATAACCTTCCTCATTCGTCCGTCGCATATCATCGATGCCCACAGTACGTGGGATCTGCCTTTTTTTTCAGGGGGGTGTTAAACCGTATTTTATGTATGTTCGTGCATGTGCGCTCGTGTACATACACAAGCGAAATTGAAAATTTGGAGGGGAGAGAATTGATCTCCCTTCCCCTTGGCTACACCCGTGGCCTACGCTGTTTGTTGTTCAAACAAAACTAAGCGTTAGTCATCACTTGTGTACACGTGCTCCCTGCTGTCCAATGTCCTTGTTTACGCTGTATTAAAGAATGGATATTTACAAACCCATCACAATCACTACATTACCATTTAGTTGTCTTCTGGCATTTGGCTTTGCTAGCTGAAGTTTTCTCCTACGCGTGGCGGTAGCGGTAAGTCCTTTTTTAACGGGCTTAACACAAAGGTGTAGCTATTCCAGCATCCAGTACGTAATTTATTTGTTAAAGAAGAAAATGTCCTAACATAGAAAATTCGCTGATATTTGTTTTGGTGACAACAGAGGCAGTTAGTTAATCGATCCCGTCACGGTAGTTCAAACGAGGAATGGTTAGTTTGTTTGCGTATGCAACAGGTCGACGACAGAGCAGTGACTACCTTTGGAAAACTTATCACTCCTTAAAATACCATTGGAATTGTTCAGAGCTGAGAAAAAGAGTGACAGGTACAGAAATTCACGTCGTCAACAAAAAGATTTTTTAGAACTGTGTTTATCATGCTTAAATGGCAAAAGCAGTGAGTTTATAATGTCCATCGTACGGATGTTTATATGAGAAAAAAGTAGTAAAGTAGTTTAAGTAATACCGTTAAATATAAACCTCTGTTATGTTTCAAACTCTGCAGAGGCATATCCATTGCACAAATGCATAGTTTTCTTACTCTTTTAGAGCCCAGGTTGAAAGACCGGCCTTTCAAAACAGGGCACCTGTCGGTATTATGGAGCACATTACATTTAAGAGCTCTATGAGCATATTCCACTCAATTTTTAGATCACGTGCGTGCTGAAACCCAAAGACATTTTCCTCATTCGATTCAGGAGTTGATATCCGTTTGCAATTACATACGTCTGCGCTTGTAACCACGCATGACAGATTATACACTCATAAATGGCATGTGTTAAGGCTATTTATAACACTGCCAAGGAAGGAGCTGTATGTATGTATGTATGTATGTATGTATGTATGTATGTATGTATGTATGTATTTATGTATGTATGTATGTATGTATGTATGTATGTATGCATGCATGCATGTATGTATGTATGTATGTATGTATGTATGTATGTATGTATGTATGTATGTATGTATGTATGTATGTATGTATGTATGTATGTATGTATGTATGTATGTATGTATGTATGTATGTATGTATGGACAAGTTCAACATACTTTACCGACAAACAGGAACACAGGAACCCGCACCGCAACTTCCCGTACTTAACGATATGAAACCCTTGGTCGGTTCCCCATCTGCCGCCGATAGCCGGAAAATCAACAAAAGCAAAAGCATATCTATAAGTGCAAGCCCCAACTGTTTCTGACCAGTAGCGGACACGAACGCAACCCTCATGCACTTTAATTGCGAGACGACATTAGATATTATGACGCGCAATGTCAGCCACATCTATTCTAATTGGCGAAACAACAGAACGAAGATCGTACTCATTACGGTGGCTTCATCAGGTTTTTCTACATATTTATAAGAGCATGAAGGAAAGGGACAATTAAACCAAAAAAGTTATCGAGAAAATTGACCACTGCAGCACAAGATAAATGAAGCTGTTCAATGAGACAGGTCGTATCGTCTGAGAGTTGAATTTCTAGATTGCCTATTACGCATGCCAGCTATTCTCTGTCATGGAGCTTTACAACCTGAACTTGGCCTAATGCTGATATTTATTGCCATGTCCAAACATGATTACAGAACGCGTCGTTGATGTGGAGCCCGTTGTACAGCTGTCGTGCATTCACGGATTACAGGTTGCATTGGCCAATAAGATGCCTTATCTCGAGAGTGGAGGTTCCCGCGATCGATTGATAAGATCGATGACGAGGGCTTTAATGATGTAGAGGCAATGTATGAAGGTAAACAAAACGTCGACAAGAGTCAATGAGTGACTTTTTAATGGTAATTCCATAAAATACTGAGACTGAAGTGAATAACCTGAGCAACATCCCCAGTCACCATTATAACCGAAAGGCAAGAAAGTTGCCGAATTCATAAACGATTTTCCGTTGGCAAGTGACCTTGTCGATTAACCCGGGCTGCTGCCGAATTAGGTTTCTATCACATGGATTGGCTAAAATTTTCTCTTGCGAGACATTTTTGCCTGCGGCATTTTAATGTTGTCAGCTAACGGGAGCTCTTATAGTTTTGTATGTAGTCATGCGACTTGCACACGTAACTGTGTCCGTCTCGGTGGTGCAGTTCGCGCTACGATGCTTTGTTGCGGATCCGAAGGTCGTAGTTTATACGGAAGCGACGCGCTAAAGCCCCGTGTGTTGTGCAGTGTCAGCGCATGCACGTTACAGAATTAAGACCAGATGGTTTAAATTTTCGCCGCCCTCCACAAATATCATGATTCTGCGACGCAATACCACGCATACCATTATTATTGTTCGGTTTCTTATATTCGAACGCATACGATAAACCTCGAATGCAAATATTTTCACGTTTGGTGATCGACGGACGCGTTTTCGCTAGATTTGCACACGCTCTCACATGGGAGTGTTGTTTTTTATGGTTTGCCTATTTTGTCTTTTCACTCGCTATTATTCACCCCTTTGCATGACACAGCGGCTAGCTCCCGACAGGTACAAATGGTTTCGAGATACGAGTCTATGCACCATCACGCCACGCTGCACCTGTTTCCGGCCACAGAGTCCTGGCATCGTCGTGCTCTAAATTTGTTCGCAGGTATTTGAAAAAAAAATAAAGCTGTTTCGAAAAGCAGCAAGCTAGCGCAGTGTGCACGCGAATGGTTTCTCGTAAATGAATTCCTCACGCCGCTCACTGGACCGTAGCTTGGAAGGGTCGATGACCGCCACGACTATAGCCAATCAATTTATTTGTGTTCACAACGTTGCGTGCACCACATATGTCCGGTGGAATGGTTGTGTTCGGTAAAATACATATCTGCTTCTTTTCCAGCCGCATGAAATTATGCAGAAAGTTTTTCATCAGTTCGTGCAGGCATGACCACGTATGAACCTTTGCTTATGTCTTCAGTATGGTGCGCGTCAAAGAGTGAAACTTTCTTTTTTTGTTTTGGAAGTCATTTTCAAAAAGGTTTCACGCTCTGGCATGCTATTTGTCATTGGTCAGTAATCTTGCTAATTATAATATGTCTGACGTCCCGATTGGCTGGGCATCTGCATGCAGAAGTGACTGTAATGTAAGGGCCTAGTTTTTGTTTATCAGGAAGGACCTTTTGTGTCCGAAACAAAAGCCCACTAACTTGCCATGAAGTATTCCTAAAGACAGCTCAAGCAACATGTGAATGTGAAGCTACTACGGAAGTGATGTTCACTGGCCGGTCGTGTCTAGCATTCCAAACGTAGATACACTTTCGTTTTGCGAATACAGCTAAAAACTTTGCCTCATTGGGATATACGTCGTATATGGCAGGGTCCATAAGTTCAAGGTCAGCGAGTTAACGCTATATAACGACGCTCCTTTAGAGCAACAGTATGTTGCTGAGGGTGAAGGATTCGCAAATGCACTGAGCCGTATGTAGCCTGAAAAAACAAAGTTCAGGCAAAGGCATGCCCAGCCTGTCATTTCAGTGCTGCTTGAACATGTGAATGATCTGCCGTCAACGCTGAAGTTCCACTTGGTGAATTTCGTACGGAACTGTTTCGTACGCGTATTAGAGCAGAATTTGTGGAATTATAAAGACACTCTGTCCTATTCGTTGCTATGCGCGCGTCTATTTACCCAATCCTCGTGCTTGTGGCTTCTAATGCATGTGTGGCTTCGAGTATTGTTGTGTTTTGGCGCTTGTTTTCGATATAAGAATTGATCGTTGCGAACTTCGTGAACCGAATTGAATTGGTTAGCCTAAACAGAGGGGGAAGTGAAACAGCTGAAAGTTTGCTGAACTTCTTTTTTTTTTCAAGAAAGCCGCTCCAGGTCACATGGAGCCAAAGGGAACCGAAGGAACAAAATTGAGATCAAGTTCCTATCACATCAGCTATACTTCCCATGCTGGCTGAAGTGCCATGCATTGCAGCATCCCTAGAGACGAGTGTCAGACTTCCCTCTATCGTATTATAGAAAACCATATGCTTGAGCTCACATGGGCCTTAATTTTTCATCACTCGGGCAGCAAGATAGACGCGCTAGTTCTGGGCCATGTAGATCTAAGTGCCACAACAGTTTCCGGACGATCCTACCCGCATGATTTTCGCCAATGTTCGATCGACATCAGCAGTGACGTTGATAAACGCCACACTCCCTGCAGCTGACTACGCCGACCAATGATAACCAAAGCAAGGCTATGCAGGGTGTCCAAATTACCACACAGCGCGATTTAAAAAAAGGGGGGACGATGTTACGCGAATCAAACCTAGCCCATACTGTTCCCAGTATACTTTCGTCGCCACTACTAATTTTTCTCGTTCATTATAATTATTTATTCATAATTATGGCAGTAACTCAAAAAGTACTCGCCTAATAATCAAAATGTCAATGAGGCAGATGTGCGCACGTTGAAACGACATCCGACTGCGCTACTTTTAAGAACGTACTAATTGCATGCTCATTTTTTCTCGTTCACAAAGAAAGCTCGAGAAATTTGAAATGTGACATATGACTACACAGTTGCGCCAATTAGCGCGCATCAAAAAGTAGCGCCCTCAAACAGTCTGACTTTCACGTAGCCACTATCTATGAAATGAATGCAGAAAAAAAAATACAGAGGTCCTATCAGCCACTTCCAGTCGAAAGAAACGCACCACTTTGATCATAAAATCAGGCTGTAATCAAAACATTGCCCCAGCCGCATTACCAATAAAAAAAGTTGATCATGAAATATGGATAATGATAGTGACGCCCAGTCAAGGGGATGGAATCCCTGCAAAATTGCGACAGGTGTTGTTGGCGCCAGACCTGATTGATGATTGATTGATATGTGGGGTTTAACGTCCGAAAACCACCATATGATTATGAGAGACGCCGTAGTGGAGGGCTCCCGAAATTTCGACCACTCGGGGTTCTTCAACGTGCACCAAATCTGAGCACACGGGCCTACAGCATTTTTGCCTCCATCGGAAATGCAGCCGCTAAAGCCAGGATTCAATCCCGCGACCGGCGAGTCAGCAGCCGAGTACCTTAGCCACGAGACCATCACGGCGGGGCATTGGTGCCAGAACTGTACCTTAGCCAATAAGCGGAACGCTGTCCCTGGCAACGGGAAAGAGGTAAGGCGGTTGCTTGCAGTATAAGCTTATTTGAGGGCGCGCTCTCTTTTGTGAGTGAAAGCGCAGACACCTCTTGTTTTCTTGTCTCTCAGGCTTTCTTTGTCAACAGAAAAAAAAAGAGCACGCAATTGGTACGTTGTCCGAAGTAGCACAGGCAGATGTCCTTTCAAGATGCGCACATCTACCTCATTGACATTTTCATAATTAGGTGACTATTTTCTGAGTTTCAACTATAACCTTGTATATATATAGTTGTCATTAACTAAATAATTAGTAGTGGTTAACACAGCGTACCGGGAACCATATGCAAGAGGTTTGCTTGGCATAACGCCATCCCCCCCTTCTTTTTTTAGTTGTGCAGTGTGATAACAGGGACAGCCTGTATATGCTCCGCCAGAACGGAGGTGAAAGAGTGCTTAGAATCTAAGGCAGTATTCACAAAGCCTTTCTTTCGCAAGAAATCTTTTCCATTCGCCGGCCGCCTTCGAAAATGCTGTGTCAAGTGTCGGAATCCGCTAAAATGTTCTCTTATAATAAGTTTGGCAGCGCAAAATCTTTTTTACATTGTCAAAATAAAAACATCTACCGCTAATTTTCTGATCGTCATTCACGATCATTCACCATGAAAGCCATGGGTGCACACAAACACAGTCTGTTTCTTTTATTTCGGGCTTTTTATGTGTCATAACCGTGATGTGATTACGGCGTACGCAACAGGGCAAAGGGGGAGGTGCACTTCAGATTCATTTTTATCTACTGGGATTTTTTTGAAGCGCTGCTAACTGTAAGGGGTCGTTGCATTTGTATTTCTAGCCATCTAAGTACGACTGCCGAGAGCCGGAATCGAAAAGGCGTCACCGAGCCTATAGTAAGGCCACACTCAAGCAGCCACGGTACGTAAAAGCCGCGTGTGTTCAGCACAGACGATGTAGAGATACCGTGCTCAGGGGGCACTCATTTTTGACGGCAGAAGGATGGCGCCCGCCGCGCCTCATCATCGACTTGGTCGCTAACTAGGGACGACCGGCTGCTATGCGTACTATCAGTGCGGCAGCTGCTTTCACAGTGCGTAAAGCGCGTGCGTTCATGTCAAGGCCACTGCTCGCCCGCCGACAGGTTAATTGCACTCGTCGGTTGCTCGGTTGTGCGGCGCCTATGGCGAAAGAGTCATCGGTCGCGACGCCCAATGCGAACGTATTGCACGCGGCGAGGAGCATGGTGGGGGGGCGCTCTAATACGCCCGCGACCGGTGTCTGACGCTCAACATATTTCTTCGGTGAGTGAAGTTACGCGCGTAGGCCGCAACATTACTAAGGTCATGTTTGGTGCCCTCCCGACTCTTTTTATATAATCAGCTAGAAACAATTTTCCGCTATCCCCTTTGTCACGTCCTCTACAGATTCCCTCTCTCACGCGCTTACAGTGCTTCATGCTACACGCTGAATTCACACAAGCCGGCTTGTTGGTTCCATCCCTCCTATACGAAAATTCTACCGCGCTCTCTACCTTGTCCATAATTGCCCGCATCGTCTACACATTGATGGCCTCGTGCACTCCCTTCGGTTATGTACGTGCAACGTCTAACTAAAGACAAACATATCAAAGAGCAGAGATATATTGCCCAATGCAAGGCCACTCTGCTCAACGTGGATCCTGACGGGCGAAAGTGGCTAGCGGACTGAGCCAGTGAAGCTCCGCGAAATCCAACAGCAGCCCTGGGCTAAAGAGCTCCCCCCCCCCATGTTTTTCTGAAATTTGTTAAAAACGTAAAATATAATTTCTCTCCGTCGTTTTTTTAAGACGATAGTCTCTCTTGGGAACCTTCAATGCAAAAATTTGGGTCTGTCTGTCTGTCTGTCTGTCTGTCTGTCTGTCTGTCTGTCTGTCTGTCTGTCTCTCTGTCTGTCTGTCTGTCTGTCTGTCTGTCTGTCCGTCTGTCCGTCCGTCTATCTGTACATTTGTCTGTTTGTCCACTCTTACCGGCATCAAGTACTTGAAACGGCCGACCCCATCCGCAGCGACCACCAATGTTGCTCAAGCTTGAACGTTCATGCTTGTGCAATTGTCAATTCAAAAGCAATTATTGCGCATGCCTGGGCACCATAACAACACGCATATATTCTGAATATGGACCCTTACTAGAAAACGCATACATAGGTAATTTTAAGGACCGTAGCGCTTATCACGCTGCGATTACCATGCAACGCTTGCACGAAACAGGGAGTGTTTCCAACGCTTTGCTAAGACGAGATGGTGGTGGCACCTAACCGTCGCCTCGCGTTCTACAGCTTATCACCTCTGAGACGGGCGCGCATGGCCACGCGCTTTGTTTTCCAAATGAAACTGCCAGATGGCGCTCATGTCTCACGTGTGACGTGACTTGATGCGCTCGTTCGCCTCCGCTGCACGCTCGAGGCACTCTAACGCAGCGCCTCCACATTACCATTCACCGATTTTCTTGCGCAGAACATCAAATAAATGTTTTGTTCACTCTCCCCACATGCAAGATTATCGACTTTCGACGACATTTGCAGATTACATGCAGATACGGGACCATTTTTTTTTTGCTGCTGCTGCTGTAAGAAAAAAGTACTTTTCCAAAAAAAATGCACTGTATCTAGCGTAACGTGACTCATACGTTTGGAGCATCTGCACCGCGTGATTCAGTCACGCACATGTTGGCTGCGCAGTTAAATAATTTATTATCGAGGCCTTCTTAACAGCATTTCCGATTGCATTTCTTTTTTCTTTGTCCTATTTCTCCACCCTTTAAAATCCGAATCCATCGGAAGATAAGCTGCATCACTGGACAAACGTATTCAAGAAGTGGCCAACCCCTTTCTCGTCCAGATGACTTGGCAAGTAGAATACTGGCAGCCGCTGCACTCTTGTAGTTGGGCGGGAAGCTGCGAGGGTGCCAGGCAATATTGTGACTGCAGATGCTTAATCGCGAAGACGAAGAATGCTTTATGAACGATGGAATTTCTGAGAAGTATATGATATGTGATTGATCAACATCTCGTACACTGCAAATTGTTGCATAAAAGTCATTGCTATGACAACGCCATGGGTAGAACAATAAGTTGAAATAATGACTCTGTTCTCTTTGGTGTAGAAGGTAACGGGAAACGGCACTCATTGTGACTCAGAGAACAAGCTTTACGCGTTCAATTTTCATAACGACTACCCCAAATCTTTCATAGACGTATCGTCAGTGGTCAAATGCAGCACTCAATATGTGCTGCCCCTTTCGTCCCAAACATAGAAAGGGAGAATGAAGGCTGGGAGATGAAACGTGTACACACGTCCTAGATGATATCTTATGCATAGGTTCGGACGTCAGGTGATGAAAAAAGTACCATAAGGAGGACGTTAATTTCAGTTTCAGTGGTTCACAACATGCACCAGAATTTGTGACAAATGTCCTTAGTCGTTGCGACTAAAGGATCTCTGTGGCTGACTGCATACGGTCGCTATGAGCAAGTTGTAAAGAGAGCATTGCAGCCCGTAGGACGGTTCGCATGCGTGTCTTTCAAAACGAAAACGAGAATGAAAATTTCACAAAAGAAACGCAATAAAGCTTCTTTAATTCATTTCAAAAGTGAATCAAAGTTGTGTCGTTTAAAATAGATCGACAACCAATTTTTATGACTCTCTTTCGGCGCTACGGAAAGCTTACCAGTCAATAAAAATGTTCACGGATTGTAAAGTGGAAAACGAATCAGATTTTTGTTTTGTCATCTGGCAGCAAATCTGAAGACGTATACTCACATGCTGCGAACACTGAGTGCGAGGGAGGTTCTTGTTCGAAAGCGGCGGCCTTCTGCGCATGCGTGCATCTCGCGCGCATGCGCCGTGGCTCGACTTGGTCCATCGGCGTCCACGACGACAGCGCCGCTTTTCACCGCGCAACACCTTTTAAGTCGTTAGCAGCGAATGATTGAACAGGGCTGGATAATACTACGCATACTCCAATTTTGTGGACCGGTACGCATGACAGCATCAGACTATGGGACTATATATAAGGAAGTCATCGACTCCATATTCCATATTTCAGCTTCAAGGCTCTTCCGCAGGGCTGCGCGACGGAATAGTTTTTGTTGCTTTTAAGCAGGATAAAATATGTACATATGCTAGTCACAACGCAAAAATAATGCTGGAATCTGTCACCATACTTTACGTTCTTTTCATTTCCACTAGCATTTATTACCACGTTTTGGCCAGTTGTCTCCCTTCAAAGTGACCCATCTTTTTCGCCTACTGAGAAATGGCACTCCCGCTTGCAGACAACTCCACGGGAAAAATCATTTCCCTTTTTCGACTTCTTTCTCTCCTTTTCCGGTCGTCGCACTGCCTGGACGGTTTGTTTGGCACACAACGGGAAAAAAGAAGTAAAATGTACGTGATGAAGTATCCGACCCCTCTATTATTTGTCAAGGAATGTACGATATACAGTTTCTCAGTTCGGTTTATGGTCGTACAAAAATGTTCTTGATATTTTTTGACCGACTAAGTACGGCAAGAAGAGAATGCATAAGTTGAAATGGTGCGGCGTTTCTCGCTGGTGGCAGGATTTCACAGTGAAAAATTTTATATTGAAATCCTGTATTATTTGAAGGGACCGGCAGCAATGTAGTGTTTACAGTGGAAACGGTTCGATAGCAAAATGCTACGTCCTGGCGATTATTCTTGTTATTGTAGCTTATGCATTTGAAGTGTGTGTGTGTGTGTGTGTGTGCGTGTGTGTGCGTGTGTGTGTGTGTGGTGTGTGTGTGCGTGTGTGTGTGTGTGTGTGTGTGTGTGTGTGTGTGTGTGTGTGTGTGTGTGTGTGTGTGTGTGTGTGTGTGTGTGTGTGTGTGTGTGTGTGTGTGTGTGTGTGTGTGTGTGTGTGTGTGTGTGTGTGTGGAACATTTAAACAGGTCCACCTAGCGGGCGTAGACATGGCTTAGTACACCGGGCCAATGTCTCCCCCCCTTTAGGTTTTAATTGACCATGGCATACAAAGCGAAAAAATACCATTTCAAGCAGGTACCCCGTCCCCCGTCCCCCACGCCAAATCTATATCGATGAGGTGCCCTTCTGCCCAAAAAGAAATCTGCCTACGCCCCTGAGTCATCCTACATTTGCCACATGGTGGGACAGAACAGTTGAGTGCGAATATACACATTATCTATCTATCTATCTATCTATCTATCTATCTATCTATCTATTTATCTATCTATCTAGTTATCTATCTATCTATCTATTTATCTACTTTCAAGACATGCTCATTCTCTCTGGAGGCAGCCAACGACGGAGCACTTATCACCGCTTTTCCAATCTAATATGCATCAAATATTTTCCTATTCCTCGAAGATCTCCACTACTGCGTCCCTCCGTAACCCCCTGTCAACGCGAGTGCACTCGAAAAACGCAGTGCATGTGCACCTTTAATAATGACCAGCCGGATGGGAAGCTATTAGTGCTCTAGCCGCTGGCCAGAGGCGCTCGGCGAATTTTGTGGCTGGCGGTTGTCGCGTCCGCGATGTCCTCTCTTCGACGACCGCTCACCGATCAGGGCCTCATCTGCGGACTTGTCGAACCATCTTCGCAATGTCTACTTTTCTGCCAACGTATTTCATTCTCTCCTTATCCCTTCCACTGTGAACCACTGCTGAGGTGTCACGCTTTGATGAAGAATGTTGCAGGAGTACCCCTTTTCTCTTAATTTCCGCTCTTCCGTCAGCCGTCCCATCCTCGCTTTTCCTTGCCTTTCGGTTCTCTTGAAACCACTAACGCCACCCCCCTCTAGATGGTGGTGGCTCGTACACATGATCCGAATCTGCGACAAACGACGTGCAACATTGTGAGAACACGTGCCAGACATTCTTTCCCTCGTCCCTCCTGTGCGGAAAAATGCCGAGCTTCTTACTAGAGGGCTATTTACAGAGAGGTCCGTTCGGCCGTATTTTGTACTCAAGACGATTATGAACGTTTGTCCACCACACTCGACACACTTTCTTGGCATGTACTGGTAGTTCAACCACCTTACGCAAGTCCATGTCTCTGCCTAATGGCTGGCGGAAAAATGAGGAAAATTGCAGCTTACAGCTATACTCATTCTCTTTCATTTTGTGCCGTTGCTCGTGGTGGCATAAAAACGCCGTCGTGTGAACAAGCGAACTCATTAAGGGCGCCGACCTCACATTACCATTTCGAGTGTGTATATAATTTCGCTGAGACTTATTGTGAGAGTGTTGTATTGTATTGGTGCTGTTTTTTTTTTTTTTTTTTTCCTTTCTTTGTTTAAAAATTACTTTCATGACATGTGGTGTTAGTATTGTTAATCGATTATTTCTGTACTGTTCTCCTTGATTTTGTAAACCCACTCCTGCCTGGGCCATGGTGGCCTGCAGTATTGTGAAATAAATAAATAAATAAAAATGACTTGTCGGGGGTCAACGCTGCCTATCAACACGTGCCGGCTGATGTATAGCTTCGGGGGACATGACACCGGCTAATTGCCTTTCTCTATAGGATGTATGTATGCCACGCCGCCGTGGTCTAGTGGCTAAAGTACTCAGCTACTGACCCGCAGGTCGCGGGATCGAATCCTTGCTGTGGCGGCTGCATTTCCGATGGAGGCGCGGACATGTTTTAGGCCCGTGTGCTAAGATTTGGGTGGACGTTAAAGAACCCCAGGTGGTCAAAATTTTGGGAGTCCTCCACTACGGCGTCTCTCATTATCATATGGTGGTTTTCGGACGTTAAAACCCACATATCAATCAACCTTGTTTGAGTGGAAAAATCTTCGTGTACTGCGAAAGAAGTTCCTTTCAGTTTGTGACCTCTGACGCGACGCCCTGTCACGCTTACCACTCGTTTCAGACGCCAACGCATCTAGTCACAATAACGATATTTCGCCTCTTGACATCTTGGACATGGCCACGGAGCAACGCAATGACCCATGGATCGCCACAATTCTAAACTTTTTGTCAAGCCCCCTGACCACCCCGGATCCACGAGCGCTACGCCACCATGTACAGCATTATGCTATCCGCGATGATCTTTTATTCTGCCGTAACTACCACAACGATGGCCGCACATGGTTATTGGTCGTGCCGCGCCAACTTCGTCGCGATCTGTGCTCTATTTTCCACAATGACCCTCAGTGTGGCCACGGTGGCGTGTTCAAGACGTACACGTGCATTCGCCTACGCTATTATTGGCGCGAAATGTACAGCTTCGTCTGCAAATACGTTCGCTCATGCCTCGGCTGCCAACGGCGCAAACCAGTCTCGCGCCCCTCCAAAGCACCTTTCCAACCGCTTCCCTGCCCAGCCCACCCATTCGATCGCGTCGGCATTGATTTGTACCGGCCTTTCCCATGCACTGGCGCTGGCAACCGCTGGATTGTCGTCACCGTGGATCACTTGACAAGATACGCCGAAACCACTGCAATACCTGCCGCAACACCCAAAGACGTTTCCTCGTTTATTCTACGCAGCTTTGTTCTCCGCGCCCCTCGTGAAATGCTCAGTGATCGGGGCCGTGTATTTCTCTCAGACGTGTTGCAACAACTTGTATCCGAATGCAGAATTATTCACCGCACCACTACCACATATAACCCACAGACAAAAGGATTAACGGAACGATTTAGCCGAACTCTGGGTGAGATGTCGATGTACATTGCGTCAGACCACTGAAATTGGGATCTTGTTTTGCCGTTTCTCACATTCGCCTTCAACACCACTACCAAGCCACCACCGGATTCTCACCATTTTTCTTGCTATACGGCCGTAAACCTTCCGGCATCATTGATACCGTCGATACCATCGATAGCACTATTGATACTATTCTACCATGCCATCCAGACGTTGACGACTACCAGCCTGTGTCTGCAGTGGCTCACCACTCTGAGAAAGGCCGACAACTGACGCGTTGTTTCACCTGCGACCAACAGTGTCACTAAAAACAGTGTCACGACTCCGACATCCCTCCTGACCCATTCATCATCGACTGTCTCGTGTAGCTTTGGGTCCCACCAGTTGCTGCTCCCGGCCTTTCGTCTAAGCGTCTTACGGAGTATCACGTACCCTACCGCGTGGTTGCGCAAACCTCTCCGGTTAATTATGTGGTTGAACCCATTACTCCATCTTCCAACATTCGTCGTTGGGGCAAGAAACAGTCCACATTAACCGTCTCAAGCCATATTATTACCCTCTGACCTCTTTCTAGGTCGCCAGGATGGCTACCTCTCGATACCGGGGGTTATTGTGAGGCAGAAAATAGAGAAATGCGGAAGCACGTTGCCATCGCCTGGCTCGCTCGGCTGTTCACTCCCTGGCTACGCCTTGCCTGCTGTTGCTGCTATCCTCCTGGTCCCTGTGTACCTCAATAAATCCCCGTAACAGATGGAAGATTGTATGGGAGCTGCGCCATGAGTGCATTAAAGAGAGAAGAGCTTAGTACACTGCCTTGTGGCACTCCTTGGTTGACATGTTCTGACGTTGGGCCTTCCTGCATAACTACAAAAATTTGTCAGTGCTTCAGAAAGTCAGCGATCCAACGTAGTATTTTGCCCTTGAATTCTTGAAATGCCAGGCCTTCCAGAACGTGAACGTGACTCACTGTGTCATATGCTCGTTGGGCATCAAGGAATACAGCGACAGTGATGTTTCCTTGCGTACGTTGGTTTTCCACATCTGTGACCAAGTCCGAAATGCAGTCCATTGTGCATCTACCTCTTCTGAAGCTGGCTATGCTTTCTGTTAGTAGTTTTTTTTGTATTGCCACCATAAAGTTCATTCATTGATCATTTTCTCCTTAAACTTCAAAATACAACTTGTCAAACTAGCCGGCCTAAACGAATCCAACTGCATAGGGCTCTTTCCTGGCTTTAGCAACGGTACCACGTTTAATATCTTCCAACTTTCCGGAACCTTTTCTTCTTGCCAACATTTATTGTAAAGTCCAACAAATGTATTTTTTCCTTTTTCGCACAAATTAGTGAGTGAAGCGTACGTAGCTCCATCTGGTCCTGGTGAACTTGTTCGTTTTACTAAAGACCCCACATATTGTAGCTCCTCTCGTGTGAAGCTGTCACCCAGATCTGATGTACTGACCGCCGACGCCTTTGTTACAACCACCGAAGCTGATCCCGCTGAGGATTTATATTCGCTAGTTTGGACGGCCTCTTCATTTCTCAGTATAAGATCGCAAAATTCTTTGGCAATCACACGTTCGCTAACTCCTCGAGACAGCGCTAGAGCCAGGAGTGGTATCGAGTGGAGTACTGGCTGTCGGAGGGCGCGTACCAGGTTCCAGGAGCGATGGAAGGCGGCTCTGCACAGCTCGCAACCAGGCTTACTGCTCCGGACAGTGAGCTGGGCCAGAAGGGTCGCCGAATCACAGCAGTGTCCGGCCACCTAGAGTGGCCCGAGGGCCCGTCGTCATCCTACATCCACTCCCCCTGCCACCCCCCCTCAAATGATTCTATTGCGAATCAATAAAGTTGCTTACCTACCTACCCTTAATGACCAGCGGTTATCCTGCCTGCGCGCTAAGTGTCCAGCCCATGTGCATTTGTTCTTGATTTCAACTATGATATCTTCAATCGCTGTTTGTTCCCTAATCCGCTATACTCTCTTCTTGTCTCAAGGATGGTGGCTGTGGGGCCACAGTAAATTTATTCCAGCATGTTTACGAAGGGTTCATCGTTGCCCTGATTCAGTACTGCTTGCATCACTACTCATGTCTCTACTGTCAGATATCTTCTCGTAATCGGCGACGGCTATGTATAGGGGTTAGTTTTAGTGCATGCATTTCTCTATTACGTGATTTATAGTACAAATATCTATTGTGGAGTAGTCTGGATGAAATCCAGTTTGGTGCTTTGGTTGACGGAGCTCTATTGTCACCTTAATGCTATTCGCTATTATTTTTGTAAATGGTTTGTAGAGAAAGGACAGTAAGCTGATCAGCCTGTAATTTTTTGTCTTTGACGTATCCTTCTTTATGGTTTAATATGATGTTAGCATTCATAAAAAATTTTGTACCCTTCCCGTCAAGAGACACTTCGTATATAAGGTGGTCGGTTTTTATAACACAATTTCTTCGCCATCTTTCAGCAGGTCTGTTATTACCTTATCCTCACCAGCGGCTATGCCTCTTTGCATTCCTTCTATAGCTTTTCGTACCTCCCGTGTCGTTACTGATAGGATGTCGAATTCCTCTGGGCTATTATTGCTTTCTACGTTATCATCCTGGTTGTTTCGGTTTTTGTACAGCTCTGTATAACTTCATTGCCGCCTCTGATGTCGGCCACCTTACGCCTGTTGATTATCTTCCGAAGCTCCACTAAATCTATTACGCTAATGCCATACGACACTAATACCATACGTTACGTGACACTAAAACCGTACGTTGGGTACGCAGATACCATACCGAGTCATCATGGCACCTATCTTTCTTAGATTTGGAGTTCTATATTAGCCACTTTTATTATCTTATACAGCCATCAAGCACTCGCACAGCCTTAAAACTTTAAAGAAAGCTGCGTGCTGACGCGGTGCTATTTCTATATACTTGCGGATGGTCTTACTATCACTGCTAAGACACCCTAATGACAGTAATCCACCGATTACGACACGCCTCTAAACCACAGTGGTGAGCCTCACTATCCGTCGTCGTATACCGTAACGAGGTAGATCACGTGATGATGGTTTGCCGGGTGGCCACAGCTCATGGTATGATGGAGCGAGGACTGAAACACGCCCAGAACCCTTCGATAGGAGCCTGAGGATTCTCTTGATTTTAGTGTTCCCCTCTTTCTCTATTTGTTTCGTATTGCCTGTCGTCAGTCAGGAACGGTTATCGATAGCGCTACCACTGCATGTGTCACATTATGTCTTTTGCTTTGTTATGATTTGTTGACCGGGCAGCTGCGGCTTCCATGGGGAACATGCAGCTTCCCCGGCCCCACCCTCATTTAAGATGATTTCATTTTCTCAAAGGAAGGAAGGAAGGAAAAACTTTATTTGCAAAGGTTTGGGACAGGGGTCATGAGCTTGATGGGTGGGGCCCCAAGTGCAGGGCTCCACTGGCTGCTGCCGCCTGCCTGACGTGACGCAGAAGTGCAAGCTGCACCTCTGGGTCAGAGCTGGCGAGCTGTGCCTCCCATTGCTCGAAAGTGTTACAAAGCTTGTACTGACCTAAAAAGGTATCTAAATTTGGTGGTCGTTTTAGGCATCCCCACGAAATGTGGTAGAGCAATGGCGAGCCGCCACACCACGGACACGTATGTCCATACAGCGTTGGACAAATTTTGAGTAACCTTTGAAGATTGGGAAAGGCTCCCGTTTGAATTCTGCGGAGGTAAATCACGTCCTCCCCTTCTAATGATCTATGGGGGGTGCTGTATATTTGTCGCATGCCTCGCTGGTTAGCAAGAATTTCGCGAGGGGCTATTCTGAATGGGTCATTATCCTCCTCGATAGCTTCCTCCTGGAGTGTTTCAAAGAATTAAATATGCTGTTGAAGCTGTGTCCGGTTCGTGAGCCCTCGAGCACAAGCGTCGGCACTTTAGTTCCCCTCCAGGCCGGCATGTCGTTGACACCAGGTCAGCCTGTATTTGTTCGTCAATCTCCCGCCTAAGAATTTGCTTATTTTTATCGGAAGGTGCCATCTTAAAAAGAAACGGCACGCTTCCTGCGAGTCGGAAATGATAGTTGTCTGTGGGTCATGTCTCTGTTCCTGCGCTTTGATTGCAAGGGCAATGGCAAAGCATTCCGCCTTGGCGATCAAGGACGTATACAGCGATGCACATGTCACCATTCAGTTGTCGTTGCTAAGTACTGATGTAACTGACTGTTTAAAGTTGTACCTCGAAGCGTCCACATAAAAAACATCTGATTTGTTTTTTAACGTTTTTGGGAGCCATCGTGCTCTCTCCTTTCTGCGCTTTCTGTTTGTTTTTACGTCCATGTTCTTGGGCAGCGGTGAGATCGAGATCTTGCTGCGGACGGGATCCGGGATTTCTACAAGAACCTCGTCCAGGTTCTGGGGGTATGCCGGAAAGCCCACCCTAGCAAGTATCTCTCTCGACGCTTTCGTTTGACTTGGACGATTTCTCTGCGCAGTCAGTACCGCTGTCTTTAGCTCAGGGTATGTATTATATATACCGAGGTCCAAAAGCTTTTGGGTTGGTGTGCTTACCGGTAGCCCTATGGCCACTTTGTAGGCGCCCATAATTATAGACTTGATGGTTTCTTCTTCTGATTTGTTTAACACGTGGAAAGGTAGACTATACGAAACCTTACACAGTACAAGTGCCTGTAATAATTTAATTGTGTCTCCTTCCTTCATTCCCTGTTTGTGGTATGTTATTCTATGGATCATTCTTGCAACTTGTTTGGTGGCTGATTTTTATATCTGTTATCCATACAAGCCTATCGTACAGGTTTGCAAGATTTGTCGATCAACTGGACACCGAATCGATGTGTGCCCGACTCCGAACGCCAACGTGTGCTCCAAGTGTGGGATGTGTGATCCTACTCAAGCACACAAATGTGCCCTGAACTGCGCCATATGCGGAGAAGAGCACGCTACAGGAGACAAATCGTGCAGAAAGAAACTGAAAAATGTGGCTCCCCGAATATCACGAGTGAGGACGCCTCGAAGACAAACAGGGTGTACCTACGCAGAGAAGGATTTCCCGCAACTTGAGCAACACCAGCAGAAACCTCCTCGTTGGTTCAGCTCAGACCGAGAAAAAGCGATGCTCCAGAAGCGGCAGACATCTAGATCCAGCTCCAGATCACGATCAAGATCGAGATAAACATCAAAGACCCCGCAACAGCGAAACAACAGCAAGCCTGCGGAGGCCCCTGGCAAGCCAAACTTGAAGAAAACACCGAGAAGCAGCTGGGAAACAAGCTCCGCCCATGCCAGGAAAGAAGCAGCAGCAGAAGCAACCACTGGCCATAGTACGGAGGACGTACAAAACAACCAACCAAACAAGGTGAGCTGGGCGAGTCCAGTGCCTCCCAATATTCCGGTAATTGATTGCCATAGAAAAATTCTAGAGGAGGACAAAAGATTAACACAAGAAATTAAACAGCTTAGACATCAAATGGCTGCGGAGCGGAAAGAGCATAAACTGGCCATTTCGTCAATGCAAAGCAAATTAGAAAATGCAATTAAGAAAATACAAAACCCAGGGTCTGAAGGCAACCCCACCAAGCGCCATAAAGAGGCACGAGGGCGTCTAGCCAACATGAAAGATAGCGCAGAAACGAGCGAGGAAACGATAGACGAAGACTCGTTCGCTACTCGATCAGAAAGCAGTGAACTAGTAAAGCAAGTGCAGACGCAGGTTCTAGCAAATAGGAAAAGCATAGCTACTTTACATAAACTTCCAGCTAATTTCATTGCAGAAATGAAAACGTTTGTCGTAGAAGAACTGAAAATTCAGAGGCAGTATGTTAACGATGCTGTGGGAGGCTTGCAGAGGGCACTAAACAAACGCTCCCTGTCCACCCCAGTTATTGACAAACCATCCATAGTGGGCCGCGACAGCATGGATACGACCATGCAGCATGGCCAAAAATAATATAAAAAGTATAGAACATTTGGAGATTTGGCAGTGGAACTGTCGCACTTTTCACAAGCGCGGCGCACCTTTCCAAAATTACATGAACTTGGTACCAATTCAGCCAGACGTAATATGCCTGAAGGAGGTTGGGCCCAAGATGATCAAACTGCAGGAATATTATTGCTTACAAGATCCAAATTATCCCCGCGCAGCCTCGCTGGTTTGCAAAAATATTGCAGCAAAGGTTGAGCACATAGAACGTTTGCGGATAAATCATCAGATAATCACCCTCCTTCCTCTGAAGAGAGGCAAAGTGAAAACCGTGATATTAAATATATACAGCCCTCCCAAAGATAAACACGAGGACTTTGGTGCACTGCTTAAAGATCTCGTCGGCATTGCAGGGGCGAGAGATAGACTTGTGGTATTGGGCGACTTTAACGCACCCAGCACCAACTGGGGTTATTCGAGAGATTCCCCTAAGGGAACGCGTCTGGAACACACCGTTTCCAAACTAGGATTGAGCTTAATTACTATACCCACAACACCAACGAGGCTAGATAACAGCGTAAGCCGAGACACGTTCCAAGATCTGGAATTCAAACGTAATATTAACGACAATAACTGGACAAACCTGGAAGAGAATCGCGGCAGCGATCACTACAAAATCAGCCTTCCCCTGTCCACTCCAAAACTACATAGGGTCATAGGAGACGTGGTGATCACTGACTGGGAAAGGTACAGACGACGTGATCCCCCACCCGACTCTGTACCGGAGTCGATTGGGGAATGGCCAGAGTACATAATCTCAGTTCACAAACTAACAACTAAACGTATCGCAAGAACAGCAGAGACTCCTGCAGTCGACAGGCACCTGCTCCACCTGTGGGTGAGCAGGCACCGTATGCTGAAAAGGTGGAAAAACCAGCGACTCAACCGGAACCTTCTCCGCAGAATCGCTGCTTTAGGAGAGGAGCCAAATCAATACGCTAACGAAATGGCGACTGAGGGATGGATCCAGTTCTGCAGTTTACTACAGGACACTCTGAGCACTGCAAAAACTTGGGCCATCCTAGGGAACATGCTTGACCCAGAAAAATCAAAATCGGCTACGAACAGAACACTACAACGAATAATGCATGATTTTCCGAGCACAGAGGAGGAGTTAATACAAGCACTTAAGGACAGATACATAGGAGAGAATACCGATAGGTACAATATTGAAATGCACTACACTAGTGCGAAAAACGAGACTCGACGCCCCAATCACCAAGGAAGAGGTCCTTGCGGCTGCCCAAGCAGCCAAGAGAAATTCTGCCCCTGGTTCAGATCAAATCACAAATGCAATGATAAGGAACCTCAGCGATAAGGTCTTAGAGGCACTTACAAACCATTTTAATAACAACTATTGGCTCAAAGGGAAGATACCCGAGGAATGGAAAGTAGCCAAAATTATTACGATACCGAAACCCTAAAAGAAGTCATCCCTGCAGGCACTCAGACCCATATCTTTGACTTCATGCATGTGAAAGCTTTTCGAAAGGGTTGTTCATAATCGGCTCTAAAACTTTATAGAGGACAACGGCCTTTTTCCAGCCACTATGCTGGGTTTCCGCAATGGCCTCCCCACTGAAGACGCATTTCTCCTATTACAAGAGGAAGTTTCGAGCTATATACCTACAGGAGGAGAACATCTAATACTAGCCCTTGATTTGAAAGGAGCATTCGACAATATCCCGTATAAGGCCATCCTAACAGAATTAAACAACATCGTATGTGGGACAAACACCTACAATTACATCAAGACATTCCTCACAGAAAGGCGGGCTTCGATAAGCGCCAGTAAAAGTCACGTCAGACACTTTTGAGATGCCAAACAAAGGTACCCCTCAAGGAGCCATTCTCTCTCCCCTGCTCTTTAATATCGCCATGTTAGGACTCACACGAGCTCTGGATGGTGGTCCGCAGTTAGGATACACTCTCTATGCCGATGATATCACCCTATGGGCAACGCGTGGATCTCTGGCTAACAAAGAGCAGACACTTCAAGAGGCTGCAACAGCAGTTGAAAACTTTGCGAAGGCAAGTGAGCTCAGCTGTGCCCCAGAAAAATCTGAAATTATCAGGGTACATGGAAAAGATACAAAAGTAACGGAAGCATCGACATACACATTGGAGGTGTCAAAGTACGTGACGTAACCGTCGCACGTACACTGGGTTACTGGGTTCAAAGTAATTCTCTGAAACATTTTTACATACATAGAAGACATTCGTTTGATACAATCGCGCACTCAAAATATTCATAATATACCTTAATGTACATGCGTCTGTACTATGGCGATTGTTTGTACCTGTAAACAAAATTTTCAGCGTGCACAACGAAAACTCACAACATATCCACGGAGCGTATGATGATGAAAAGGGCGAAGCATCCGTCCGTCCGCGCTTCCGTATAGGTCCAACCATGCTTCCATGCATCCATTCGTATGCTCGCCCGCCCTTCTGTGCGTCCATCCGTGCGCCAATTCGTGCGTCCATCCATCCGTCCGTACATCCATCAGTGCGTTTGTCCACTCGTACTTCCGCCCATCTGTGCGTCCGTTCATTCGTATGTGTGTCCGTTCGTGCATATGTCTGTCTGTCCGTCGATCCATTTGGGCGTCTGTCTATCTGTCCGTCCATGTAGTGAACACTTCAAGTACCGCCATCTCGCATCTTTTGATCATATATTCATCATATAGAAGTACCGCCAACCAGCGGACATTCCAGGGACTAAACGAAAGGTGGCACGGCTGGACTAGAGGAGCGGCAAGCGCGCACTCTCTTACGGCCTGTGCTTCATATCTAGTTCCCACCTTTCACCGCCGCTAGTTCATGGCACTGCGGCCCAACGCTCGCTAAGACTTGATTAAACCAAGGAGGCTGCGCCCGGCGGGTTCAACGTGGCAACCTTTTCTAGTCAGATAGTGCCTAAAGTGCGTCCTTTTGTTACTGTTTTTTAATGGGCGAACTTCGGCGACATTGAGAGTATCTATCTATCTATCTATCTATCTATCTATCTATCTATCTATCTATCTATCTATCTATCTATCTATCTACTGTATTACAAACATAACTAACTAGTTATAACATGAAAATCATTGCATGTATGTCCTAAATGTCATGATTTACACATCATAGTCTTGCGTCTCTTGTGGTGGTTTCATTCACATGTTATGTTGCAAAACTGGTATGGTATGACATGACTGCATTGCGAACAGAAGCAACAGACCCTAACATCAAAATTATGACATGCCTGTCATGTAACAACATGACTACATGCCACACTCATGATGTGCTCGCGGCCGTTTCACTAGCTTTGCATATACAGAATTTGGTATCACGGGATGTGAATGGATGACGAAGCTATGTGACTGGTGCAAACATGATAATCATGAGATGCTGTCATGTAAGAAAATTATGCACGCCAAAATCAAGGCGCCAATACGCTTCGCGCACCAGCGTTTGTTTTATAGCGTCACGCCGGCGATGCCACGCCAGGTGCCGATATCCTCCTAGTGGAGATCAGTGGATTTGCCCACTGACCTTCATTGTGGATCTACATGCCATATGCTCGCAGGCGCGCGCCGCGCTGCATTGCTTTGACGCATGCGCGTTTTCGCGCACATGGTATCTCTCCGTCACGAAGAGAGGCAGACGAGGTGCTCTCTAAGCAACGTCGTCGGCGCAAATGCAGCATGTCGGACGCTGGTTGCGCCGGTCGTGCCTGGCATCCCACTATAGAGTGCTCGCGTTTTGCTATCGTAGCGTCGCTGCGCCCAGCCTGTGCGTGCGTCAATGTTGCGTCGGAGTATATTGGGCCCTTCATGACGCACTCGCCGCTGTTGCGCTAGCTCCACGTGTACCAAATTTGGTATCACGTGACGTAAATGGACGATGAATGTAAATGATACGTCTAAATATGATAATCATGATATGGATTTTATGTAAAACATGACTACATGGTACGCTCATAGCACGCTCATGGCTTTTTCGCTAGCTGCATACATACCAAAGTTTTTCAGGTGACGTCAATATATGACGAAGGTAAATGAAACGTCCAAACAAGACAATCATGACATGTAAGTCATGTACGGCATAATTTACCTCCGCCTCTTAACGTTGGGTTGATTTTAGAGTGACCTATCACCCTTCCTCATTCGTGCTTCACATATCATCGATTTCCACTGTACGTGGGATCTGCCACATTTATCTTTTTAGTGAGCATCAAATTCAGGGCAAGTTTTAATGGAGGTTGAATCACCGGTACTCGTCTGTGTAGGCTATTTCATCAAAAACAACTATTTTATTTATTTATGAATAACGTGCGCGGGCTTCCCCCTCAATTCAAAAGAGTTCGCACGCATCGCTCCTGTAGTCCGGCTGTGAAGGTGGATAGCTACTACTACTACGGCAACTACTACTACTACTACTGCAACTACATACATCGCGGACGCACTACTCACGGCTGAAGGAGCTTCGCCCCCAGAACTACGCGCAGATACCCGTTCACTTCTTGAAAAGGAACAAAATATTATAAACTATACTTCATCACAGGTGTCGCATTGTGATTTCCCTGTCTGTTGTTTCGTTAGGATCCGTTGACCGGGCAGCTGCTCCACCATATTGCGACCCGCAGCTGCCCCGGTCACGGCCCCCATTCCCCCTTATTTAATTCGTAGGGGGGCGGGGATTTCTTTTTCTCAAACCAAGTGTGGGAAGTAGCTGGATATGTCGCAGTGTTCACTCACGGTGTTCACTCATGGTGCGCCGTAGCGTTATGCAACACGCACCATGCCTCCTCTTTGTGGTATCTGTCACCGCAAAGCCACTTTCACTTTATTCTCCTCTCTTCTTCCCGTTTGTATTTCCTTCTTCCCTTTTGCTCTTCAGACACTGAGACACGCTTCTATTTAGGGTAGTAGAAACTACGTCTTTCTTCCCTCAACCTCTTTTTCCTCTTCATCCCCTAAAATGCGCAGCGAGAAGCTCGTGCTGCGCGTGTGGACAAGACACGTGGTCCACGTGGGCGAAACCAAGGCAAGAAAAAGAGAGGAAGACCTTGTTCATTTCCAGTAGATTGCTGGGCAGGGAAGGGTGTGTATGGTGTGGGGTAGGAAAAAATGAAAAAAGAAATTGAGCTCCACAACTGTCTGCTTCGTAGTGCGACACCTCTGCAGTAGCTCACAAGAGAATCGATAGGAAGGGATTAAAATGGATAGAGAGAGAAGTGAATTTTGAGAAATAAGTAAAAGATTAGGAAACAAGTAGAGAAATCTGTGAACGGCGTCTCGATAGGCGAGCAGTCATCGAAGAGAAGACGTCGTGGACGAGACACCCGTCAGCCGCGAACCCGCTGAGTGTCTCCGCTGGGCCGGGCTCCCATCTAGAGTAGTGTGTCTCCTCTCAGCTTCCTCGGCCTGTTGGACCACCAATAGTTGTGCTACCAGGTCGGAACTCCGCAGCGCCATCCGCTAACGTTTCCGAAAGCCTTCATTGTACACCACGGCCAGAATGCTGCTGATCAACGCTGGACTTGTCCATATGGTGTAATGAAACCTGGCTCTGATGTTGATATACTGGCATCGAATACTTGTGCATGATAACAACGTTCGTGTACATTCGCGTTTGTAGCTGCCACCATGGAGTGGACTGGGTACAATTTAGTTTTGGGTGAAGTGGAGTCAAGCAGCGATGGCGTAGTGGTTAGAGCATCCGCCTCGCATGCAAAAGGTCCGTGGTTCAAATTTCGGTGCCACGCAGCTCCCAACCGGATAAAAAGAAAATCCGCGTGGTGATGGAACTGCATTACGAGGCCTGGGGTGTGGCCTCACCGGTAACCACCGCCGGGAACGCACTCCCTCACCAGAGAAGGATTGGCCACCCTGGTGCAGTATCTGGCCACTACCTCCCACATGCATATGTCAAATAACTCATGGCCCTCAGTCCCCAGCAGCTGCGAAGCAGCTGACCACGGCGGCGGTGAGATCTGCAACGCAGCAGAGGGTGCTAAGAATCTCTGGATCCGGACAGGCCGCCATTGGAACCTGAACTTAGCAACGTTTAACGCTAGAACCTTATCTAGTGAGGGAAGTCTAGCTGTACTATTCGAGGAGCTAGAGGGTGTTAAATGGGATATAATAGGGCTAAGTGAGTTTAGGAGGACAGATGATCCCCTATCGGAAAAATTGCCATGGTGGATACTGGAAAACATGGTGGGCATAGTGGAAATAATAGTGGGCATGGTGGAAATAATAGTGGGCATGGTGGAAATTATGATGGCTATGGTGGGACGTAGTGGAAAATATGGTGGTTATGCCGGGACATACTGGGTGGTATGGTGTACAGATGATGGGTAAAGTGGAAATGATGGTGGAAAGCAGAGGCTAGATAGTGGGCAATAATGGGACACTCTGCCCACCATTGCGATAATGCTGGGTAGCCCTAAGCGTATAGTGGGTGGTGCTTATTATGGTGGGCTACATGGTGTACCAAGTTGAGAAACTCTTCCCACCATTGCGATAATGCTGGGAAGCACTAAGGAGATGATGGGAGCTGCTTGTTATGGTGGGCCACATGGTGTACCAAACTGAGAAGCTCTGCCCATCATCGCGATAATGCTGGGAAGCAGTAAGCAGATGATGGGTGGGCTTATAATGGCGGGCAATTTATATAGTGTACCAATCTGGGATCAGTACACTACATGTTCTACCACCATGATTTCCATCAAAGTTAGGCCTACCGACCGAGCCCGCACAATTGTGTTATCCGTGCTTCCGGGTTTCAGAATACACGATTTCAACGATTAAGTATGACAATACAGCGCAGCCATGGCATCAATTAACCTAAATGAAGCATTTTTCATTGTGTATGGTGTCCGCTCAAGAAGCAACAAACATCGATGAGACGCGATTAAAGCACTCCCAGAGAACGTAATTAAGTGTCTTCTCAGCGACAGCCGCCGGTCGCACTCGCCGGCACTTCTCTAGCTTTTGTACGAGAACTCAGACGTAGAAATTCATATGCTTGGTGAACCAACATGAAGCGTAATGTCTCCGGCACACTGCATTCGTTTTGGCCAAGCCGTTATGATGTCGCTTTAGCGAAAAAGCTACAGCATTGCGCTGGCGCGACCGCCCTCTACACTGCGCGAAAAGCATCCCAATACTCAACCAAATAAATTAGGCGGGCGTATCTATGGAATGAGCCTAGAGGCGTCATAAAGCGTGAGCAGAAGTCACCCTTTAGAACGAGTGCAAAACGGATATTAAACTTGGCAGACCCCGCCGGTACACTGTTGCTGCTCCCCAGTCCACTTGGTTTTTTTCTTGAAGTTGTGAATTGTAAAAAAAAATAGCACTAGTGCCGTTAACATAGTGGCAATCGTTACAGGCCGCAGTTGCTTGTGTTTAATAAATGTGCAATTTTTAGTAGCAGGTGTAGATCTTGTCTATGTTGTGTACACGACAAACATAACTTAAGTTGAACCGTAAGTTGGTATGCCAACTAAGTATTTAACACCCATATAACGTCATGTTGGTGTGGCGCAGTGGTTAGCGCCTTCGAGTGGGAATCAGCAGGTTGCACGTTCGATCCTCCGTGTCGCTTTGTTTTTTTTACGGGACGGGTGTTTTTATACTGTTTTTATAGAATTCTTTTTTATTTTTTGTGGCAGCTCGTCACGGTGATTATGACGTCATTTCGCGCTCAAGTGTTTCCGGCACTGCAGCACCCACCATACCCACCATGTGCCATGGTGTGCGTTTCCCACCATTCACCCACTACACTAATCCACTATAATGGTGGGTGGTGGTTTCCACCATGCCCACCATTCGTTTTTTCCGATAGGGCTCGAGGCTTATACGGTGCTACAGAATGGGCACGTCCTTTGCTATCGGGGCTTGGCTGACAGAAGAGAACTGGCAGTGGGGTTCCTAATTCACAGAAACATAGCTGGCAACATAGAGGAATACTATAGCATTATTGAAAAGGTGGTAGGTATCGTAATTAAACTGAATAAGAGATACAAGATGAAGGTGGTACAGGCTTACGTGCCTACATCAAGCCATAATGACGCTTCAGTTGAAAGCTTCTATGAAGACGTGGAATCGGCAATGAGTAAGGTAAAAACACAATATACAATACTGATGGGAGACTTTAATGCAAAGGTAGGGAAGAAGCAGGCTGGAGACCAGGCAGTAGGAGATTATGGCGTCGGTACTAGAAACGCCAGAGGAGAGCTACTAGTAGAATTCGCTGAACGCAATAATTTACGGATTTTGAATCCCTTCTACCGAAAACGAGGAAACCGCAAGTGGACATGGAGGAGCCATAACGGCGAAAATAAGAACGAAATAGACTTTATAATGAGTGCACACCCAGGCATCGGGAAGGATGTAGAAGTGGTTGGCAAGGTACGACGCAGTGACCATAGAATGGTACGGTCTCGAATTCGCCTAGACTTGAGAAAGGAACGACAGAAACTGATACACAAGAAGCCTATCAATGAGCTAGCAATGAGAGGGAAAGTACAGGAATTCAGAGTCTCGCTTCAGAACAGGTACTCGGCTCTTAGTGAGGAAACCAACGTTAGCATAGATACAATGAATGATAATCTGACGAGTATCATTACGGAGTGTGCAGTGGAAAATGGAGGCAGGGTAGTTAGACAAAACACTGGCAAGCTTTCCCAGGAAACGAAGAATCTCATTAAGAAGCGTCAAATCATGAAAGTCTCAAGTACAACAGACAAAATAGAACTGGCAGAGCTTTCGAAGTTGATTAATAGGCGTAAGGTACCCGACGTAAGAAGGTATAACATGGAGAGAATTAAACACGCTCTAAAAAACGGAGGAAGCGTCAAAGCAGTCAAGAGGAAACTTGGGATAGGCAAAAATCGTATGTATGCACTAAGGGACAAAGAAGGCAAAATAACTACCAATATGGATAGAATAGTTAAAATAGCGGAGGAGTTTTACAGAGATCTCTACAGTAGCCGGGAAAACCACGACTTTAATACTATAAGAACCAGTAGTAACCCAGATGACACTCCACCAGTAATAATAGAAGAAGTCAGAAAAGCTTTGGAGAGCATGCAAAGAGGCAAAGCTGCTGGTGAGGATCAGGTAACATCAGATCTGCTGAAAGATGGAGGACAGATTGTGTTAGAAAAACTACCCTATCGGAAAAAAACGAATGGTGGGCATGGTGGAAACCACCACCCACCATTATAGTGGATTAGTGTAGTGGGTGAATGGTGGGAAACGCCCACCATGGCGCATGGTGGGTATGGTGGGTGCTGCAGTGCCGGCAAAACTTGAGCGCGAAATGACGTCATAATCACCGTGACGAGCTGCCATAAAAAATAAAAAAAGAATTCTATAAAAACAGCATAAAAAACACCCGTCCCGTAAAAAAAAACAAGGCGCCACGGAGGATCGAACGTGCAACCTGCGGATTCCCATCCGAAGACGCTAACCACTGCGCCACACCAATTTTTTTTCCATGGTATTTAATAAAGTACTTGGGCAATAAAGACAATATCAAGCGAACAAAAGTACAATCAAATCGCCAAAGTAAGCGCTCAAGCGTTACTCAAAAAACTAAATGGCTAACACAGCGTGAGTTCCTCACATGAAGAGTTCTTCACATCGTGTTATACAAACAAAAAACTTTCTTAGCGACAAAACTTTACTATGTATTGCAACTTATTCATTGCGCAAGATTCTATATACAACGCTTTCATCGAATTTTCGCTACTTTCATATGGTCTTCGACTTTTGAGCCCATGCGTCGTGATAATATATTCAAGCCAGTTAGTGAGGGCGGGTTAGGACTAAAACACCTTTATCTATGGCAAATAGTGTCCCGATTCTTCTTTTTTCGAGACAATTCCCATCCTGTAATCCGTTCCTTCTTGCAGGTTACACTTGTTGATTGCTTACCAGATTTAATTGTTTCATCCAACTTCTCCGAACGCCCATGCTTGTGGGGATTCATGCAGGAAGTTTACCTCGCAGTTCAGTTCCTTAAAGCTCGCTTCTCTGTAGAATACCTGTACTCAGTAACGCGCAAGGTGCTTTATAAGGACCTATTGAGTACACTCTTCCCATCTCCATTGTACCGTTCACTGTACGCCAATCTTCCTGGTCACGATGTGTTGAAGCGAGTGCGCAAAATGTACATTCCACCGAATTCAAAAACATTCTTCTATAAACTCCACTCTGAAACATTGGCGGTAAACACATGGTTAGAAAGAAAAGGTGTTTTCATTTCGTCTGTTAACTGCCGCCTATGTGATGTGCCGGAAACGATTGAACATTGCTTTGTTAGCTGCAAAGATGCCATACTATTTTGGGATGTCCTTCAGCGAGCACTGAAAAAACGTTTCGTCATTAATTCTCACACAATACGTTATCTTCTGCCAGCAACACTTGATGAAGTACCATATGATATGTTTTTCCTCATGGGTTTGCACAGCTTGTGGAAGACACGAATGCAAGACCGCAATGCAGAGCCCACCACCTCTTCAAGCGCACACTTCATTCAAATGGCTATCCACCTAAAAAACATCTACGACGAGCTAGACTTTAGACCGGACTGGTACTCCGTCTTAGAGAACTGTTTGACCTCACACCTTTTTTGTTTGTATAACACTGCGCCACACCAACATGACGTTGTACGGGTGTTAAATACTTAGTTGGCATACAAACTTACGGTTCAACTTAAGTTATGTTTGTCGTGTACACAACATAGACAAGATCTACACCTGCTTCTAAAAATTGCACATGTATTAAACACAAGCAACTGCGGCCTGTAACGATTGCCACTATGTTAACGGCACTAGTGCTATTTTTTTTTTACAATTCACAACTTCAGGAAAAAAACCAAGTGGACTGGGGAGCAGCAACAGTTTACCGGCGGGGTCTGCCAAGTGTAATATCCGATTCGCGCTCGTTCTAAAGGGTGACATCTGCTCACGCTTTATGACGCCTCTAGGCTCATTCCATAGATACGCCCGACTAATTTATTTGATTGAGTATTGGGATGCTTTTCGCGCAATGTAGAGGGCGGTCGCGCCAGCGCAATGCTGTAGCTTTTTCGCTAAAGCAACTTCATAACGTCTTGGCCAAAACGAATGCAGTGTGCCGGAAACATTACGCTTCATGTTGGTTCACCAAGCATACGAATTGCCACGTCTGAGTTCTCGTACAAAAGCTAGAGAAGTGCCGGCGAGTGCGACCGGCGGCTGTCGGTGAGAAGACACTTAATTACGTTCTCTGAGAGTGCTTTAATCGCGTCGCATCGATGTTTGTTGCTTCTTGAGCGGACACCATACACAATGAAAAATGCTTCATTTAGGTTCATTGATGCCATGGCTGCGCTGTATTGTCATACCTAATCGTCGAAATCGTGTATTCTGAAACCCGGAAGCACGGATGACACAATTGTAGGGGCTCGGTCGGTAGGCCTAACTTTGATGGAAATCATGGTGGTAGAACATGTAGTGTACTGATCCCAGATTGGTACACTATATAGATTGCCCGCCAATATAAGCCCACCCATCATCTGCTTACTGCTTCCCAGCATTATCGCGATGGTGGGCAGAGCTTCTCAGCTTGGTACACCATGTGGCCCACCATGACAAGCAGCACCCATCATCTGCTTAGTGCTTCCCAGCATTATCGCAATGGTGGGAAGAGTTTCTCAACTTGGTACACTATGTAGCCCACCATAATAAGTACCACCCACCATAAGCTTAGGGCTACCCAGCATTATCGCAATGGTGGGCAGAGTGTCCCATTATTGCCCACTATCTAGCCTCTGCTTTCCACCATCATTTCCACTTTACCCATCATCTGTACACCATACCACCCAGTATGTCCCGGCATAACCACCATATTTTCCACTACGTCCCACCATAGCCATCATAATTTCCACCATACCCACTATTATTTCCACCATGCCCACTATTATTTCCACTACGCCCACCATGTTTTCCAGTATCCACCATGGCAATTTTTCCGATAGGGTAGGCACCCTGTTTACGAGGTGTCTCTTGACGGGAAGAGTACCAGAGTCTTGGAGGAACGCTAACATCATCTTAATACATAAGAAAGGAGATGACAAGGACTTGAAGAATTACAGGCCGATTAGCTTGCTCTCTGTAGTATACAAGCTATTTACAAAGGCAATGGCTAACAGAGTAAAGAAAACATTAGAATTCAGTCAACCAAAGAAACAAGCAGGATTTCGAACAGGCTACTCAACGATTGACCACATTCATACTATCAATCAGGTGATAGAGAAATGCTCAGAATATAACCAACCACTATACATAGCCTTCATAGATTACGAGAAGGCGTTTGATTCAGTAGAAATATCAGCCGTCATGCAGACACTGCGGAATCAGGGCGTCGATGAAGTATATATAAACATCCTGGAAGAAATCTACAGGGGATCAACTGCTACCATAGTGCTTGATAAAGAAAGCAACAGAATACCAATCAAGAAGGGTGTAAGGCAGGGGGACACAATCTCCCCAATGCTATTTACCGCGTGCTTACAGGAGGTTTTCAGAAGCCTAGAATGGGAACAGTTAGGGATAAGAGCTAATGGAGAGTACCTTAGTAACCTGCGCTTCGTCGATGACATTGCATTGCTGAGTAACTCAAGGGACGAATTGCAACTCATGATTACGGAGTTAGACAAGGAGAGCAGAAAGGTAGGTCTTAAAATGAATCTGCAGAGAACGAAAGTAATGTACAACAACCTCGGAAAAGAACAGCGCTTCGAGATAGGTAATAGTGCACTTCAAGTTGTAAAAGACTATGTCTACTTAGGGCAGGTAACAACCGCGGAGCCTAACCACGAGATTAAAGTAACTAGAAGAATAAAAATGGGGTGGAGCACATTTGGCAAGCACTCTCAAATTATGACAGGTAGATCGCCACTATCCCTCATGAGAAAGGTATATACCAGCTGTATCTTGCCGGTACTTAGCTATAAAGCAAAAACCTGGAGACTTACAAAGATGGTTCAGCTTAAATTGAGGACGACGCAGCGAGCAATGGAAAGAAAAATGGTAGGTGTAACCTTAAGAGACAAGAAAAAAGCAGGGTGGATTAGGGAACAAACGGGGGTGAAGGATATCATAGCTGAAATCAAGAAGAAGAAATGGACATGGGCTGGGCATGTAGCGCGTAGACAGGATAACCGCTGGTCGTTAAGGGTAACTAACTGTATTCCCAGAGAAGGAAAGCGGGTTAGGGGGAGACAGAAGATTAGGTGGGCAGATGAGATTAAGAAGTTTGCGGGTATAAATTGGCAGCAGCAAGCACAGGACCGGGTTAACTGGTGGAACATGGGAGAGGCCTTTGTCCTGCAGTGGACGTAGTCAGGCTGATGATGATGATGATAATGATGATGATGATGATGATGATGAAGTGGAGGACACTATATACCGCCTTTACGCTGCCTAATGTTCAGAAACGTCACAGAATTTAGTCAGCCGATTGTGTAATTCTCCCAACACTACGGCAGAAGCCTTTCGGGTGGCTGCTTCTCCTATAATGTGGCTCGAAACGTGAGACCATGAGCCACATTTTGCGTCACTTCACATTCACTGACCTCCAGATGGCCTATAGAGGCGTATGGGCAGGAGACCAGGGCATCAAGGTGGCGGTTCTACTACCACCTTCATGCTAATAGTTCGGAAGAAAACACCAGACGACGCCACTCATCCATTTTTTTGGAAAAGGGAAAAAAGTTGGCAGCATATCCACGGAGTGAATGATGGGGAGTGGGGCGAAGCATCCGTCCGTCCATTCGTTCTTGCTTCCATCCGTCCATGCGTCCGTCTGTGTGACCGTCGTGCGGACATCCGCCCGTCCGTGCGTGCGTCTGTTCGTGCGTCCGTCCCTGCATGCGTCCATGCCTCCGCCCCTGCGTCCGTTCATGCGTCCGTCCATGTATCTGTCTGTGTCCATTCGTCCATCTATTCAACACTCCAAGTAACACCATCTCGCATCTTTTCATTATATATTCCCCATATAAAAGCACCGCCATCCAGCGGACATTCCAAGGACTAAACGAGAGGTCGCACACGCACACTTTGTTACGGCTCGCGCTTCGGGTCTACTTGCCACCTTTAACCACCTCGAGTTCATGTTATATACTAGTTCACTGTATTCATGGCACTGTGGCCCAACGCTCGCTAAACCTTTCTAAAACCAAGGAGGTTACGCCCAGCAAGTATAACGTAGCAACCATATCCTGTCAGATAGTGCTCAATGTACATGCCAATGGCTGCTAATCGGTATCACAGCGTGCGCGTTAACTGAAAGCCACTGCTCCTGTCTCTCATTCCCCCTTAGCAGCCATCGGCCTGTGCATTGGGCACTATATTTTATTGTTCAACAACGCACAGAAGAAATCTCTCACCGGCACCGTGCACCTTAGAGGTCAAAATGTTATACTTCTTACACACTACAACGGCTACAAGGGTCGAACGGGGGCCGCTATAAAAAGCTTCTCCCCTAAAAAAATTGAGCGCGAAAGTACGGTTAGCGTCACCTCGTGTGTCTTTAGCATGTCACGTGAGGTGACGAAATTGGCCGACGAAAAGCAAAGCACAAACGACAACGGTGTCTTTCACCTACAATCAGCCAACTGTTGGCGTCGTTTCAACAGCACTACGTAAGATGACCCAGCGACAGCTGGCAAACTGAAATCGAGGTCGTTTCGCTCAAGTGTGAACGCGCGCGCACACACACAGACTCCGCTGTGTGTGCAAAGCAGGCTCCACTGTTTTTCTGTAAAAGGTCAGTTATTATCTCTTCCGCCTCTCTGAATTCATTCAGGGATTGCTTTTAAACACCTTGGAATTACGTTCGACACGAACTCGAGGCTCTCTGGGTGGCCGCCATTAGCAATCGTAGCTTAGGCCGCCGGCCACCGGCTCCAACATGGTGGCTCATAGCCGCTCGGGTATGTCTGAGCCACATGCTCTTTCCGTACAGCCCCCGACGGCAGGTGGTTACCCTTTTCCGGGGGATTCGCCTCGATCGAATGGTGCAGTGTTTTCGCCAGATGGCGACAGGGTGCTCTTGGATGTAGATTTGCAGAATGTGCAGGTTACTTCCGTTTCGGTAATCCCGGACATTCCTGACATTCAGTTGCCTGCTGCAGCGGGTATGATACAAAATGCAAGGCGGGTTGCCATAAGGGATGAAATAGCGCAAGCTTCCTTCTACGTGTGGCTGCACATTAGAAGCAGATCCAAGATGTTTTATTCGATGTGTCCTGATTCTGCAGATCATGCAGCTCGCACGTCACATAAAGAAGCGAACAGCGTTCCGATTCCGCTTTCAAGAGCGGATGTGGCGAGGCAGATTCGTAAACTGGCCCGCAGTCTCACACTGACTGAGTGGAACACACCAAGCATACGACGTACAAGACGGCACGAGCTCGACCCTTCACTACAACTCCGGCCTCCACCCGGCCTACATCGACGTGCAGCTTCACTTCTCTATCGCCTTTGGCTGGGAGTTGCTTTCACGAAAGCTTATACCACGTTAATCGGAATTACTGACAGTGCGGCGTGCGATGTTTGCGGCACCGACGAAAATATCGAACACCTGCTGTGCCATTGTCCTCGATTTGCCTCAGATAGACAAGTACTTGCCAACGCAGTGCGGCGACTGGATGATCGGCCTCTTTCTGTGCAGGTGCTATTACAGCAACGTCCACATGCCTCGACAGCCCACAAGGCAGTGGAAGCCCTGCGGTGTTTTTGAGAAAGACAGGCTTGTGTGAACGCCTCTGACATGCGGTAGAGTTCTACACACTGCAGTGAAATTACTGTCAGTCTCTCCCCCACCTTTTTTTTTCTTTTCCCTCTCTTCCCTCCTTCTCGTCTTTCTTGTCCCCTTCCCTAATCCCCCAGTGTAGGGTAGCCAACCGGATGTCTTTCTGGTTAACCTCCCTGCCTCCTCCCTTTTTGTTGCTTCCTCCCCCCCTCCTGTAAGGTAACTAACCCATAGGTCTCAGATCATCGGTTTGCTTCGCCAAATCAAACGGGAGTGTGCTGATAGTCGAGCACTTCCAGAAAACTAAGGCAGCTGATTGGACGAACTTCGTCACCAGTTAGCCCTGTGGAGACATTCCACCTCTCTCGGTGCAGCACTCTCGGCTCCTCAGGCTGCCCACACGGCTGCGACTCATGCGACGGCAGCTGCCCGGAGCATGGCCCGTCCTACTACCGCGGTCTCACCCTTTGACCGGAGACTTGTTCTCGCCCTGTATACTGCCATCGCACTGGTCACAAATCTCTGACCAACCACGACGCATATCACCAGGTAGAGCATGGACATATGTGTTTCGAACACCGCTAATACCGTCTACCAATCCTGCCAATGAGGTCATGAAGATTAATAAATCAAATATTGACCCCATAAAGGAAAACATTGGTGAACTGACCATCAGAAAGACACGCTATGGATTAGTAATATCAACAAACGACCGTAACTCTATTACGAGGTTAAAGAATGCACTTGAAAAGAACGCAATCACAAGCACGACATTATCAGTCCGCTTGCCCCAAAAGCGAAATCCTCACGTCAAACTCACCGGTGTAGACTCCCAATATTCCAGCTTCCAACATCATTTATCAGCTAAACATGCGCAACTTGAACTTAAGTATAGTCCCGACCACAAGTCGGGTGGCGGTATCGCACAGGGAGCTGTCGGGCAACTTCACACATGTGCTCGAAGTGGATCCTTCCACCTGTCGCTCACTGCTTGCTCAGGAACGAGTTCTTCTCGGTTGTGCTGTATATGGCGTGAGTGAGGACTTTTGTGTGCCATCGTGCACATACTGCGCGACATGCGGCCATCCAAGAAGGTCTTGTCCCGTCGTTAACAAACCTGGCAAAGTTGTGCGTACGAATTGCACGGGGACACACCTTGGCGAAACATGCACTCTTGGAATGAACGACCCAGGAATTGTTTGTTGTAAATGCCGAAAGACCGCAAGACCTAGTTCCCATCGAACTGGACACGAAATGTGCCGTATATTACGAGAACGTGTCGCCTGCATCCGGGTCAGAACAAACTACGGATAGTGTAGAAGGCGTCTACATCGAAGTGGGACGCCGCGGCCTCTGTAACGTGCAGTCTTATTCACGTTTTCCTACATTAGTATTAAAATATACAAAAATCCTTTTCGGCTTATTTATACGGACCATGGAGGTGGCTGCCGTTGCTGATATTCTTCTAATCATGGCATATTAATACACAGAAACAACCGAGATTGCACACACTTACACGTATAGCTACACATCTCACACCAATACACGTTATTTCTTAACTCGACATGCTCGCTGGTTGCGCGGGTCACACTACAATACACGAAGAGCTCTTCACCCTTTTCTTTCAGAGAAAACGTCATGATTCTCATTTAAAATAGATCAGAAGAATCATGACTCGCAATAATAGCTTAAAATGTTTACAAGCCAATCTGAACTAAACACGTGATGCTATCAAATTATTAATAGAGTACATTACGCAACAAATAAAATTTCAATTTCGCATTCGTGTGGGACCCGCACACCCGCTCAGGCACTGTTCAAGGCATACCACACACCGTAACAAAGCTCCACGCACCAAACAATCAGGGCGTCATGCTTCTATAGTATACGCAACACTGATTTTGACTCATTTCTATTACACGTAACAGATTTGCATATTCGCTGTAAGCAGTTAAAGCCGTGACCAGAAATTAATACTGATAGCTGTGTATTCCTCACCACAAATACCTATTGATCTTGGCTCAGGCTTTCGTGTCGCAGGCTTTCGTGTCATTATAGCCATAGATTTCAATTCTAAGCATAGAATGGGAGGGGGGGGGGCTCTAGGAGGCGTTCGCGGCTTTTAGGTAGTTCAATTCGTGACAGTTAATGACCTAGTTATATTGAATAACCCCATTTCCTCTCCAACTTTCACAACTACCTATGCAGATTCATCGACAGATTTCACTATAGTTTCACATGACCTCATTCGCGATGCGTACCATTAAAAGGCTTTACAAAACCCAACCCTCTGTGATCACAATTACATTGAGTTCTCGTTCTCGCAAGCCTATGCCAGCACTGCTACTCGATTAACTAATCTAAGAAGAGCGAAAATTCTCAACATACTAAAAGATCATACTTGTTTCACAAAGGTACTCGGCTACAACATTGGGTCACCTGAAGCCTCAACCATGGTATAGGAAAGCTTTATGCCATATATTTCGCTTTACGCCAACGTTACTCATGACGCATAACATCTCGTAGTAAATTATGTAATGTTTGGTGGACACCAGAATTGACTATCGAACGTAAACGTGTTCGGGCTATGCGAAGGCAATATCAGTGAACATCCGACCCCTCTTGTACCGCAACCTGTACGCTGACGCATTCTCCACCTGCAATGATCAAACTAGGAAAGCTAAATGATGCGAAGGCAATATCAGTGAACATCCGACCCCTCTTGTACCGCAACCTGTACGCTGACGCATTCTCCACCTGCAATGATCAAACTAGGAAAGCTAAATGATCGTTTCATCAAGACATCTGCGACTTTCTTACTAAGAAATGTTTATATAGTGATGTTTTGAAAACGGCATTTTAAAAACATCACCAAGTAACTTTTCTTCCTCCTTAGATTTGCCTAACGACACCCGCACAACTTCTGTAATGGAGTCCGCCCGGCTCCTACTCGATTCATTGGTGGCAGTAGACAGCTGTTCTCAAGACAACACACACAACACAATCATGCGTGACATTGTGGCCAGTCCTTACACGTGCCATACTTCCGACCCTCCCTTTACAATATATGAGATAGAGTGTGCGATGAAACCGGGCAATTGCCACTCTTCTCCTGGACACGATAAACGTTCATTAAAGGGTTATTTTACTATTTTTCCCGATTCTCTCTTCTACATTTATTACAGCCTTAAAAACCAGACATTTTCTGCAAGCTCAGAGAAGGAAAAGTAATAGTCATACTGAAGTCAGGCCGTCCCCTCAATTCGCCTAAGGTATATAGACCAACAGTAATGGGGGGGGGGGGGGTAGGAAAAGTGGGTAACAATTTAGAGTACCAGGTACTCTACTATGGGAGAGCTTAAAGCCGCCCCCAAACTGCGCGCAACATAGGGCACGTTTAACGCTACTCGTGAAGTAATGACTCCATCTTTAGTAAAGTATTGGAAAGACTCCTGAATGCTCATCTGTACTATTTCTTACTCACTAATAATCTTCTACACCATAATTGACACGGTTTTACGCATGATAAAAGTGCTGTTTTAGCACGGTACACACTCCGAACCAAATTATCAGTGCGCAAGGCATACAAACTTCCTACTATACAAACATCTCTTGATTTTGTAGAAGCATTCAATAGCGTTTGACACCCTGTGGTCTTAAACTTTCTATGCAAGCCCAGCTGTCCACAAAACTTGTACTGCCTACTCAAATCCTCTTTGTCGAACCGCATGCACTATAAGTTTTTCAACCTACGTTGCACAAGAGACAGCTCACACAACCAGGGATTTCCTATTAGCCAGCTACTGTGGAACATAGTAATACACAGCTTACTCAATCTTCCCGTGCCACGTGGCGAACACATACAGGCGTATGCGAACGATAACATCATTTTCATCACACATACGTCCCAACTCCGTTTACAAGGTAATTATGAGCATGTTCTGGCTTTTGTATCGAGGTGGGCATGAGAACAAAAAGTTACGCTAAGTGTCGAGAAGTCCTTCTTCGTGTTCTTTAACAACGCACACATGGGTACATCAAAATACCGACCATATATCGGCATGGATGACATTTTCATTCAACACAATAAATAAATTAAGATTCTAGGCATATTATTTGACCCCTCTATAATTTTTCATGCTCACATTGATTACATGAAAGGAAAAATTAAAGCTGAAGTGTCCACGTCCCGCCTCCCCGCATTTTCAAATCCCGCCATTTGTTGAACAGTACACTTATTAGACAATAGCGGCAAGTGATCCGGCCACCTCTCACATGTGCATCACCAGTATGGTGGCTTAGTTACCATCGAAATGAATTAGGGCGAGAGTTTTATCGCTTCAGTGAACCGTCCTAGTTTATTTATTAGGTGCATCTCGTAGTACACCGCACGTACGTCATTCCTACAGATTCTCGTTAACTCACTTCCGTTACCTACTTTCGGCTATAGAGTTGGACTGACTATCTGCAGAATTTTCCTTATTCATACGCCGCAACATAGCTCACTATAGTGTAAAAAGATTCAAACCGGCTCATATACTACATCCATGCAGTCTGTGGGCTAATCATCCCGGTAAAGATATAAAATTAGTTTCGCTAAAATATCACCATCACAAGAAGCGTTCTTTTTTTTTTCAAATTAAAAGCCATTCACGTATACACCGATGACTCATACACACCATACGCGGTGGGAGTGGCATACATTGCTTTGAACAAATATTAAAAAATAATAATAGAGTTTTAGTACTGCGTACGCTGCGTACGTGGCGGCGTCTCGTACGTAGAGACGCCACGTTCTGCGTAGTCCGCATGCGCAGACCGCAACGCGCACGTATCGCGTTACGTACGCAGCCGCTACGCACGCACGCATGAGATGCGTGCGTGCGTACGTATGAGCTGATCGCGCCGGTCTCGAACAAGTTCGCGACAGCGCGAGACTTCGTTTTGCAAAATGGCGGCATCGAAGGCAAGCACCGACCGGCTCTGTGGCTTAAAATATGGCCATAATCTGGCTATAACACTTGGATAGGCTCACATTGGCTGTCAACAACACGTACTTCTATTTTGATCTACCAGATGACGCAACACGCTTCACGCTCGTTACGTACGCGGGTACTACGGCGTACTAAAAGGCGATTAGTGGCAAACGACGCTACGTTACGCAAGGCGCTTGCGTGATGCGTACTTAGCAGAATTCCGCAGTACTAAAACTCTCTAACAATTGTCAGGAAATTATAGATCCGTAAAGCTTCAAGCGCGTACCCCATGGAGTTAGTTTCATTTCAAGAAGCACTCCATTTCGTTTTTACAAATAAACTTAACATGCCAGCTCACATTTACACAGACTGTCTATTCCTTCTAATGAAACTCCCAAGTCGCACTGATAACGACGAAATAATTTGAAACTTCAAGCTACTTCTTAACTATATAATCTCGTCAGGCAAAATTATAAAGCTGTATGATGTACTCCGACATACTAGACTTTCGGCAAATGAACTAGCAGACGCAGCAGCTGCATCAGGGGGGAGACCAGGGTTCGTGCGTTACGCCAAAATATCACTTCTTACAGTACGGTCTCAGTTTCATAAAATCTTGAATTCATATAGGCACACCAATTGGTTGACTGAGGCATCATGCATGGCAGTCAAGTACTTCACTGCAGAACCACGCACGTCAAGTTGTTTTGAAAAAATTACCCTATACAAGCGTCATGACAGGACACCCACAATCGGGGTGGCAGTGTCGGCTATTCACTTTTACGTCGTTGTAGCAAACATCACTTATTATGACTCCTCAGGCGTACTGCAAGTGCGTTTACGATTACCACCTATGTATGATATATGCGCATCACGCTCCCGTGTACACTCCACGCGGGACCTATAGGGGGCGCCTTGAAAGGCGCGCAGTAATGGGCTTCACCTAATAGTTCATGATAATGGCGCACAGTTTTCAAAGCGCTAGGGTTTCGGGACAGGGGGGGGGGGGGGGCAAAATAGACTTTAAGCGGGTAGAATTAACTAGAAGGAGGTTATCTGATTGGTGGCTAAAGTCAAGGCACGAGTGAAAATTAAACCTTCACTGCAAAGTACGAATCCTCAACCTCACAATTTAAAGGAAAAAAATAAATATAAATCTGGTTTTTGGTTCATTAAGTATTACGGCTTGGTGGCGCTAGCCAGCGCCCGATCTAAAGGGTACAGCCACATCCGTCCGTCCGTACGTTCGTCTATCCATCCATCCATCCATCCATCTATCCACCCATCCGTCCGTCCGTCCGTCCGTCCGTCCGTCCATACATCCATCAGTGCCACTTGTGATGTGGCGGGCGCGCAACGTTGAGAGTCGTAGCAGACAGCAGCGCCTAATTCCTTTGATAGCTATGGTGGCACTAGTGCCCGTGGCCGGCGGGTTAGTGCGTGCTTTGAGCAGAATTTGAAGTTATCGCAGGGGGACAATCTTCCGCGATGCCAGCTTGAATAAATGGAAACACCTTCACGATAGCGGTTAGATTTTTTTCGTTAGTGAGCGCTTTGCTGCCCGTCGCCAGGAATGACAGCTAAACGCGTGTGTCAGGTGTGCGTAATGCATGAAGCTTGCTGCATAAATACTGCGGCAAGCTGTCATTATTTCGAACTTAAATTATCATCGGTACTTGTCCATTACCCGCGTACTTGCAAAATACTCGGAGCGTTTAGAAATATCGATGGCTCCACGGCCACTCGCCGTGGAAACTGGCCTGCTCGTTTGTTGCGGAGTCATGCCATGGCGATTTTCAGCCACCGAGTCCCGCGGAGTGCTTTGCTTGATATTGTCGCGGCATCATCGTCGCTCATCATGATCACAGTGTTTACTTCGCCGCTCGTGCTGCAGCTCATGCTGAGAGCTTAAGGCGTGGGTTGAGAAAGCGAACGCGAGGAGATTTAGACCAGAGAGGACGGCGCATGCCCCATTCCGTCTTTCGCTTCACCTTGTATAGAGTGTTGACGACGACGGCACGGTCACTTCGGCCACTACCACGTGTCTCTCATTCACTATAATCTCTTGCGTTGCTTATCATGCTTACCGAGACAAACAGAGACATGCACATTCGTCGCTACAGCATTCGCAAAGCATCGTTCCTTACCATGTATAGTTCTGCTATACTCTACGCCCTGCATCATTTATTCCTAACATGCTTTTTAATGAAACAAATACGAAAGATGGGATTCAACTCATTACTTCCGGCGGTTATTTCCTTTGGAGCTGCAGCACTTGGTTTTAGACACAGGAGCGTTTGGGATGCCATACGTGATTTGCTACGCGAGACGAAACGAATTGAATTGTAAGGCTATGTAAGTGAAACTTATTTTTCAACGGCATTACGCTATTTTGTGAATTAAGGTAATTAGTTATTTAGAAAATGATCCATTGCTAAAGATTTTGAGATTTAAAAACAAAATCAATTATGTAACAAGGCACCGCCAATTTCACGGCCGATCCCCCATGGTGCATTGCATCAGTTTAATAAGGACCAACCAACCAACTGCCGTACAAGCTTGATCCTATCGAGTGCGCATACGCTGTTGGGTGGCTATACTTGTGATTACAGTACAATGCTACGTAATTCAGTTCGCCCCTTCACTCATGGACCCATCAACTCAGGAAAACACTAATTGACCTCGCATTGCATTCCTCGAAACTGCGAATGGTACACGGCGAGGTAGTAATTATTAAGGTCCAATAAAACATCCCATCAGCCTTGATCTGATATAAAATTTCCTGCATGCTTTTTTTTCTCACGAGCTCTATGGCAGCAAGAACATCACGCAAGATGATCACACCTGCAGATTGTGTCACAGACCAATTCAAGCACGCATCGGCAGAATGCGAGACGGCAGAGGAAATGGGAACTAAACACTTTTTACGTCCCACAGCTGTGATCCAGTTAATTTGCTGCCCAATAAAACAGGAACAAGTCGAGAACTTCTGAAACTTCGTTCCCGCAGGACATGGCGTGTACCTGTTGGTACAGTCTACTACGCAGCAGTTCATGATTCCGATAAACTATGTGCTAGCGAACGTTGGGGGAGTGTTTCGCTCTGCTCGGGCTCTCAACGGCCGCGCAGCGGCACCCCCCTCTCAGTGCACTAGGTCTATAGCGCGCACTTCGTGGCAATGAGAGTGGCGTTCCTGCTATAACGTAAGTGACGACGTCACGTCAAAACATGTCCAAAAATTTTTATACACTACCAGGAACTCTGGCGTCTACGGCAGCTGCAATGCACGACGCTTCAGCGAGCATGATAATTATGGGTAATGCATAAATTTGGCTAACCTTCATACTTTCGGCTCTGCTTTGGAGTTGCTTTGTCACGAAGTGACAATCCGCAAATGCTCAGCAGGTGCACTTCACCACCTTTCACCTTTTAGGCTTACCAATACAAATCGGGTCACCAAGTTCGCAACACTCTATTCTTTTGTTCATCATGAGCGTGGCGCGTAGTCATGTTTTCAGATGACATGCATCTCATATTTATCATGTTAACACCAGTCACATACCTTCGTCGTCCATTCACGTCCCGTAATACTAAATTTGTTATATGTGAAGCTAGGGAAATGGCGGTGAGTGCATCATGATTCAAGGGCCCAATATACTCCGACGCAGTGTTGGCGCGCGCGCACGCTGACCGCTGTGACGCCACGCTAGCAAAACGTGAGCACTCAATAGTCTCACACCAGGCGCGACAGTTGCGACCAGAGCCCGTTGGCGCGGTCTGGTAGCAACAGGTGCGATATGCGACATGCTGCATTTCGCACCGACGCCCTTGCCCATCAACACCGCGTCTGCATCTCTTCGTGACGAAGGGACGCCGGGCGTGCTAAGGCGCTCTTGCGTCAAAGCAACTCAGCGCAGCATGCGACTGCAAGCAAGGTGTAAGATACAAACACTGTGACCGCGAGGCAGATCGGCGCCTGGCATGGCTACGCTGGCGTGACGCGACGTAACGCCGGGTCACATTGAAGTGTACTTGTGCCTTGAATGTGGCTCGCAGTCATGTTACATGGCACACATATCACGTTTATCATGTTTTCACCAGTACATGCCTTCATTATTCATTCACGTCCCGTAATACCAAATTCGGTATAAGTGAAGCTAGCGAAACGGTTGCCAGCGCATCATTAGCGTGGCGTGTAGTCTTGTTTGAACATGACATGCACCTTATAAGTATCATGTTTGCACCAGTCTCATACCTTCGTCATACATTCACGTCCCGTAATACGAAATTTGGTTTATGCGAAGCTGGCGAAACGGCTGCGAACGCATCATGATTGTAGGATGTAGTCGTGTTGTTACATAACAAGCATGTCCTTATTTTCATGTTAGGGTATGTAGCTTGTGTACCATACCAGTTTTGCAACAAGTCATGTGACAAATAACTCAATTCTTATAAACCATAGAGGCAGCCCTTGTGGTGGAGCACGTGCACTCAGCCACCCTTTCCCTCTTACGGCAGCGCGACAGCTGGGTCGCGCTGCCGTAATAGGAAGCTTTAGAATACCGTTTGCAAGCGCTGCGGGCGTTGCGGGCGTAGCGGGCGCCATTTGAGTTTTGGGATATCGTCTGCCCTGCTGCAAACCTCAACGCACGATCGCAGTGACACCGTAACCTCGAAACCAGAGCTTGCGGGCCACATGCGGGCCGCGATCGCCGCACGCAATTTCGGATTTCTTGCGCGCGGTCCACGAACGCGAGCGCAGACTCGCTTTACGACGCGTGCGCAGTGGCAGTGACCGCACCGCAAGGGCTCGCGGCGCGCTATTCTAAAACTCCCTAATATCAGAAAGGGACACTCACGTTCCGCCCAATCGATAACGTTGAAGTCGCTGGTCATTAACGTTCAGGCTTATAGTGAATTAAGAAGAGAGCCCTATTTCTTCTCTTGGAAACTACAATCACCACCAAGTGTTGAGCGTGTCCGCAGCTCTGACTGATGGTTGCGCACAATAACGCATAAGTAAAAGGCGTATTCGTTTAAGGCTGCCTCAGACTTCACAGAGTCATTTCGCAGTGTTCATTTCTTCGCTTGGGGTTCGATTCTTCGCCCAAAAGCAATCAGAGCTCCGTTACGGCGTGATTAGTTTCATTACGCACCACCTCTCGTTAACCATAACTAAGTAAGAAAAAAAAGACATGTTCCGCCTTTTTTTTCCTGTCATGTCAGGAGCAGACTTTTCCCAAGAGGTCCGCCCATCCCTGCATGGTTTCGCGCTGGTTAGCCGCAGCTTAAAGAAAAAAAAATAGGAAACAAAGCAATCAGCGTTAAGGAAAACAACTTCGCGGAGCCGAATGCATTCTCGCGCGAAAGACTGGAAAGAGGCATGCCCAAACTTTGCATCAATTGTGATTGAGAGGCACCCTGGCACCACGGCTAGCGGCTCGCTGCCCACACCGAACTTAAATTTTAAAGAAGGAGGGGGGGGAAAGAAGACATAATCGTAGACGCAAGCGATATCTCGATTTCTTGATTCGCTGGGAAGAAACTAGACAAAAAAAACACAAATAATCAGCGTTGAAATAGTTGCGAGCACAATCCTGATTGTTGCCCCGTACGGGAGAGCAGATACGTAATAAACCAAAATTAAGCAGTTCCTACTTTACATGCAAAACAGGCGTTAGAGAAGCCCGGCGTGAACAATAGCTCATGTACTTCGTTTATTTGTTTTTTTTCTTACTTCCTTTCATTCTCTCTTTCCTTTCTTCTCTTCTTTGATTCTTTATTTCCTTCTTTTTCTTTATTTCTTGCTCTTACTCTTTTCTGTCTTCCTTTATTTCTTTGGACCGCATTGAGCCATTGAGCTGTTCCCCCTCCTTTCCTTCCTCCGTGCGAAAAATCGTACCGTCATCCTCGTGCTCTTCACACGCAACGACGGCCATGTGTTCATGTCCGGGTGATGGTGAATCATGGCAGCGTGAAATGACAAGTCACCTCGATAAGAGATCAGAGAGGCATATCAGAAAACGCTGATCGTTGATAAGCCTATGGTCAAAATAATAAGTGTTGTTAGAAAAAAAGCGCCTAAATATACACAAGTGGTCTGCGCAACTTTAACGGCTGCGTTTCTTTAGACTCGCCATCGTCAGACTTTTTTTTGCGAACAACTCACCTGTAAGTCTTGTGTGAAACAGGGTGTGAGGCCCACAGGACGCTTTCATGCTCTCCCATAGTAGAATACTATGTACTCAAAATTGTTAACCAGGTTTCGGGGCAAGGCGCCTAAAGGTGTGCTTCATTTGTTTCCTGTATGGAGCAGCCACAGCTCGTTTTAGTTAAGGTCCCTATATATCCAAGGAGCAGGTCCCTATATATCCAAGGGGTGCAAGGAGCAGCGCTAGCAGACGACGCTCCGCTCGCTCACGTGCATTTTGCGGACGGCTGAAACCGCTCTCAGTGCGCGTTGAACCGGTTAATTATTGCTCTTTGTGGCGTAAGCTGCCCAGGAAACTTCAAGCAGTAGGGACAACGACTAATGATCCCGGGGCGCGTGAAGCTTTGCAATAAAACGTTCGTACTTTCGAAGCATCTCATTCTATTGAACGGTGTTTCACAGCGGTAGTCTTACGGCGCTTTTTTACGGTCGTTTGCACGATCTGAAATTCAGCTTACATTGAAGTAGAGACGATATTTGGGTCAACTGAAAGTGCTTCTTTTATAGTCCAAAATATCGGGGGTTGTGAGCTTACCGAAACTTTCGGAAACATTTTTTTTTACGATAGCATACAGAGCACAAACTGACAGTCGGTCACATGTGCCTGCCTGGCCCCCACTTCAGATCGAGGAGGTCCCCCCCCCCCCCCAAGAAAAAAATTATTTCTGCTACGCCCCTGACCAGATTACCTTCTAAGATCAGGGAAATAGAGAATGCTTACTAGTGCCTACGAAGCGCCACATGTAATTTGTTTTTTTTTAATTATATTTATTCTAAGCTCTCCCCTTTCTACTATCCGCACCACGTCCACTCCCCATGTACATAACATTTGTAAGCCCCGCAGATATAAGGTTATGTTTACAATATTATCCACTGCATTTACAAATAAATTTGTGATGTATCTGCACCTGTAGGATTTGAAACGATAGCCATAAAAGCTGAGTGAGATGGTTTGTGTGCACATGCCAGTTAATAAAGGAACGTGTATTTGAAAATACACTTTCATTGCAGGAATGCAGAACACACTTTTTATTTGAAAGACTGTCAAAACGACTGTTACAGAAGCCCGCAGAAAGAGCAAATAGTCATGTTGACTAGAGTAGATCACAACATTAATATAATGCACAACACTAAGAATCTCCTACGTAATAAAAACATTTTATCATGAGGAGCGCGGATTTATTACTAACAACAAATCTTTATCTCTTTACACAACCACGAAAAATATTGCACTGCAATTAGTTCACAGAAAAGCAGAATAAAACTACAAAGAACAAGAAGCCCTACATGCTAGCGTGTCATGCTGCTAACGTTGAATAAAAACACGTAATTCCCGCGTCCACTCAAGGGAAAGGTAAATAAGCACTTCTACGTTGCAAAAACAATGCATCAGAGGCGCAAGAAATGTTTTTTTTACTTACTGAAACGTCCAATTCCACGCTCGGAAACGCAAACAACCACGCGATCCGCATGCGCAGCGAACGACTGCTGGACCCTTAGGGCGGGGCGCGAAGGAGAAAAGGTCACGTGTCGCCAACCGGCCAATCGCGCGGCGAGGTGGCTGGATCAAGACCTTTCGCTACTTTTCGTAGATAGAGGGACTTTAGTTTTAGTCCTTGGAATGTCCGCTGGATGGCGGTACTTGTACGTGATGAATATGTGATCAAAAGATGCGAGATGGCGGTACTTGTAGTGATCACTTGATGGATGGACAGATAGACAGACAGATACTGTGATTTTTTTCTAAACAATGCACATGTCTTCTTTTGTTCCACGGGACAGTCCAAAGCCATCCTACAACAGAGTACAGCCTGCTCTAAATCGTTGAACACTTGGTCTATAAAACACACAGATGTGTCAGGGTTGCCAGGTTTCGCTACTTTGCGCCAATTTGGCTACTTTTTGTAGGCCGGTGATGGCAAAAACATCGTCTTGGCTACTTGGCAATTTTTCGCTACTTTCCATTCCCTCAATTTTAGCAAATTATAATTATCTGGTGACGCCGCTGCCTCCGGCGAGAATTTTGTGCTTGTAGTACACAAAAGCGAAGGCTTTGAGATGCGTGGTGTCACCTGGGGCCAGAGCTTGCGGACACAAGAGGGCGCTTCGCCCTTTGACTGCATTATTTCCGGTAACCGCGCACTTCCGCTGTCCACAGCGCCGGCTTAATTGCGCGTGTTTTCATGCATGGAAGGGATGGGGAAGCACGCCTCCTCACAGCGAGTATTTCACACACAGTGCATGGACGATCCGAAATTAAAAGGCAAGACTTGTTTGTTTCCGGCCTTAGAGTAAATCGAAATAAACTTAGGAGGATGCACCACTCTGCATGACTCGCTTTGCGCTGCAGGCCATGTGCCTGCATCTTTGTTTACGTTTACACTGTTTGGTTTCAGATTGGATCGCACCTTCGGGGAACTATTCACAGAGAGAGAGAGAGAGAGATAAATAGAGAGGAAAGGCAGGGAGGTTAACCAAGCTTGGCTCGGTTGGCTACCCTACACTTGGGGTGGGGGAAAAGGGGAATAATAGAACGAAAAGAGACAGAAAAGAAGAGGAGTAAGAAAGAGAAGCATAAATAGTCAGCTCGAAACTACACAGCACGGCCTCGCACAGTTCCTTCGCAAGCGGTCGTGAAGTTTGGTGTTCCTTAAAAAGTACAAGAGGGCTTTCGTGGCTTTGCGCGTATGGGAAGCCGTCGGCCAAGGTCCCAGGATCTTCTCTTCTGTAAGCGGTCGTGAATCCAGCTGACAGAGCTTGGCTTCCATAATACGTCGTTCGGTCTGGTATGCTGGGCAATGACATAGAATGTGCTCCAGCGTTTCCTCGCAGGCGCAGATGTTGCATGCTGAAGTGCTCGCCATTCCAAGGAGACGAGAGTACGAATTCGTAAATGCCACGCCCAACCTCATGCGACACAGTAAAGTTTCAGCGCATCGTGGGAACCCGGATGGCAGACGAAGTTGCAAGTTTGGGTCGATCGAATACAGGTGCGTGTTGGAGAAACCCTGTGTATTCCATTGTAGGAGAGATATACGGCGAGCAAGTGATTGTAGAAGCCTTGCAGCGTCCGTTCTCAAGAGTGGTATGGGCGTGCGCTGGTCTTGGTCATGAGCCGATCGAGCAGCTTCATCTGCGCGGTCATTGCCAACGATTCCGCAATGACTCGGCAACCACTGAAATACAATATCGTGACCTTCCGCGAGCGCTTCGTGGTAGTCGTGCCTTATCTGATATACTGATTGTTCATGTAGCCCGTGCTGCAGAACAAACCGTAGTGACTGTAAGGCTGACCTGGAGTCGCAAAAGATGGCCCATTGTTAAGGTTCCTGGTGAAGAATGTACTTTACTGCACCTTGAAGTGCTGCGAGCTCTGCTGCTGTCGACGTCGTGGTGTGAGAAAACTTGTACTGAAGCAACACATTTTCAGATGGAACAACCACTGCTCCTGTGGAGCTGTTGGAATTAGTGGAGCCATCGGTGTAAACATGTATGCGGTCAAAGTACCTTTCGTCCAACAGACGCAAGGTCAGTTGCTTCAGGGCTAGCGTTGACATGCGTGCCTTCTTAAAGATTCCAGGAACTGATAAGCGCACGTCAGGTTGACGAAGACTCCATGGCGCAGTTGCTGGATGCATGGCAAGTTTGAAGTCAAGCGGTAGTATGTCCTGATGTTTTGTCACAATACCGCAGTACGAAGAATGGGGCCTCCGAGCTGTCAAACACGTTAAATGATGTGACGGTAGCCGTGATAAATGCCGAATGTGCGCTCTCAGCGTCTCGACAATGATGTGCGTTGTGACCGGTTGTTCTTGTGCAATAACAATAGTTGACACTGTCGATGAGCATCTTGGAAGGCCAAGGCATGTCCGAAGTGCTTGGGCTTGTACGCTTTGCAGTGCACGGATGTTAGTCTTGCACGTGTTGGACAGGACCGGAAGGCTGTACCGGAGAGTTCCGAGAAAGAGGGCTGTATAAAGCTGCAACATGGAGTGCACGGATGGGCCCCATGATTTTCCGGCGACGAACTTGAATACATTTTCAATGCCAATGAGCTTTTTCTTCAGATATGTGACATGTGGGCTCCAGGTTAGGTCACGATCTACGATGACGCCTAAGAATCTGTGAGTGCTCTTATATGGGATTGATCTGCCATCGATGCACAATGAGTAGAAAGACATAGGTTTGCGTGTAAACGCCACCGCTGCGCATTTTTCTGTGGAGATAGTCAAACCTTTGATTGATTGATTGATATGTGGGGTTTAACGTCCCAAAACCACTATATGATTATGAGAGACGCCGTAGTGGAGGGCTCCGGAAATTTAGACCACCTGGGGTTCTTTAACGTGCACCCAAATCTGAGTACACGGGCCTACAACATTTCCGCCTCCATCGGAAATGCAGCCGCCGCAGCCGGGATTCGAACCCGCGCCCTGCGGGTCAGCAGCCGAGTACCTTAGCCACTAGACCACCGCGGCGGGGCGATAGTCAAACCTTGCTGGCGAAGGTATGTCGATGTCATTGTTGCCGCTTTCTGTATTCTTGCGCGCACTTGAGGTCGTGTCACGCCGGACGCCCAAATGCAGATATCGTCAGCGTAGAGAGATACATAAGCCGTCTGTGGCAGCATTTCAGTGAGCCCCACGAGAACCAGGTTGAAAAGTGTAGGACTCAAAACATCACCTTGTGGCACCCCACGACTTGTGAAGTACTTATTCGTAGACCCATCTTCAGTTAAAACGAACATAGATCTTTTTGTGAGGTAGCTTCTTACCCATCGAAAGACACGACCTCCAAGTTCAGCTGCTTCAAGAGCATTGAGAACAGCCTCCTGGGTTACGTTGTCATAGGCACCCTTCACGTCTAAGAACAGAGCTACCGACAGCCGCTTCTGAGCTTTCTGATGCTGAACAGAGGACACCAAGTCAATAACGCTATCAACTGAGGACCGACCTCGTCGAAAACCAGCCATAGCATCAGGATAGATGTTATAATGTTCCAGGTACCATTCCATGCGTGTAAGCAGCATCCTCTCCATGACCTTGCCAACGCAGCTTGCTAGTGCTATAGGCCGGTATGATGCCAAATCGAATGGAGACTTTCCGGGCTTCAGCAAAGGCACCAGGCGACTACACTTCCACTCATCAGGCACCATTCCATCATGCCAAGACTTATTGAAAATGTCCAGGAGACAGCGCTGTGCCTTCGGGCCTAGGTGACGTAGGGCAGTATAAGTCACTCCATCTGGACCTGGGGACGATGAGCGTCTGTATGTGTTCAATGCCGCATGAAGTTCTTCCATGGTGAACGCAACCTCCATTTGCTGATCTCGTGCGACTGGAACATCCTGTGGCATTGGATCTATCGGTATAGAGATGTCGCTGGCGATCTTTGCACAAAATTCCCCAGAAACATCAAGCTGTGAGCGACGTTGATGTAGCGCCAGAGCGGCGAAGGGGTGACGTTGTTGCGGATGCGAGTGAATACCTCGAAGAGTCCTCCATACGGGAGACAAAGGCTTTCGAGGGTCTAGCGAGTCACAAAAATTCTTCCACCGTTGTTCATGAAGTTTGTGCATTCGACGCTGGATTTTTTTCTGAATGCGTCTGGATTCTCTGAGGTCAGAGATAGATTTCGTGCGTCTGTATCGTCTTTCGGCACGTCGGCGGACCGCTCTAAGTTGTTCCAACTCTTGGTCGAGTGCCGTGCGTCTCGATTCTTTCGAACATATCTTCGTGGAAGTCTCCATTGCACAACTAATCACTTCTTCAATGGATTCCGGTGGTCCGTGCATGCACTTGCTCTCCACTGATATCTGAAACTCTTCCCAGTCAATAAGTCTTGAATGTCCAGGGGAAGGAGAATCGTCCAAACCTCTGACTGTCACGTACGTGGGGATATGGTCGCTGCCACGTGTTTCAATATCTGTGAACCATTGGACTTTCGTGACAATGCTATGCGACACTAATGTCAAGTCCAGGCAACTGCTGTAAGTTACTCCTCGGAGATAAGTAGGGCTGCCGTCGTTCAGCACCTGAAGCCCGTGCTCTGACGCGAGATCAACTAGGTCCGTGCCTTTTCGATTTGTCCTGATGCTTCCCCACAATGGATGATGGGCGTTGAAGTCACCCATCAATATCCAAGGCGCTGGAGTCGTTGCAAATATGCCATTCAAGATTTGTTGATCTAGTCGACCTGACGGCGCTATATACGCGCCTATCAGCGTAAACGACAACTTCTTCTTTTTAACATATAGACACACGTAGTGATTTCCATTGTGAGAATCTACTCTTTGGAGAACGTAAGTGAGTTCTTTACGGATGTACACAGCAACTTGACTTCGCTCTATGCACGTTGAAGAAACGAACGATTCATAGCCCGACAGACGAGGTATTTTTGAAAAATGCGGTTCACAAATGATGATGATGGGAAACTTATTTTCGAAAATGAATTGTCGGAACTCAGGCATTCTTGACTGTAGACCTCTTGCGTTCCACTGAATTATGGAAGCACGCTTGACTTTTTCTCGGAAAGGCTGATGTGGTCTATGGTGCGCCATCTTGTTACTGAAGTCCGGCAAGAACTGGTTCTAGTGTGTCCAAGATTTGCAGCGCGCATTTAGCGGCAGGGATCTGTAGACTATCCAATAGAGTGCGAATAACACTCATGAACGACCTCAGTACAGAAAAGACTTGTACCTCTTGGGCGGACAGACTGCCTGCTGGGGGCATATTCGTTGTTGACTGTCGATATTGCGGTTCCGTAGACACGTGTACCCGCGGTAAAGTGGGCCAGTCAGAGCCGGATGTTCTCTGTAGCGCCACAGTGTCTTCCGGTACTTCTGGACGTACTCCACCGGGTGGCGGGGGCGGGGGAGGTCTCTGTGGTCGTGGCGGTGGTGGTGGTGGCGGTGGTGGCGTTAGTGAAGGCACCTTCGGCACAGGACTGCTTTTTCTTTTCTTCGAGCACCGCCGTCGACGGGAACGCCGTCGTTGAACAACCGTTACCGCTTCCTTTCGTGAGGATCCGTCTTTAACCATTTGTCTCAGAATGCTCCTCTCTTTCTTCAGTACAGGGCAGTCTTTGGACGAGGTCTCATGGTTGCCGTTGCAGTTGCTGCATTTTAGGAGAGTTGCTTGGCAAGCCTCTGCTTTGTGGGGTCCGGCACAACGTGGGCATGCTTGCTTGTTGTTGCACACAGCGCTAACATGACCCAGTTTTAGACAGTTGTGGCACTGTAGTGGTCTTGGGATGTATGGTCGGACAACATGACGAAAATGACCAACCTTTACATGTGATGGGATGCAATCCCCTTTGAAGGTCACCTTGATGCAACGGGATTTGCCAAGCCGGCATACTTGCAATATGTCCGTTGCCCCAGTAGCTGGCTTTATCAGAACAGGAAGGTCTGCGTTCGGTATGGAAACATCGACGTCATAAATGACGCCTGTCGTCGTGTCACTATCCTGCGGAATGTAAGTTCTGAGATAGATGCCTCCAAGCTCAGTGACAGTTCGCAGGGTATGTAGCGCAGCCGGGTGCTCAACGTCTATGGCCAGGATATTCTTCCGTATGTATTCACAGTATGTGAAGTGCAAATACTGCTCCTGTAAAGTGCGGGCCCACTACACGGACTTGATAAAACACTCGGAAACACGTAAATATCGCAATGCCTTTGCTCCAGGCAACCAGCTGCGCCTGAAGTATACGATCACCCATAGTTTAAAACAAGACATGGAGCAGAAGTGGTGTGCTTTCAAAATCTCACTTTTCACGGCTTGTCACATAACAGTCAACTCCGAGTACGAACTTTCCGGTATCCTCAATGATGAATTCCGGCAATACATTGCGCGGCCCCGGATGAAGTGTGCTGCCTTAATAACGAAAGTGATCGCGCCATATTTCACAGAAACTTTGGCACGTGACCTCAGCAGAAAGTCGTTTTTCATTTTGGTCGACGAAGCCACTGACATATCGGTGAAGATGCTATAATATGCATATCAGTTCGCTATTACAGCGATATTGTCAACAAGGTCGTCAGCACGTTTTTGACATGAAAGATATTTCAGATGGACGAGCGGAGTCGATCTACGAGACAGTAAAGGCCGTGTTTCACGAGAACTGTCTCAACATTGGGATAAGAGGGTAGCGGAGACCTACGCTGGGTAGGCTCCTCTGACACTGCACCACCGCACCCTTCCCTCTTGGGATAACTGAAGTTTTTCGCCTCCTCCTCCAAGTGACTGTGTAGGCCTGGCAACGGACGGCGCGAGCGTAATGTGTGGCCGTCATAACTCACTGTGGAAATGAATGGACAATGATAACCCGTCACTTACACTTGTAAAGTACATTTGTCAATCCCTCAACCTTGTTGCCGCAAAAGCCATGGATGCGATGCCCTCGAACATTTTGTACATGGTGAGAGAAACTCACAATTATTTCGCTTACAGCAGTGTGAGGCAAGCCTTCTATAGGGACGTTTACCATGCGAGCAATGGAGGTAACGAGCAAAGTGAACCACTTAAAATTATTTCTCCATCGGGAACGCAGCGGCTTGCAATCGCATACTTTATCGACTATTAAGTTCCCCAGTACGAAGCCCTGAGACTTCACTTCGCCACAGTTTCGGATAGAAGCTACAATGTGAGGTTCTTGAAGGACATGTATGAGGACGAACGGAACCTGGCGTACCTTACGTTTCTCACTCCCATACTTGCGGATTTGAAAAGAGTGATCAGACTTTTCCAAGGTCAGGATGTCGACCCACTTGGCGTGTTTGAGGAGGTGGAAAGGCTTTTGAAGAGCCTTCTGACAAGAATAATTAAGTCGTCAATTTTACGTTAGCATGAAGGCAGTCTCAGCTATTTTGATTTTATGAACTTTGAATCAGTTTTTTTTTTAAGTTTGGAAGATTTTGACCTCGGCAGGGCCCTTTCTGAGCATCTTCAGAGAACACAACTTGGTGCGTGCGAGAAACGGTTGCTGAATGGTTGCCAGAAACGGTTGCCGAATGTCACTTCGCTGCTCAGAAAGCTCAGGGCCATAAACCACAATCTATCCTCGGCCCAAGCGCCATAGAATCCTTACAGGATCTGCCAACCGGAGTTTTTGCGTGCCCGAACAAGCGTAACACTAACCAAGAACGACATCAGAAATCGGATGTCCGATGAAGTGCTTGTTTCTACTCTCAAGATCAAGTTCGGACTGCGACTCCTGGAAGTTTAACTGTTTGGACTTTGTCATCCCGCAAGAAATGATCGCGAAAGTGAACTCTACAAATTATGCTTGAATCCTTTGAGTGTACTTATACCGTAAAAGGGTGTTCTTTCTAGTCATTTTAAGAACCGTCACGCAAGTCACGTGGAAACAGCATCATTTCAGCAAGACCTTTCATCATCTTTCACGATCGCTAAAGTCCCCAATTTATGCTTGAGTCCGAGCACTTGTGATTCTGAAATGTTGATACTGCACTTACTTTATTGTCATTGTGATACCGAGATTAGTCACACCGTACCCAATTTTATCGTCGCCAAAGAAATGTTACTTCTAGTCTTTTTTTAAAGGATCACGCTCGATGCGTGACGAGTCATTTTTTGCAACACTGCAATATTTGCAATGGTTGCAACATTCGCAACCATTGTGATTTCTAAGCTCATTAATTTATGCTTGAATCCGAGCAGTTCTGATTGCGAAGTTTTAATACTGTACTTGCTTACATTTTCGCAAAAGGGCTGTTGCCTTTTGTCGTTCAAATAAAGACGTTTTCTCGTACGCGTGACTATTTTTGGCTAATTGAAGGGCCTTTGGCTGAAGTTGACTAGTTTTTTGCTAGTTTTTCTCATTTTTGGCATTTTTTTTGTTGTTTCAACCTGGCAACCCTGAGATGTGTCGATGTGTATGTGTCCTTGATTACTGAAATGTCCCGAACTTCTTGTTTCTTGTACATAGACTAAATATTTTTTTTCTAAACAGCAATGTTATCTTTCGACCAACGTGGTCATTGTTGGCGTTCTTGTTTGCCTGCGCTCCCGATCAATACTAATCCTTTCCGTATCTAACCTGTGTTGTTCTCAAATCCGTCACCACAGTTATATGTATAACATATGCACATGTTTAATTTTCACAGTGTTCTTTCTAGGCTATGTCACATCTTAGTCGTGTATAACAAAGAATGTTTTGTTCACCATAAGCTAGTGAAGTTTCACGTTGTACGGAGCCGTCCTCTTCTACCCTGAACACCGTGCCGTGCCGTGCAGCACAGGCACTCCCCGGAGCGACTTTGCCAGGCCAACGCCTCCTAGATTTCCCGTGCCTGTCGGATTATCGCAGGGTATGTAGCGTAAATATCGCAATGCCTTTGCTCCAGGCAACCAGCTGCGCCTGAAGTATACGATCACCCATAGTTTAAAACACGACATGGAGCAGAAGTGGTGTGCTTTCAAAATCTCACTTTTCACGGCTTGTCACATAACAGTCAACTCCGAGTACGAACTTTCCGGTATCCTCAATGGTGAATTCCGGCAATACATTGCGCGGCCCCGGATGAAGTGTGCTGCCTTAATAACGAAAGTGATCGCGCCATATTTCACAGAAACTTTGGCACGTGACCTCAGCAGAAAGTCGTTTTTCATTTTGGTCGACGACCAATGATAAGATATCGCGGTCACTTGGGAAGCGGCGGTCGTCGGAACTACGGTGGTGGCGTTACTCAAGTAGGGGTGTTTCAAATGGGTTTTTACGTTTTTGGAGCTTATATGCAACAAAAATAACGTAAAAAAGTTTTGAAAGGCCTAAAAGTAATAAATAATCCTACGTAAGTGACGCTGTCATTCAGCAAGTACCTTTTTTAATAGGAGGCATCCTCTAAAATTAGTAGCAAACGTCAAAATTGCCGATCTCAAAGGCTAAGTACAAAAACCTTTATTCCTACGTAGGCAGCGCCGCCATAGAAGACCGGCGTTTCGCGCTCATTCGGCAGGCACAAGAAATCTAGGAGGCGTTGGCCAGGCGCTTCGAGAACTAGCGCGCAAGCGCAATGAAAGCGGTAGGTGGGGCCCTCACCGTGTCGTCTGCTAGAGCATGGCCACTCGACCAAATTGCGCCTGCTTTGCGGTGAAGCAAGCATCACTCTTGTTATGTGCGCACGCAAATTGAGAAGCCGGCGCAGTTCTCGAGAAGCAAAGTGACTGTACCTTTTCTGCAAGTGATCGTACAAGTAATAAAACTTGCCCCCATACATAAGCAAAACTTTCAAGCCGCGCTGCCACAACTAAGTCATTCGGAGGTACAGAAAGAACATTGCCACAGCTCACACGACTTTTTTGATCAGCCCAAAGTTGGGTGCTGTAAAAAAAACACAGTAAAAATATAACCGGGTGTAAGATGTCAGGTATTAAGTGTGAACGCTGTTGCAATGCACCGGCTGCAATACACTGCATTTGAAAGAACTCAGAAAAGTGCATAAATATGATTTACTCTCACCTGGTTAAGAAATGAAAAAAAAAATTTTGCTCAAGCTCATTTGAAAGTAAAAATAATATGTTGGGACATTCATAAATGTCTTTTCACTTAGCTCAACTTCTTAATTTAGATAAGTAGATTATTTAAAAGTGGGTTGCATTACCATGAGCCTCGATCTCCGCCCTCATACTATCCTGAAGAGACGCACACAAGGCGTCGGATGTCTGAACGTTCGCCCTGGCTTCTTCCCAGCAGTCTTGTACTGCTGACCACAGGTTGTCCGAAGACAAGCCATGTAGGCGGCAGGAGCACAACGCTGCCTTCATGTTTCCCCAAATGTTCTCAATAATGTTAATATCTGGGGATTGTGGTGGCCATTCCAGCACGGTAACTCCACGCTCTTGTAAGAAAGAGGAAATTAGCTTGGACGTCTGTACTTGGAAGCGGTTTTGTTGAAGGATGAAGTCTCCATCTAAAAACGCTTCCGCCAAAAGAAATGACAACGCCACACCGTCCAGAATGATGCAGTAGCTCTCAGCCGTGAAACAGCCATGTACCCTGACGAGAGGACCAAGGCCATGCTCTGCAATTGCCCCCCAAACAGTCACTGAACTTGGGTCTCTGGCGGCTACTCGCTGTGTGTATCACGGAATATTCCTGCAGGAAATTAACAAATATAGTTTATTAACGGACCGAGTTGGCTTCGTGATACTGCAACATTTAAACACGGAAAATAGTAGCGCGACTGCTAATCTGCCATTCCCTTAATACAAGTTGGTATTCATCCCATTTCTGCTTGTTCTGATGTTGTCTTTCTTGGCATACATTTTGACCCATGCCTTACCTTTCGCAGTCACTTTAACCATCATAAGCAGAAGACGGCGTTTGGTATCCGCGCGTTAATCAAAGCTCGCCTTTTCTTTTCCCGTGAAGCTCTACTGGCGCTGTATTTTGCGTTCATTCATAGTCATATTACATACGGTGTAGTCTCATGGGGCAACACTTATGCTTGTCAATTATCATCAATACAGCACATTCAAAATCAGTCAATCCGCATTGTCACTTCTAGTTCTTCGCAATTCAACGCCTACACATTACTACGCTCTTAGAATATCGTGCCAGTAAATCTTTTGTTCCGGTCAAATCTTGCTACCTTATTCCACAAACTGCTGTATAATCAACTCGAATTCCCATTTATTACATCTGATCTTTTGGAGAATAATAATGTGACCAGGTTTGCAGCTGATAAAAATTTCCTGTTACCCCCCGCTCATACTAATTATGGGCAAAAAACTTCCGCTTTCAGTGTGATATCCTTTTGGAATGCGTTACCTTCTAGCATTAAGCGTTGGACTTCAATTCCTTTGTTCAAAAAGTCCGTCAAAAATCATTTTCTCGAATAACCTTACTTGTGATCGTTTACCTGTTTGACTCGTTTGTTCCTCTTTTTTTTATACCATGTTGCGTGTTTTGGCTTGATTTGTGATATAAAAGTGCATTTTGATGTCCGTATATTGTATGAATTTTCTGTTGCTCTGTATAAATTTTACTGTCAATTTGTATCGACAAACCGAGGGTCCCACTAAAGTCTCTGGCTTTGGGACCCTCGTCTGTATATCTTAGAGTTCGTACCTTGCATGTTTTTGGAAATAATGAAACTTGCAACTTGACAAAGTACCGACCAAGCCAATGATAGGCGATTTTTTTGTGGTTGCCTTGGTGACATTCGGCACGGGGGCCATACAATCGTGGTAGCTACTCATATTTTAATTCTGTCATGTGTATAACGAAAGAGACTCCGAAGGCAAAATGATGTTCCCATAAAAATAGAGACAGTTAGCGTTGACAGATTAGGCCTGAGGTGCCTTATTCGCCGAGAAGTCAGCCTACGGGTCTTCTACAGAGGTTTTAGGGCGTGTGTCCCAAAATCTGTGAGTCACACGTGCATCCACTTTAAAACTGTAAGTCGCCTGAGTTGAAATAGGGTTACGAAGGATTTTCAACATAAACTTGCCTAATATACATACACTTTTCATCATGCATACCAAAAAAAGCACGTGGATTAGATAAGATTATTTAATGTTCCAGATAACGAAAGTTAGGGGGGCGGTTCTCAGTGTCTAATAAACTCTAATGATAAAGCTTCCTGTTAAGTATCACTCACACCTTGCATTATTAACTAACCGAAAGAAGATTTTGACAATGTTTAGCTGCTAACTTGGAATCAATAAAGTATTACCACTAACTGCACAGTAATATCACAGGCAACTAGTGCTGCTAAAAGCAGCGGCCGAAATTCACACAAACACGACTGCTTGTCAGTGAAAGATTAAAAGCACTGCTTTACATAGCTCGTGTTCATGGACCGCCTAACACAAGTTCTCTGATCCCACCGAGTCGTGAACGTGGACTGGTCCATGAATACCATACGTTTCCAGTCAGATGCAGACCAGTGGGCATGATATTCAGCAAACTGGAGCCGCTTATCCTTGTTTTAAACTCACATGGCTGCCTTCCTGACAGCCGTTCGGCTGGGCCTGCTTCGTAGAGACGGCGCTTCACGGTTGTAGCCGAAATGTGGTTGAGTCCGAGGTCAGCCTGTACTCTCGGACTGTAGTTTTCGGCTGTTCCGCTATGGCTGGCACAATTTGCAAGTCTTCATCCTTTGGAGTCACCCTACGATGACGTTGCCAAGGGGCGTCTCCAACGCTTCCTTCACACCTGTACGCTTGAATGATTCGGTTGACAATTGCAAGAGAATGGTTTGTCAAGGCAGTTATAGCACATTGAGAATATTCTCTCAGGCATAAATCTACGATGCATTGTCTTTCGCCTTCCGGCACTTTCAGCGTGGTCCTTCAATCGGGGCGCAATACTGGAATGAACGAACATATGCAGCCATTTTTTCACACGACGATAAAAAAGGAAAGTTTGACGGCACTACGAATTTAATGATCACAAGAAATTACCTCAGTGGGCTAACATTTCAAGCCAAAAACACACGAAGCGATAAGTGGGCCTTGTGTTGCCCAGAGACAAGAAAAAAAACGAAGCTTTATTTTGCAGCTACTCGGAGGAGTAAAAATTTGTGATCGAAACTTGTTTCGTGCACTGACGAGTTCCACTGAAAACTTGATTGGAACGTTTCTTAATTTGTATGCATGAATGGCACGAACAAACACGGCTGCCGGTAATCAGTGATTAAGGGTGAAATATTGGCGAGTTAAATTCGGTAGCACATGAGAGCAGCGCTATATGTAGCACAAATGTTATAAAATCAGTTCTCTAAAAATAACGGACCAGTGACATTCTTTTGTTTACAGGTGAATAAGTAATCAAAGTTTTTTCAACATTGCAAGATGTTGTGTGAGGCCTTACAGAATACATTCATCACCAATTTTGCCGCGCTCAACTTTGCGCTGATCAAAAACAGTCGTGTGGATGGCGAGATATCATTTCTGTTACACTGAATAGCTTAGTTGTGACAGTGCCAGCGCTGCTTGAAAGTTTTGCTTATGTTTGAGCGAAGTTTATCACTTGTGCGATTGCTTGCAAAAAAGCCAAAGTCTCTGCAATTTTCGAGAACCGCACCAACTTCTCGATTTGAGGGCGCACATAACTAGAGCGATGCTTGCTTCACCTCAAAGCAGGCGCAGTTTGGTTGGGTGGCCGCGCTCTAGCAGACGACGCGGCGAAGATCGTGCCTACAGCTGGAATTGCTACATCTGGAAAAGCACGTAATGGATGGCCTTGTTTGCCCTGCAAGCGAGTATTTCGAACCTGTCGCACGTGTGTAAGCACGTGAGTCCGAGCAAAATTAAGAATGCTGTGGCGTTACTGCTCATAGTTTTGTTTTGTCTCTGCCGCTGAGGTAAGCGACTTGAACAAAATAGAATCAGATCAGGCATGATCTCTGCAGATTGTGTGCGTAGTGCTAATTTTTACACGGCTGGTCCGGTTTGTTTATTATTTAATCGATATGGCTTTTCTGAGAAATGCATGTAACATAATACCACCCATTTTACAGCAACACTCCGCCATTGGTCCCGGATTAATGGCACATGCAGATACATCAGCTGCAGCAAGAAACTTCGGGACATGAAAGTCGAGCGGAGCAAGCTTTGCACTGCATGCGCAACCACAGTGCTGGTTCAAGTCAGCTGCAGCAGCAGTCGGCACGGTGTGCCATTTTTGTTTTTCTTTGTAATACCAATAAATCAGGATAATTTTCTACACGCAACATTCAGTCCTTTGCAGTGTTTGATATCCTTAGAATAATAAATGTTTCCCCGTTCAAGACTATTTCAACTAGCTAGAGCCCCTGCACATTTTGGCACTAATGAGGAATCGGGCCGGTTCCCAACTGAGAATATTTCAGAATTCCCTATTGGGAATGCATTACCAACTAGTCCCAGTAGCCAAGTGGGAATCAACAACTGGTCCCGAATCCATTCCCAACTGGTCCCAGTAGGCAACAGGGAGTTGCCAACAGGGAATGCATTTCCAACTGGAAATGTGTTCCTTGAACCAGTTGAACTGGGACCAGTTGAAACCAGCTGAATTCCTGGTTACAAATTTTCACCTGAATAGGTTAATTTCGTTATGACTGCAGGTATTTACTCACCATTTTTTCTTAAATATGAAACAGAACATCACGAGCTTTGGTCGTTGCACATTTGCGCATATGTTTTCTTAATTACCAGTATTAATGGCTATGTTACTGAGTTACTCTCGTTATGATCATGCCCTGAATTTTATGCTACTGACCTCTCTGAAGTGAACCGTGGTGAAAACATCGAGCTACGTCCACACACGCACACATACACGTTCACACGTACACGCACGCACACAAACACACATGCACACACATGCGCACGAGCTCGTTTTGTGCAGCTTTTACTCTCAGATGCTGTAGCCTCGCACGTGAAAAGGCAGAATTACGCTCTTGTGCTGCCCTCTGCCTAGCAGTAGCGCAATCAAAGAATCTTGGCGCGAATTTTAAACTACTATTGTGGTGCTTACCATGTAAAAAATTTTGCAAATGACAAGAACTTTAGTGTCTATCTGCGTATCCGTCTATCTGTCTAGCCACTATAATGTCTGGATGCTCTCGTGATAACCCCTGAACTTGGCATGTGCCAAATCTAATATGGGAGGGTAATATGGTTCAACGAATATGACGAGCTGATCAAGATATGAATAGAGTCACAATCCCGTCGCTTACGTCGTCAAACACTTCTCACCAGGCAGTGGCACATACCCGAGGGCGGGTATGTGCCACTGGTATGCCGGTACGTGCCACGGAAGATTGACACTTAGTATCTGCCAAGAAATGGTGACGTCACACAACGGTTATTTTAAAGCGTGCTTGTCAAGAGAAACCTGACATCGGCAGTGTTGACCCGACGAATGCAAAGAATGTACGTCAGGATCCCAGCAGTAATCGAGCCCGAGCAGTCTGCGCAGCGATCATGTATTCAGGTCTCAGAACATTTCAAAAAATAGATCCTAATGTTCATAACACTTCAGCTGCGGTTGCAGTGCTGACTATCCAATTTTATAAACATTACATACTACTATAATACAGCCGTCATGTCAGGTTAACATGAACTGTACTTAGGTGCCGTCCGCTGAAAATGATTGACGAAGCAGTGTCCAGGGCTATACCATACTCGCGAACACCATCGCTTCATATCAGCTTATCGCTGCTAGTTTTCTCAGTACTGATGTTTTTGCTGGCATCGTTGCACAAGGGAAGACAACTGGTTATGTAAACATCAGAGACTTTTGCACATATATCTGTGCATGTAACATTTGTACGCATATTTAGCGTCATTTCATAACGAGTCACTCTGTATAAAAAATTAAAACGCGGTCACTTTGCCTCCGAATGCTTCGCATAACGTCGATTCCAAGGTACGTGGGAACTGCCGAATATTTTGTTCTTTATTGCTCTCCCGCTCAACTGTCTGTCACTTAAGCAGTTCGCAGTCAGAGCCCGTTGAGTGTAGCGCCTTGACTTGAGAGAAGGGACAGCCATAGTCAGGTTGACGAGATGTAACGGTAAAAGCTGCACGAAACAGGTGTGCTTATGTGCGCATGCACTACATGCGTTCTGGTCAGGCAAAGACCTACTACTAGTTCATAATGTGGTGTCAGAAGTGAGGGGCTAAATGAACTGCCAAGTCTATTTTCACTGTCAACACACACCGCGAGAATCCCGGCTGTGGTGGCCGCAATTTCAATACAGACAAAAATCCTAGAGCCCTGTCTACTTAAATTTAGGTGCACCTTAAAGAACCCCAGGTGGGGGATAATTACGGCGTCTCGCTAATCACATCGTGGCTTCAGGACGTCAAACCCCCGTATAAAAATATTCCTGTTGCTAGTTTTCACAATGGCGTTTCTTGCATCAATTTCACGTTCAGTTGCGCAGAAAGCGACTAAAGCACCCCTACTTTACTTAAAGTCAACAAACCTTAGTGAGCGCCTGTAGACTGTGTGTGCTCCCCCGAGTGTGCTCTTGACTGTGTGCACCTTCTTAACTCTCTACAACCTCTTTTCTCCCCTTCATCCCTTCCCTAGTGCAGGGTAGCAAACCAGATGTGGGTCTGGTTAACCTCCCTACCTTTCCTTGCATCTTCATCTCTCTTTCTCGCCTTCTTCGTCAAGTCAGACCCTCGCGGCAACGGGAATGGAAAAGAAAGAAACGTTATTGCTTTATGAACGGGTCCTTAAAAACTACAGTCATGATGATGACACCAGGAGATGAATGCAGAACAAGAACCCCTGATAAAATACCGAAGGGTAATCTTCATGGACCGAAGCCAAAGCTCAACAATATTCGGTCTTGTTCGCTTTAGCAGAATCTTCGTTCAGCGCAATTTTTAGAAGCAGTTAATAAGAGCACCAGGTGCTACGAATGTTGAGGCGCAGTGACGGTAGATTGTCACTTGACCAGGGGTCTCAAACACATGGTCCTGTTGCTCGCGGCTTCACAGGTAAAGTAGTCTTGGGACTTTACTGAATGGTTCTCGCATTATTTTCTCGTCTATTCGGATTCATTGCACTCTGCAAGTTGGGGTAAGCTGCAGGGAACTAATTAACAGCCTTTACGTTTCACTGCTGTGCATTCGTTATCTCATTCACCCTCTGAGCGCAGTTCTCACGCGCAAGTATAGAACTTGTCCAGCGTCGAAGCAGCAGTGATAGTACCTATAATGTGACTGCCCGCCGCATCCAGCGGGCGCGTGCCGCGGGTTTCACAAGCGGCTGATCTCAATACAAAGTATCCTGAACCAAGCCACCTGGCTGCGCATTTGTTGTTGTGTAATGGCTGTTTTGTGATTATATTGCGTACAGATATTTTTGGACAACTTATATCCGATTTTCCGCAAATAACGAACGACGTGGCCACTAGGCTGACTTTGTCAACTGTGATGCGTTACAACTTGTTTGCGAATGAAGTAATGCAGCGTTTTATCATTTTTTTTGTTTTTTACGCAGATTGATAGATGGTTAGGTTCCTGACTTCAATCAGAGGGATTATAAAAAAAATTGAAAATGACCTTTTCGAGAAAAATATTTCATAAACTTCGGTGTTTTAGGTGAGTTACTTACGTTTCATCACCATTATGAGGCAAAACGAAGAGCGATGAGACCAGAAAAGCTACTTCGAAAGAAAGCGAAAGTATCAAAGAAAACGTGCACCGACTTTCATTATCCTCAGTGTATGTTGTTTGAAGCAGCAAACTCCCGAATCACAGGTATTTCGCGGGGTCTGTTACACCAGAGTCCTTCTGGTTATACTTAGGATATATTTTCTGAAAAGTTGTCCATTAAATGGGCCCTGAAATACTTTTCCATGTAACCATAGAAACAATTCACTGGAAAAGCGTATTGCCTCACAAATTCAACGCCGCGAAAATTTTAGGAATCCGTCCACTAAGAGCGGAGTTACAAAGATTTGTCACACGCTGCAATTGCATTCTCTCTTCTCTCGTCCCGACTACACCGCTGGAACTTAGCAAGGAGGAATAGGAGGGGCAGACAAAAACGTCACGTGCGCGTCGTGACCTTGAACACTTTTTTTCTTCTTTTTCTTCAAATGCGCGGCTTTTTCAGCGTGATTGCGCGTGCACGCGTGGACAAGTAGCATCCTCCCGCGGCGATCTTTGTAACGAGCGAGCGCGCCATGTTCAAATCAGCCAATTACTGATACATAGGCTTGCACGTGTGATTTTTGGCATACTCCATGATTTTTCGAGAGAAGAGGAAGCAATTTTCAGCTGACTTTGATAATTTATCGTGCATTCCAGGCCGTGTGCTCCACTATACAATTTGGCTCGCATGTTGTCGGGAGCCTCTACTATTGATCGGCAGCGTTTTCTTACCATACTCAAAAAGTGTTGCAAGGCCTCTTTAGGTAAAAAGAAAAACTATTTGACTCAAAAGATTCTTTATCACTTGTTCTCCGAGGGGAACAAACACTATTAGTAATCATGAGTGCATCGTTTTCTTTTTTTTTCTTAGGTGCGCTCGAAGTTCAGAAATCGTGAAATTGGTTGAATAGCCTATTTCGCAGCCAAAAATATATAAATTTTTTTCGGGCGAAAATTTTTGTTCGAATAACTAACTTCGAAACCCCAGCTCTGAGTGTTGCCTTGGCCAACAGTAAAACGTTTCATCACAATCAGGAATGGTGACCCGGACATTGTGTTTAATCTTTATTGGACATATCATGCAGCGGCTGCACCTTCCCTTCTGCACGTGAAACGCTGTGGGGGCCAGCGAGACTTCTTGCAATAGATTCGTGCACACTAAGACAGACTTACGGACGGACGGTGCGTCAGTCCGTCCGTTCGTTCGTTCTTGCTTCCGTTCTTTAATACGTCCGTCCGTGCGTCCATCCGACAGTCTGCCTGTCCGTCTGTCAGCCAAGCGATACGGAGTTTTTCGATTGACATCCTTGTTCGCGCTCACTGATTTGTATTAGTCGTGGGAAAACTAAACCTTATAACGCGTGACTGTGCCTCGCCTCTAGAAGCAGAAGTTCCACTTCATCTCCTGCATCCGAAAATGGCACAAATAGTCATGGTGAAGCCGGTACCGTGACCGAAAACCATATATCGCCGCTGTAACGCCTCCAGGCAGCTTCCAGGCAGCTGCCTTCTACTGCCAGCTACGCTTCCAGGCAGCTGCATATGTTGACAAACTTGGTGGTTCTCGGTTCTCTCGTTCTCGGATGTGATGTACATGCAACCACGTGCAAGAACCGATTGTTTTGTTTCCAGCGCTTCAATTATGTCGTTTCTTTCAAGAGCGCTGTTTCTGTCGGATTAAAAACTGACGGTCAGGTGAGACAAAGTTAAATGACGAACTTGAAATTCTGATATATTTGATGTTTCCTATGCTTTTTTTTAACCTTCATTTTAGTTACAAATATATGTTTATCAACTCTGCCTTCCTTTATTGATATGGTATTTCGCACTGCATAAAAGACGAACACTTGATATTGAGGCATCCGAGATTATCCGCCTGAAAAATGATGGCGTCAATATGGCTTTTTTGGAACTGAAGCAGAAATAAATGATGTACCTCAACCCGTAATGCAATATGTGTGATAGGTGCATGTTACCTCGGCATTTCTGGTCATTTGAATTGCATTGTCTAAAAATTTTTGTGATTAATTTTTGTAAACCTTTTTTTGTAACAAAGAAACGCGATTGCATAAAAGCATCATGTGTCTGTCCAAGAAAATCAGTTGAAAGTTTGCCCTTGTGTCCGCCTATTCCTTCATCTCAAGTGTTCGTCTTTTAAGCTGTACGCTATAACGTAACAATCAATAGCTACCAGCTCACCCAAGCAAGCATTCTTCGCCACCCTTGTTGCTTGTCATGAATTTGTCTCACTTTGTTGATGAAGAGAAGAGAGGGCAGACATCACTTAAGATTGAGGATACTAATCTAAAATCTTTTCTTTATCTGACTTTGCTCAACTATAAATTCAACAGAAAACGCATATATTTTGTCTTCCAGGCACACGTCATTGTCAGTGCCCAAATGGCAAAAGAAAAAAAAAAGAGCGAACACATCCAACTTGTCTAGGAAGCAGTCATGGACATCTCATTACGATCAACACACAGAAATGACATTAAAAAAAAAACACCACACACACAAGAACGGTCATGACACAAGCGATGGTCTCGTGTTTGTTGTGTTTTTTCTTTTTTGTACGCAGATTACGATGAGTACGTTCCAACTAGCCTAATTTGCTACTTTAGCATTTATGGAGCCAGTTCAATATTAACGCCACAGAGAAGAAAAAGTTTTAATACTCCCACTGGATTTTCGCGCATTTTTGTTTTTTCATGGAGAGAAAAAAAGCATCATGGGTCAAGAATAGTTGACAATGTCGGAGTCAAAGCCACCTTCGCGCGTAGCTTTACCGGGTGCTCTAGTGACGCGCCATCTGTTTCGCCACCCTCCCAAGCCGCGTCAGTTGCGCGCAAAATTCTTAGCGCATGAGTCACTTTTTTTGAACACTCGCGCTTTCCGCCCGTTTCTTCTGAAGCGCAATAGATGGCGCCACATCTCTCGGCCAACTTTTTTTCTCGTAGTTAACCAAAGCAGTCATGGCGAAGTTGTGACGGTGTTCACGACGTTCCCGGTGGATGTATCGCACGTTCTCTGGTGTTTCTCGGGATTCTGTGCCGCTATGTGCTAAATGGCAGAACGGAAATTCACGCGAGGTCTCAGCAAGCCGGGGACTGCGGCTCAAGCCCGCGAAACTGTTTCGCAAGCGGTCAGGGAGTCGACCGAACTGGTGAGTACGACCCCCTGCATGCCCAGTCTCGGATTGCTCCCCGCGCATTGCCGCCGCCCGTGCCTCTCAGATGTTCTGTCTCTCGGCGCGTCCCGTCGTTGCCGAGGTTAGGCTTAGATCTCGTTTGAATCTTACGGTTCGGTCGCGCTCGACACTGCATGCTTCTCATTTGATGCTCGGCACGAGATTCGACAAGCGTCATGACAGCGCGTTTTCGTCCTCCCAGAATGAATGGGTTCGGCTTGTAGGACGGTGCCTGCCACTCTTCCTTTCGTTCACCGCGCAGAGATTCGCGGCTGTGTTTCGATTTATTTTTCGTAGCGCCGCCGCTGTATATCATGCTGCACGGAACACGGAAACACGCCAGTCTTGGCGGCGTGCTGGGAGGGCGGTGGTAAATCTTTCGTTTCGTTGTGAGAACTTCTTCGTCGGTTGCGCCGATGATTTACGTCACGCGGCGGCGCGCGCTCGCGGGAATTCCTTTTCGTGAGCCGTCGAAACGCGCGTGGTGCGTCAAGGGTGGAATCTCGTGAGAACACCGCGTAGCCGTTTATGATCAGCCGGCACCGGTTTCGAGGGGGGGAAGCATGGAGGTTGCGGGCGCGCCAAGTCCGACGCGTCCTTGACTTGGCAGCCCGGTTGGGGCGCCGACGATAAAAAAGACCGACGAGTCTTTTCGCAGCTGCGTCGAGCGCGCGGTTCCGACTCGCGGCGTGTGCGGCATTCCTGGAGCCTGGGGCGTGTAAACAACGCCACGCTCGCGCGGAAGCCGCAGCTTCCTCGCAGTGCCGCTGTGCGTGCGATCGCGAATTCCGCGTCGTTAGATCAAGGCTGGTATTCCCACGCACGCTGCCTGTGCTGGTGCGCCCGGTCCTGTGCCGTGCGAAGTGTCACTGACCGGATATCCCGCGGCGCTCCCCGCTCGATCAGTTGCCCTATCACGTCTGCATGTCGAAGTTTCGAGTGTCGTAGGTTGCGTCGCTGCTTTTGTCCCTTTCCAGGTTCTGACATCGCCATTTTCCGCTGCACGCCGCGCGAAATGTAGTACGAGTTAAGAATTTTACTCGTGAGAGAGGATGTGGGCATACAGTCATACGGCAGTGACTGGTGGTGTTGCATTGCTTGCCTGAAATTTCCACCTGTACTTAAGCGACACTCGCGCTGACCTCTGGCTGCTATTCGCTTGTCGCGTCATCTCTGCCTATCAGTTTCGTTCAAGTACATCTACTGCTGTGTTTTGACCTGTTTTTGTGCAATCTGTTGCGTCTGATTCAAAGCGGGTATAAGCAACACAGCGCAAAATGAACGAGGACTAAGAAAGGGTGAACCGTTGCCAACCTGTCCAGTTTTTAATTACGTTTGTTGTTGCCTCCGACTTCATTAAGAAGAATTTAGCTGGTGGTCTTTCTCGCGATGTTTCGTTCCAGCCCGTATCACATGACTTGCACACTGCAGAATAGCGTCAATTTCTGCAGATCACTTCAAACTTTATTCCATTAACGGGGCTCACACAATCGCAATACCGCCGACGCGAGCTTGGTGGTTTCATTTCACAGCTGCGCTTGTTCCTTCAGTCACCGGCCTTGCCTGTGGGCCCGCACTGATCGCTTGCGAAGCCCAGATAATATCGCAGTGTCACATTGAATGACGTTGTGAAGCCGGCGTCTGGCATGCCCGATTGTCAATTGTGTTGGATGGGGGAGGGGGGGGGGTAGCCCGCGAATGGCATTGTAAATGATAACTGGTGATTGCCATGGACAATGACATAGGGGATATTGTTCTTCGCGGCCATCGTTATCATTCCTGTTTTACCGGCACTGACTCGAGCGTGCGCCCAAATGCTGGAAGTGATATTATACCGCCAACTTATCGCTATTGTTCTTTGACGTTTCACTTGCGCCCATGGCTGCGACTAAATAATGAATAAGATGTTTTGTCGTCATGACATGACAATCGCGCTTGGATCTTTATGATGCAAATGAGCTTTTTCAGGTGGCTTGGTAATACGCCCGCTAATTCCCTAAAAAAAAAAGACTGCACTTAATCAAACCAGGCCTTAGCGTATGACATGACAGCGAGGAGAACATGATTTCAATTTGTGTTCGCTAGGGTGTCTGTTTTTTTTATAGTTGAATGTAAGTACGTACGGGGGTTCACGTAAGTCTTCTCAGTAGTTGTACTTATACTCAACCGATTCTGTTGCGAGGTAAAGCAATGTGATCTAGATGAGGTTTCTTAATTGTAAGGAGTACGACCATCAAGACGTATCTTTTTGCTCATAAGTATGCATAACGTCAGCTTAGGATTTACTGGAACTCGAGTCGTCTGCCTATTGCGAATGACTATTTAGAAACAGGCATGACTCGGTATCCTCCATCGAAAAGTTTCAAAAGTATTAAATGACAAAACTGACACGGTAATAATGATTTGTCGACCGTATCGTTAAAGTTACAGCGTCATTTGGTGCAAACTGAATGCTTCGAGCTATTTCTGAAATGAAGGAAGGTAACCCATAATCGTGAGTGTAGAGAAAAGAGAAGAAAGCAAGGCAGGGAGGTATGTTCCTATCATACTACAAAAGGTATTGTGCAGAGCTTTCATTGTAATGGCCGAGTGAAGAAATGATTGAGTGCGACATTTGATTACGCGTAATAATTCAATAATTACGTAGTAATGCTCTCTGATAAGTTGTGTGTAAGGCCTTTCGAAGTAGCGAAATGAGGACGCACATGCAACCTTCCTCGAGATGTTACGAAGCCAAGGCACTGAACTTTACCAGTGTTACTCGAAGACTATAGGTCAACTAATTGTCGATCACAATGTCTCCGAGCAACGAACCGACGTTCGGGCCTCTGTTGAGGAGGCTGTAAAAACTCGCTGAGATTAGGGAGTCTGGCTAACTTGCCCAATGGCGGAAGGCTGTCGGCGGGTGAAGTTCCGAATCCCAACTCTAAACCGGAAGCATATTGGAAATTTAGCGTTCTACATACGTTCGGGAAAAGTTGACAAAGTCGACAGTTCGCGTGGCTAAGCTTTGAAAGGCCCTCGTTCTCGTTTACTGAAAACTTCCTGATGGATAAGCAAAAAATGTAGCGTTTTATAATAGGATGCCGAAGTCTTCGGTTCGTTGTGCTTGCGTTGTTGAAGTTTTACAACAGAGCTTCTCTTCCATTAACACAACTGCGAGACAATCGCGCTTGCATCTTTATGATGCAAATGAGCCTTTTGAGGTGGCTTGGTGATACGCCTGCTAGTTCCGTAAACAAACAAAAAGACTGCACTTAATCAAACCAGTGTTTAGCGTATACGACGTGTTCGCGGTGGTCATGATTGCGTACGCGAAACACTGCATGGTTACTTTGTTTGAAAACACTGGTACAAGCACACGCAACGAAAACACGCGCCTGTGACCGAATTACTTCTCGCCGCCCATCTGTGTGTGCCGGTGCCTAATGACGCCTACGTAATTAAGAGTTATTTAACGTCTTTCTGTTCACAGCTAAAAAAAAGGGGGGTATTTTGCTTCTCGCACTTCCGAAATTCAGGTTACCTTTTCAGGTCGCGTCGTCAGACTCCTACTAGAGAGCGAATGAATTGAATAAATCTACAACAGCCTATACATCGATATATATATATATATATATATATATATATATATATATATATGTGTATATATATATATATATAAAGGAATTTTTTCCTGTTTTGACACAATAATAATGAGATCTAACAGACAATAATGCCAAGGAATGTATAGGGGAAGTTATTATAGAACCAATGTAATGTAAATAAGAAGAAGGAAAAGTGGGTGAAAAGATAGCTTGCCGTGATAGCTTGTCGGTTCCTGCTCACGGCAAGTTATCTTTTCACCCACTTTTCTTTCTTCATATTTACATTGCAATTGGGTCTGATAACTTCCCTCAATACACTACTTGGCATTATTGTCTGTTATATATATATATATATATATATATATATATATATATATATATATATATATATATATATATATATTATAGCACAGTTGCACAGTTACTGTTCATACAAGGAGGGACAGACTTGGTCGCTGACCTCAGAGTTTAAAAAACCTCGCGGAACCGTGACAGGTGATTTCGAGCACGTAATTCCCACAACCGGCGATCCTCTGTGTGTATGTATGTGTACGTATTTATAGCCTGGATGAGAAACGTGGGCACGTATTCTCCTGGCTTCGCCACACGTACGGAAGGCTATAGGTTCTCGCTCGAGCCCCTCTGTGTTTATAGTACGGCGCCCTCAGCATCGCATTCCTGCACGCCACTCGGGCGTCGTGTTCCCGCTAGTCGGCGGTGCGTTCGATATCTCTCCTCCATGGCCCGACGAAACGAGTGTAATGAGGCCTTGCGGGATTATGGGAGGTCGGCCTCGAGGGTGGTAGCCTTCGGTTCGTTTTTGCCGCTGCGATCGCTCTGAGGCGTGTGTGTCGGAGAGGAGCCGCGCTTTGAGCGGAAAGACTGGCCCGACTGGAGCAGTCGTAGTAGTAGAGACGAATATACTAAGGCAGGGGAAAAAAAAATGTCGACCGTGTGCAGGGATCAGCTGGCGGTTCTCAGGCGTGTGCAGGAAAAGTTGATCGCTGACGCGAGGTAGGAAGGGGCGCGGTTTGATTAACCTAAATTTTCACCGATTGAAGCGCCTGAAGACATGAGAGGCGCGCAAATTTTCTCCTTGCTACAGTACCTCTTTCTGAGACACACATTCAAGCACGTACCCTGCAATTCACGGTTGTCATGGAGGTCAAGTTTTCTTCGTCTTAACCTTTGTGTGTGTTTAAGGCATGTGCCGCGTAGCTGGAACAATTAGACAAGATACGTTAAAAAAGTGCTGTTTTGGGGCAAATTCGGTTTTCTCCAGCTTTATTTTTTCTTCCCCTATTTCCCACCACGAAATGACCTACATGATACTTGGATGCATTTCGTCAAAGACTGCAGGATGGCCTTGTTGGTGATTCCTACAGAAACGCGCGTGCGTGTTAAGCGTATATCGATTTGCCTCGTACTGGATGCGCTAAACCTCTCTGCGTCTTTTATCGCTTGGTATATATGATTAAGTGAACTGATTCATTATTTACCCTCACCGTCTATTTAAACGTTTCCTCGTTGAACGAGCACCGTACTTATCTCCGTGACCTGCAACTTCACGTACCGATGTACTTTCGTCCACTAGAGAACCTTTAAGGTGTTTTCTACGTATTCAACGTTAAATGACATTCAGGTGCGTGTTCCGAATCGTGCTGCCCAGTGGAGTGGCATACTTCCCTCCTTTTTGAATGATCGCTGGACGAACACGTCCACGAGCTAGACATGGCATCTCGGCGCTAGTACATAGCTTGCTTCAAGGTCACATAGCGCATTTTTCCTCCCTTTTTTCTCTATTCGCCAACTCCCCTTCCACTTCGCGAAAGAGCTCGTTTGGTCGCCTTCTCGTGGATGGGACATCAGCAATTCCTAATGGATCTTCTACGAATGTCGCTCCGTCGCCAGGCCGGACTCCCATATATCTACACACGCGCGTATTGCGCCACCTCAGCGACGCATATGCCGCGTGGGTATAATCCACCTTCCGTTGCTAACCGGTTTAGGGCACCCGTTGCCGCCACGGCTTCTTTCTCCCTCTTTTCGCTGCTCGCATTTCCATCATTCGTCTGACGACGTCGTTGCGCAAAAGCGGAATCTTAGGGGAGGGGTGGTTGTGATTGTGCCCCCGAGAAATTGGCAATTATCATCGTCGCACCTTTACAAACATCCCATTTCTCAACCGTGTACTAGATGGAAATGTGGCGCTGCTGCAGTGTCTATGGGAGGTGAAACGTAAGACGCTTCGGCCAGTATGGGAATGGTGGGCAGTACACGGAGGAGGAGGTAAAACTTGGATTTGTCTAAGCTTGGTTCTATCGGCACCGTGTGAAATGCAGCCGCTTTGTCGCAACACGAAGTTTTGCAGAAGTTCAGCAGTCCCACGTTGCCACCTTTTAGGCGAAGCAATTCAGATCAGCTTAGGAGGTTCAAAACGATCCGTTCTTTTGTTAGAAAACTAAACCACAGCCGCAACGAAGACCAGGCCTGCGCGAGAAGCGCATCACAGTCACAGCATAAGCTGGAAGAGAGACATTTCCAGAGCTCGTTTTAAACTCCCTTTAGGCGATTATGCAAATACGCCTGCAAGGTACCCGCTCCCTCGATACTCAGTTATTGTAATCTTTGTGAAGTAGTCAAGTATACCCACTATGCCATTATTCGCCAGTCTGTGGACAACCGGGGTACCCGCTATACACCTTTTTGTAAGGCATCGTGGACAAATTGTTGATTCTGTGCAAGGTGATGACGAAGAATTATGACTAAGCCCTTTCTAATGGTTTGGAAGCATCGAACGACCAACTCGTTGCGCAATTCGATTTGAGTGATGCCATGGTTATCATTTTACACTTCTACCACGCTATACTATATATGTTATAGCGTTACCCCTATACTCGATTTGAAGCCTATGTAGGGTCAGCTTGCGAAGGCGTTCCAAGTACCGGCGTGGCTTTGTGGTAGTAAAATGGGCGGTCACAAGGAGGGTCCAGGTTTGAATGTCGTTCCATCCTGGATATTTTTACAGTGAGAGCTGTTATGAGATCACAACAAGGGCCGCGTGCGCCGTAGTTGTTTGCCGCCGCCGCCGGTGTCCGTAACCCCTATCGCAGGAAATAAAAAAAAAGAACTGAGCGAATAAAGACACCAAGGACGGGATTGGGTTTAAACGTGGGTCCCCTGCTTGCCAGCCCACTGAACCACGCCGGTGGTTGCAGCTGCGTCGCAGAATGACCCTATATAGTAGGCTTCATGTCAGGAAAGGAATCGCGTTAGTGTGAGTAATAAAGTGTTGTACAACAGCCAAGCAAAATCAAGCGTCAAACAATGCGAATTGTGTAAGGAGTGGGTCGGCGAATGCTCCATCCCATTACTAAAGCTTCAGGCATAATTCTTCTTTCTCGTCGGCCGCGCAGCATCAAAAAATGCACAAAATTACTTTAAGTTGTGTAGCGGGTGCCACGCTTCTCCAAAGAATGGCGAAGTATTGCATATAGTGAATCCCTAACCACTACACAAGAATTATGATGGTTTATGGTGTAGTGTGTACTCTGCAATTATGCGTGCAGCAGTTACCAAACGGGAGTTCGAAAAAGGCTAGGAAAGGCTCTTCCGGCTTTCGCTGTGACTGTGCTGCGCGTTGCACCAAGGCAAGGCCTTTTTTTATCATTTTGCGCGATAGCGGTTACGGACACCGGCGGCTGCGGTGTGCAACAACGGTGCCATAAACGGCCCTTGTTCTGTTCTCATAACAGGTTTCGCTGTAAAAAACCGTCATGTCGGGCAAGGAATCGCGTACACATGGAGCTTTTTTTGGCAGTTTTTTTCTGGCGCCGTCCATTATATATAATCACACACACACACACACACACACACACACACACACACACACACACACACACACACGTATTAAGTTTATTAATTACGTGTAATTAATGACCGAAACACGTTAAGCTGCTTGCATACCAAGCATATATTAGAACTAGACTGTGGAGTACGCCTGCGTGGTTTGAAGCCCTCACCAAAAACACTGATTGATATGTAGGGTTTAACGTCCCAAAACCACTTCATGATTATGAGAGACGCCGTAGTGGAGGGCTCCGGAAATTTCGACCACCTGGGGTTCTTTAACGTGCACCGAAATCTGAGCACACGGGCCTACAACATTTCCGCCTCCATCGGAAATGCAGCCGCCGCAGCCGGGATTTGATCCCGCGACCTGCGGGTCAGCAGCCGAGTACCTTAGCCACTAGACCACCGCGGCGGGGCTCACCAAAAACACTTAGTTACCAAATTAGAACGTATTCAGAGGCGTGCAGTATGGTTTGTGCGCTCTTGATATAGAAGGCGGGATTCAGTATACTGACATGCTCAATTCATGCAATTTTGAACCATTGGAAACCTAAACGTTACATGGTATAATGCAGGGGATATAAAAAAAATGACCAAAGACGAGTACATACGCCTTCCCGGAAAACGTAGCGCTAGATTGAATCATGATGCCCCCATTAAACCTTTCAACGCTCGCACTCATATCTTTCGGTGGTCATTTTTTCCGGATGCTATAGAAGAATGGAATCGTTTACCCCATCATGTCGTTAATAGTACCGATGTGCAATCTTTTGACAGAGAAAGTGATGCTTATTTTGATCATGGTTGAACTACTGCCAATTTTTTTTTTCTTGTGTGCATTGCTATGAGTGCCAGTTGTTTTGGTTTTCTTGTTTGTACTTACTATTGTACTCCTTCCCTGTTATGACCCTCAAGCGAGGGTTGACAGTATTATTAAATAAAAAAATAAAAGAGGAGCATAAGTGTAAGGTTCACAGCATCGTTAAGTTCAGATTTCTATATGAGGCCGTGCTATACGAATTGGTCTCAGTCTGCTGCTTTGCGATCTGTCGCATGGGGAACTGTACCATAATTCTATGCGATGAGATCGCGGTGCTTAACAATTTCCAATAAGACGTTCCCCCCCCCCCCCTTTTTTTTTTATACCAGAGGGAAAGGCGATGTGGGACGGTATTAAGGACTGAATTTTGCAAATTTAGCCGGCATTTGCGCCGACCGATCGATACATTATACCGGGTGCGGTATAATTTGACGCACGCGTGGCAGTAAGAATGCGTATATAGTGCCAAATGTAGCAGAGAGGTCGCGGCGGCGTGGAATGGGGCGATACAGCCGCCCGACGGATAGGGTCGCGATGTGCAAATTATGCAGTTCATTTGGTTTCGGAACGATAATGTCGCGATTCTACTTTGATTCTGCATCATCTTTCACACACTTCGCCGGTGTTTCGTTTGGCGCCCCTTCTAAACACCTTCTAAACAAAGCCAGTATCGACCAATCTGAGCGGGACATCATGGGATGGGAATGTGTGTGAGAAAAATGGAATCCGCATAGCCCGAGAAGAGGCGGATTTTGGAGCCATATTATATGCCGACCACGCCTTGCCCGTCAACAACAGACAAACGAGCAAACAAAAACTCCCCGCGCCCAAGCGTTTTCTCACAGATGGATAACCATCGAAGCTGAAACGTGAGGCTTCAGTGTTTGTACGCAGCTTTTCATGTGTCGAAGTGTCTTTTGATCTTTTTTTCGCCACGTTTACGAGATGCGTGCTTCAAAGGTTGCGTTTGGTGACGTTAGCTTCAATTATATGAAAAACACCTGAATGATTTTTAAGGGTTGTGATTCTTGGTGTCGAGGGTGTCATCGTTGCATATCTATATATGTTGACAGAAGCTTAACTATGGGACAATCATGAACATGACCCCAGGAGGTAGCGTGGCTATAGTTGTTTATGATAGCTACAGCTCACTGACGGACTCGCAAACTGCCGCAATTTTTCACCTTCTATCCATACGCACATTCTTGCTGTAAAACCCCTTATCCCAAAGTAGACAAAGTGCAGTTATGTGCGAACACATACGGTACAAGAACGCAAATTTCTGCATCTCGCCAGCTAGGAAACCGTTAGCTGCCTTAATAAAAATGTCTGCTACTACTATACTGAGTGAGTCTGCAAAAGAGAAACAAACCCGCATGTAGATACAGTGTTCCATTCTTCTATATATGAAAGAGAGGGGCATGAGAGGTGCGGCCGCTTTTTTTTTTTTTTTTTGCTCGCGGGCCTGGCAAGCCTGTTGTATGCTGTGTGCTAAGCGGTCGTGAAACAATTCGCACGAGAGCCTTTGACTTCCTCGACATGGTTTGGAAAAGGCGCGCGTGTCTGCATCCTCTCTGCGATCCGTGCGTGTCCGTTATGTGCCCGTGGCTATATATGACGACCGCGTGCTTCACCGCCGAATAATCGGCAGGCGCCTTCCTCGCGGACGAAGCGCGAAACTTCGTGGTTGCCCTCGAGCCTCTGGCTGTAACACCTATACACTAAAAATATCACCCGCCGCGGGGGAAGCCGAATCAAAACGACCTGGTTGTATGCGCGGTCGCGGGTTTTGTTTCGAATGACCCACGACGAAGTTATAAAGTCAGGTCAGTGTATATAGAGGAATGCTGGAGTATTTTGGGGTGGCACGTACGAGGCACCCAGCACGGTGTGGTCCGTATACAAATCTGAAAGGCCCTGAATGTCGCTAGCTCGTCCGTGTCACACGGGTATTTTCCTTCTCACTTGTCTTACTTATACATGCAGGGTGCCCCAGGTAACTTTAGCCAGAGTTTGAACATATGCCCACACGCGCAATTACGACGCGACCGAATGCATCTTCCTCGCCGTTGCCTGGAGTTCGTCGGACTATTTTTTGGGTTTAAAATATTGTTTAATCAGATCTGTTTAATTAACTAACTTTTGAAGCAACCAAGATGGATAAAAATTTTCAATGAGAAAGTTGTACATCGGTTAGAAAAACGTCTGATTAGACAGTTCTGAACTTTACATGTTTTAAGTATTAGCGTTTTTCTGCTAATTACAAATGCGCGCGAAATACATAAAAAATACCGCGGGACAAACCCGCTGGCGCCCCAGTGCGCACGATGATTCTAGTGCTCCCTAACGTTCCGCGTAAAGGGTAGATTACGAACGGCGACGCTGGCCACGCGGGGACAAAGCTCTGTGAGTCAGTGTCTTCATAAGCGTAGTGGCGAATTCTTGCGTGCATGTTGATATTCACTGTAAGTATGCCAATTATAAAACGAAGTTTCGTTGAAGCACTGCGTGTCGCGTCCGTATATATATATATATATATATATATATATATATATATATATATATATATATATATATATATATATATATATATAAAGAGAGAAAGAGCTTTTTCAAAGCAATTCGTGGTAGCTGAGATTTTCAACATAAATTCGTATTCATATGGAAATGTGACCGTGGTGTTTCTAATTTCTGGCATGATGTGCAGTGAATAAGAAAGAAGGTAGTTAGGGAACCTCGGTTTGTTTAAAAATTAACGAGGAAAGTAACATATTCCTGCCTGCGTTTGAAGCACTTCCTTCGTATGCGCCTCTTGCTGAGCATGTATGGCATGTGTATCAAGCTAAGGTTCGGGCTACTGTCGTGTTAAAGATTGCAATAAGATTCATCCAGCGGCCGTGGTATACGACTATGTGAAGAAAGACGTCCTATAGTTTAATAAAAGAAACATGGCTACTGTGTTTAGGAAAATTTGTTGTCACAGACGTGAATAATATTTCAACAGAACGTTTTCTTGTTAGATATACATTAACGATGATTACAAAACAGACTTCAATTTATATGAACATGTGTGACTAGAAAAAGTTCTTAACGATAGCACTTGGTACTGTGCTATAAGAATGTGTTTAGAAAAAAGTGGATAACGATTTAGAGTACTATAGGTACTCTATTATGGGAGGGTTTAAAGCCGTCATGTGGGCCTCACCCTTGTTGAGACCCGTTTTTCTCATAACTGAAGTTCTCATACGCGTTAGTCCTGGTTTTATTTAGTATGTCTTGCGTTGTTTTTGTAGTAACAACTTTAGTTTTTTTTACAAATACCCCTTTATGTCCTACGCGTTCTGCCTTTCTCTCAGACCTTCATTTCACTCATCATTTCAGCGTCCTTCTCTAAGCGTGTTGTTTGAGTTTGCGCTAAGTATACGGCCAAGGTCGTTCTTTTTCGAAGGCCCTGGTCGTTTATCTATTTTTTTCTTTTAAAGTCACAAACACATACGAGCTTCCCCGTCATTTCAGTGCGCGGATCGACCGCCGCGGTGGTCTAGTGGCTAAGGCATTCGGCTGCTGACCCGCAGGTCGCCGGATCAAATCCCGGCAGCGCCGTCTGCATTCTCGATGGAGGCGAAAATGCTGTAGGCCCGTGTGCTCAGATTTGGGTGACGTTAAAGAACCCAAAGTTGTCGAAATTTCCGGAGCCCTCCATTATGGTCTCTCATAATCATATGGTGGTATTAGGATGAATCAGATCAATAGGGAATTTTTGAATAACGTTTGCAGGTGTTGCGGGCGTTGCTTTAGTTGCGGGCGCCATATGAGTTCTAGAATAGCGTTTGCTCCCCGACCGCAAATCCAAATGCACGGAAGCTACACACAGCACTTTGCGGGCCGCACACTTCGCCCGTTATTTCATATTATCTGCGGCCAGGCCGCGAACTCGAACGCCGACTCGCGTTACGACGCATGCGCAGTGGCAGCGACCGCACCGTAGGAGCTTGCGGTACGCTATTTTGAAAATTCCTAATCACTCAGTGTGCGGATGATGTTCGTAATGCGTTGCACGATATGAATGAAGAATATATAGATCTAAGTGTCGGGGCGTGAAAGTGCGGTCAGTCTTGCAGTCCTTGTCCGATTGTTGTGCCGCCGCTGTTATGCCGCGCCTGCGCGAAAACCTCCTTCATAACCACATCCGCGAACGGCGGAGCGTGGCGGCATTGTGCATGGCCAACGCAACGCGTAGCTTTTGCCGCGTTATTGTGCGCGCTTTCCTTCCTTAATTTTGCACTGCGTTACAGCGCATGCAGCCAACGTCGGTGGTCGTGCACAAAGGGAGCGCTGAATACGAGCAAGCTCGCTTCTTCCGGCCTCGTCATCCGTTGGTCACTGAGTGGCCGGCGGCAATTGCGTCGAAATGAATTCCGCGGGGCAAGGCTTAACGACGCGCTGCGGTGAGCTATGCGCCGTTATGTTTGCTGCCCCTTTGTGTTTAAAGGGGGGCCGTCTGTGCATGCATGCGGTGGCTGGTGAAAGTGTATTGTGGATGCGTGTTCTCGGCGACCTTGTTTTCGGGAACTGACTGCCGTAGTTCACCGGTGGCTGCTGCTCAGTCACGCTTCATCATAGCTTTTCTTTCCTTTCTCTTCAGTCTTTACGCCATTCCTATGGAGAAGAAAAGCAAATGAAAGCGCTTCTCTTCAATTTCACGCAGTTCTTCTTTGCGCATAGTTTCTGACCTTAACTGCGTATACCCGAATGCTCGCGAGGCTGATGACTTTCACGATTTAAAATTTTTACGTTGAATATATAGCCTTTTCGAAACATTTGTTTTATTTGCCGCGTGGGCACTGCTTTGTAAATAATTTTCACGCTGTTCTCCTGACATGTTGCACGGTAATTTCACTATAACTAGGGTTATAAGGTGGCCCCCAGTATATTGCGAAATGAAAGGAACGGCCTCGGAATGTTTAACTCCGTCTTGTGCATTCGTCGACCGGCAGGCAGTTCTTGAAGTTGACTTTTGAAAAATCAATACGTTTGTGTGCCAATGTATGGACTTGCACTAGCTGGTGGATGTCGAATGTTTTGCAAAAACGAGGTGAACACGAGGGTTTTCTTTTTCCAAAAGTGTGAGATTAGCTTTCATAATTAGCGAGTATTTAGAACGACTGGTCTTGGTTTTGTAATGGAGACTATCGGTCGCATTCGCGCGTTCATCTTGTGCTATACGCTAGCGCACAGTCGCTTGAAAATGAAGGCAAAATGAGAAAAGCATTTGTTTTTTTGTTTTTTTAATCGGGAGGTGATCAGGGCTGTTTGCGGATGCTATTTCTAAAGTTACCGATTGTAAAATGTTGTCGTATAGTACGGTTAAGAGACATACGCACGGTTTCTGTCGTATAGGCGAACAGTTCCGATATGCAGTGAAGTGCATCTCGTGGCACTGAGTAAATATGGTGTATTTTGTCGTCGGGGAGACGTTCACGTAGACAAGAAAATAATAATAAACTAAAAAAAAACATTTTATAAGCTTATCTATGACGGTTGCTGTGTATTTCGGTGTCCCCATCTGTTTCGCGAAGCGCGGCCCGATTCCTGCCCGCTATTCTATATTTCACAAAATTTCCGTGTCGCAATATACATTTTTCATCTCCACGTATTTGGATGTTGTTGTTGAACAGCCATCAGCACGCGTTGTGCGCATGCCCGTCCGGTTCAGAGAGGCTACAGCGACAGCCGCCTTGGTACGACGAAACTCCGAGCGCCGCCTCGCTTCAAGATGAACTCGACGAAATGTTTGCGCCGGAGTCGCTTTGAGACGAGGGCCACGCGCTCGGTGTTTATACACGTAGACGTACGCTTGCCGGTCCACCCGACGTTCTAGCGATTGACTCGCCTCGGCTGCAAAGGCCCCAGTAAAAGGAACGATGGTCATCGTTTAAAAATAGCCTTACTATACAATTCCGCCCGCACGTCTTTCAAAAGGGACGGCGTTTTGCTTTGCACAGCTCATACCGACAACGAAGTGCGCCGTATGGGTATACATATACCGGTGGAGACGTGCGGGTAAAACTTTACAGCGACATGCTTCGCTGGCGGCGACCTCTTTGAACGCCACCCAAATGACGGGCACTCTATAGCCATACACCGGCGTTCGTGTCTTCCGCTCTACTCTCGTATAAACCGTAGGGGAGGGGGGGGGGAGGGAAGGTCGTTCCGCGGTCGTCATAACGCTATATACTCATTCCCTTCCTTCCTCGCTCTTTTCATGCCTGTATATATTGCGATGGCTAAGGTGTCCATACCGGTGTGTGAGAGAGTTATATAGCGGCGCCTTTCTCTTGTCCGTTCGCTCCTCTGTCGCCTGTGATGACGACATTTTCTTTCTTTGCCCGCTATCGTTCCCCATGGGCGCGACATTTCGCCCCGCGCCATCAAACTCGTAAATGTAGACTGCAGGAGAAGCATTGCGGGTCGCGAACAGCAATGACGCATGCTATTTCTCGCCACGGAATCCTCTCCGCGTGGCTGTAACGCTGCTGGCCGCGTGTTTCGAGTTGTCGATCTGCTGTCTAGAAAAAAAGTTTATTTACACCATGTACAATAAACGAAGTTTCATAACATACCGGTAATAAGGGCACATACGAGTCGGTACATCTATGTACCACAACAAGCATCACTACGTTGCAATGAAGACATCAGTGCTCCTATATACATGACAATGTTTGCGCTTTCTTTCTCGCTCCAATGTAAACTAACCACGAACGTGAGTCAACTCTTGCTTCAGCTACTACGCGGTCGCAGTGCTGATGCAACTCCATACGCTGCAGCATCGTGCAAATGGTAAACGCAGCGCGACACCAAGAACGACGCAGGACGGGTGCCGAACTAACAACTGTTCGTTCAGCGCCTGCCCTCTGCAGTTGTTTATGCCCATTGCCGTCTGTTTGCGCGGTCTTTACCAGGAACTTGTGGCTGCGCGCGTCTATGCTCTCTGTTCTGTTCTTTCCCTCTTTACTCGCCCGATTTCAGCATAGGGCATGCAGCATACATGAGCACTCGGAATACATACATACATACATACATACATACATACATACATACATACATACATACATACATACATACATAGATACATACATACATACATACATACATACAGTTGAAGCCTTGGTCGGGAACTGGCAGAACGTGACGTAGCTATCGGCGACACCGCTTACCGCGAACTGTTTTGGACGCAGGGCCCCACCCGCTTTAGATACTGATAGTACCAATAAACGTTTATTTTCTCTCTCTCGCCGTTTCGTTTTACCGATGCTTCCCACCGAATCGCGCCCGTGGCGAAGAGTGGCCGTTTGTCCTCCCGTCAGCTGATTGCTCCCGATGCTCCAGCGTATGTTTACGCTAGCACACTATATATATACGCAGAACTGCATGAAGATCGAGGGATCCAGTCCTGCAAGCTTCGAGCACCGCTCTCTTTCTCAGATCCTTGTTGCGTTTCTTTTCTTCTTTTTTTTTTGCGCGCGACACGTTTACTCGCGACCGCGGACCCGGTCGCCGCCTTGTATGGTCCTCCCGTTTTCTGGCCTGTTTTGTCGCGGCCCGCGTCGTATTGAAACGGTGCGGCGAATCGCGCCAGTGTGCCGCCGCTCTTTCCGCACGGTGTACACGCGAGAATGCGCGCACGCGCGTGTCTGTGTGTGCGTCGGTTACACGAGAGGAGGAAAACTTAAGCTTCCTTGACAGTTTGACCCGGCTGCCGCCGCGCCACCGTGGTAGCGCGCCACTTACGGCTGTTGCCGAAGCTGTGTAGTAGTACGGCGCAGCGAAACGCCGCGAGTGGAAGGACGAGTCCGGTGGTGGGAAGATGGTCGAGATATTAGGAATAGTCGCAAGGGCTCGTACAAAAAAAAAAGTGACCCCTTTTTTTTTCTCCTCCTAGCTTTTATTTGTGCACTCACGCGTGCAATGTTATGTTTGGTTCGAGTACACGCTGCACAAGTGTACTTGTCTTGACCCCCCCCCCCCTCCAATCGATTCTAATCGGCAACAAACGAGCAGATAAAAAAGCGTAAATAACCGTGAAATGTGACGAGCGATACTTGTGCGTCTGAAGGCCGTCATGCAATACATTCTCCGTGGCCTCTGTCGTTTTGACGAGAGGAAACGAACAAACTCTAACGGTAACTTTCGACAGGAGGCGCAGACAAAAAGAGAAAAATAGAGAAAGAGAGAGAGAGAAACGCGAAAATGTAGTGTGCATTTCGAAAGTGTATCGCGGTGCCTTTATTGCACAAGTCGTTGTCCAGTCTTTTATTATATTTTGTGTTTTGTGTTTTTGTCCCTTCGAAACAGTGTCTCGGTGTATACTGCATGCAACAACCGAGCTCTCAACACGGGAGCTTCCCTCGCACAATTGTATAGTTCGTTGTTTCCGAAGACGAGATGCAGCATCTGATGATTTGCGGGGTTTAGCGTCCCAAAACAACGCCGACTAAATTTCAAGGCCGAAAGGCTGCCGCAGTGACGTCAGAGGGTGGGGGCCCAGTTACGCCGCGAACGCGGCGGAAAGCCTGTGTTTCGTTCACGTTTTAGGAGAACCAACGCTTCCGCTCTCGCAGCTGCTGCGGCTTTATTTGGGCCGAATAAAAGATGTGGAAAAAAAGTCTTACTGAGCATGCTCAGTTGGTCAACTGGGCCCCCAACCTCGGACGTCACTGCGGCAGCCTATCGGCCTTGAAATTTAGTCGGCGTTGCCCAAAACCACGATATGATTATGAGAGACGCCGTACACTCTTAAAAAAAATGGAGTGACGTACTCTCCATTTAGGGAGGAACGGCGATGTCCCCAATGTTCGTCTTCAAATAGAGAAACGTTGCTCCCTCATCCACGGAGAAACACGTTCCTCCTTATGAAAATCAACATGGCTGCCCCCGGCGAAGCGAGTAGGCTTAGCAAATGCAACGATCCTCGACTGGTAAGGAGTACACGGCACTGAAAGTTACAAAAAACGGTCCCGCTGAGCTTGATATTGAACGAAATGATTATAAAAACAAGCAGACGAACCTGTGGCAGTGAACACATCGCGAAAGAGAACGACTGAGCAAGCAGGTTTCGTTCGGTCAGCGAAGCCACGTTCACTCCGAAAGACACGGTTTCTGCAGAGCCCTCACCTGAAGAGTGCATGCTAGGCTTGCTGTATTTATTTCTCGCAGATTCACATAGTGTAGCGACGTTATCCATGCGCTTACGGGTCCGCAGGTTACGAGATGTGCCTCCAAGCCGTACACTCGATCGCAGCGAAACCATTCCGAATCCGTAGTGCAGCTTTGATAGATAGATGTTCAACGATATATAAATGACTGGAGGTATGAGAGCGTCATAGCAATGAAGTAGGTGGTAGGTGGCGCCATCTGGAGGGATTGAACAAAATTAAAAAAAAGTTGACTGCCGCGACGTTTGTTGTTATTACCCACTGTCACGGCTTCCTTGCGGATTGTTTACGCATCAACCCATTCAAGACCACTTACGGATACCGAAAGCCTATTATGTGCTGATGCAATCCATATAGCTTCACATGCACACATGGACACATAATACACAAGTAGTACGCAACAAGTACCCTAGCGTACACGCTAATAAGTACGCAACAAAAGCACAATCAACCATTCAAACCAATGGCTCACACCTTGACGTGTTTACTCACACTCTACCATGAAAGCGCGCCAGCTTATATAGCGATGAATTTCAACTGACCTGAGTGGCACAGGTTACAAGTAGGTTTTCTTACACTTTTTTTACGTTTTTTATCAATACCACAACATGCGCACACGTAAATATATTGTATTTGATGCTTAGGCAAACCTTAGTTAAGAAATGGTTGCACAATAATGAACGGATTAATTACTAGAGCTTATCAGGTTTTCACGAAGGCGGATGCCCCAAGCCGTGCTTAGAATGCCCACGGCCTTTCGAACGCTGCGCCATCTGTCGACCACTGCCACAGTTACTTTTTTTTTCTTGAAGCCTCTGAGAGAGCAAACACTTGCCACGCGTTAGCCATTTCGGAGGTCACGTTTTTTTTTTCTTCTTGTTACTTGGAGAGGGCGCAGCATGCAGACCAAACTTTGTCTCCGTCGTGGTAGGTGTTCTGTGGTCACGTCGACCTCGTTTAGTTGTTTCGTCTTAACGTTTGCTTATATTCTTTTTACGTGCGTACCACAAGTGTGACCGTTAGCCATGGATATATACACCACTAGACCTTCAATGACAATGTTTTTGATGCGGTAACGACCGTCCTAGCAGTGTATACGTACGTTACAACGCGGGTCTTGCGAGATAAATAAGCGATGACCTCGCATCCGACGGTATTTTTTCGTGAGCCATGACAGTGGCTGTTGGCGCCGCGGCAGCTCTCATACTTGAGTGGAGGAACTATCGCTGCAGTGCGCAAGTTTACTATAACTTTATAGAATGTTGTGCCTGCATACTTTTCTGCTTCAGATGCCTCTCGCGATTCGCTTCGCGTGTCAACTTGCAATCATAGTGCGTGGCACAATTTTGTTGTTAGCGCTGTGGCTGTGGTGGTTATTACTCTGGATTCGGAATACTCTTTTCACAAAGGTGAGTGAGCGTTAGTACTTACTTGCTGTGCACAGCTGCTACTAGAAGTGCATTTTGTGTTGAGTTTCTCACGACAAAGGAGAATCATGGACGAGAAAGACGTACTGCTCGCGTGCATAATTCCTTCCTACTTCTCAGTGCTGGCATGGGCAATTCAAAACGAATGCGATTGAGAATTTAGTTTAACCTACAGAAGTCATTGGTTCACTTTTCACAAAAGTTTAGTTATGATGATGTTTAAAAAGTTTCTGATGGTTGTAATCTAGTCTGGCGAATAAACGCTCGGTGTTTCCTGTTTCCCTTTGTGCTTTCACCTGCCGTGGTAGCATAGCCTTATTGGGGGTCGTGTGACTATGCTGATGGACGCAGGTTCGACTTCCGGCCACGGCGGCCGTATTCGAATGGGGGTAAACTGCAAAGAACATCCATATGGTGGTAGTGACACGTATAACTCTATCAATTGTATACGATCATACTTTCACGCATGGACTGTAGAGTGGTATCAGGTTTCCTACACTATTGAAAAAATAAGTGTGATGCTTTTTTACGCGCCTCGTCGAATTCATGAGTGCTGTTGGTGCCGTGCGAAACTAAAAATGCGTGGGCTTACCAAGTATGTCGACACCGAAAAAAATCATTATTTTTTTTTACACTCTAAGGTAACCGATAAAGCAAGACTGCTTGGGAAGCAGAGCTCCTTGTATTCGTGACAAATTGGTAGTATGAAACAACACGAGACACACATGGAAGTGTGCGGAGCATCGTGCGAGTGCCTGACGATAAAAAAAAAAGAGAGGCTTTTACTCTATACTAATAAAACAAAAGAAAACGTCATTCCTGCCTTGCTTACAACAATCTTAGGTAAAAGCAATCGCTCGCGACTGGCCGCGGCCGGCTATAGGCTTGGCGTGCGCATGCGTGCGAGCAAGACCCCCGTGATTGAGGAGAAACTTGAACGCTGAAAGAGGAACGTTGCTCCTTTGGTCCTTGCCGCGAGAGGGCGCGACGGGTAAAGCGCCCGAAAGGGAGAAAGTCGCTGCGCCGAAGGAGGAACGGAGCCCGTTTCTCCATTCTCGCTCCCTTTTTTTTTTAGAGTGTAGTAGAGCGCTCCGGAAATTTCGACCTCCTGGGGTTCTTTAACGTTCACCCAAATCTGAGCACACGGGCCTACAACATTTCCGTCTCCATCGGAAATGCAGCCGGCGCGCAGCCGGGATTCGAAGCCGCGACCTGCGGGTCAGCAGCCGAGGACCTTAGCCACTTGACCAACGCGGCATGGGCGAGATGTAGCATCTCTGGCGGCCGTGGCTGGCTCGTAACAGACGCCACCTTGACGCCAACGCTACACGGCGGGACGACGCGCGTCTTCAAAAGCGGCGCCGTAGCGCGCGAAGAGATGAAGAAGAGCCAGTTTTTATGACGACGATTGCGCTCGCGCGGCCTTCTCTGGGACGTCCCGCTGCGGAACACGCGAGACATCGGGGAGACGGCTCCGCTTCACACGCGCTGTTTCGGTTGCACTCCTCCGCCTTGGCCTTTGAATACGGCTCCTTGTCGTGCGGTTGCTTGACGCCGCCGTTTCTACGTGTGTGTGTGTATGCGAGCGTGCGATTTAGGCATGACCCGTGCCACCCTCCTCGCCGGCTGCCTGTACGCCAGATGGGGAGAGAGATCGCGTGACAAGGGTAACGTGCACGACAGGTTGATCGGGGTGCTTGAAGAGCGTAGGCCCCATATCGAATTCGCTAACCATATTTGTTGCACGATCGACCGAACATTTGTTGCGAGGCGCCGCTGCGAAGGCTGTTTTCACGGGCACGCGCGTTTTGTTTCTTTGCATCATTGAATATCGCGTGTCCTAGATTTTTTGGTTGTTGTTAACGTATAATTGTTGCGTGAAGTGAACGGTATGCATTTCCTTGCTTCGGCCAGTGTCGCGTATTCTTTTCTCCTCGTTGCAGGCGGAGTGGATGAGTCTTATGCCTCGGGGAAAGGGGGGGCGACTGCGTTTGCTCTAGTAGTAAGTTTTAGCACTGCGTATGTAATCTCTGTAACTGCGTGGCGTACATAAGAACGCTGCGTTTCGCGTGGTGCACGTGAGAACGTCTGCGTCCGCGCGTTATGCGAAACGTGGGGTTGTTACGTGCACAAAGCCGTTATGGACACTACGTATACGCAGTGCTGGAAGTCGACAATCTTGAACAAAACGGATTGTGAATATTCCGCGCCAGGCCGTCGTACAGTATTCGTGTTCGTATTGTCCGAAAAAAAGTAAAAAAAAAGCCCCGCATCTGTATGATTCACTTCAAATGACGTCGAAAGACGATAGTCTTCTGCCTGGAGGCGCTGCGTGAGATATGCACGCCATCTGGATGTACTGTACAGAAAGAAAAAAATGTTTAACGCATGGCAACTGATAGGTGGCAGCACCGTCGCATTGTAAGCGCAGCGTAACAAACACTGCGGTCTTTAAAATTACGTAACTATGCATTTTCTAAATAAAGACGCACACTACCTAATACACACGCCTTGATGTTGCGCCCAAATGTGCCTAATGTTTGCCTTTTGATCGACAATGTTCACTATAGTGTGAACGCAGCCCGGAAAATCAAAATGGGTAGGCGTCCATCAAAGGGTGTAACTTTCGCCCGAGTGACTGAATCTATTGACAGACGGACAAAGAGAAAGACCGAAACTTCAGCGTTGAAGTATCCCCAGAAAGAATATCGTCATTGAAAACAAGACATGGAGATAACGCAGCTGGCGGAACGCGCGCCCAGGCGGCGTTGTGCGGCCGTGGGGCAGTCGTATGACGTGTAGCACGACGCCGAAAAGGCGCTTGGGGGCCAATTTACGCCGGAGAAGAAAGCCGACAAAGCGGAGGGTGGTCGACAGCAGCAACGCGAATAGAGACATCGAAATCAGCACCGCGCCAAAATGGAGAATGCGCCGAAATGAGTCGGGTCTTGAAAAGAACTTGACCATTTGCGGTCACTCACGACTGAGAAACGAGCGTTACGGGCCGTTCCGCGCACTTCCCGCACAGCCGCAACGCACGTGCCGAGACCCCTGCCGCACGCAAGGGGGGGGGGGAGCAAATAAGCCAATCGGCGACGCTTTTTCCCCTCTGCAGCGTCGCCAATTGGCTTATTTGTCCCCCGCTTGCGTGCGGTAGGGGTCCCGGCACGTGCGTTGCGGCTGTGCGGGAAGCGCGTGGAACGATCCTACAGGCTTTTACATGGGAATACATGCGCCCCTTTATATATGTTGCGCCATCACGATTTTTATTGCGTTATAATTATATGCGTTTTATGAATGCTATACTTACCGGCACGCGCGTGCTTATTGGTCAGACTCAGGGCCATATATCTCATTTCCGAAGCTATGTAGGGTTCCGGTCACACCTGGCCGTTGAGTCACTCGGCGGGTTTCGTGCCAGACGGTTATCTCGTCCGCAATTTCCTCTCTTCGACGACCGCTCACTGATTGGGGCACCGTTAACGGACTGCTTTAACCGTCTCCCAATATTTTACTTTTCTCGCGTGCTTTACTTCACTTTCTCTCTATCCCTTTTAATTTATCCCTATAATTCTCTCTATCCCTATAATTTTAATTTATCTTTTAATTTAATTTTAATTTATGTGTTCACACACACACACACACACACACACACACACGCACACACACACACACACACACACACACACACACACACACACACACACACACACACACACACACACACACACACACACACACACACACACACACACACACTAGCCGACCTAGCGGGAGTGAGCCGATCGTCGCGCCATCTGGGAGCGACAATACAAAGCACTGCATCGCCACTTGGGCGTGCGATTTTTTATTAGGCAGCTCAACAGCGCACTCAACACTGGCGCTGTCGCCTCAATAAATGGCCTTAGCTTGCACGGTGCCGCCGCCGCATTCAGCTGTTCCCCCCCCCCTCAATAAATGCCACGCATCATCATCATTACAGATACGTGCATCGCAAGCATGAAATGTTTCAGCTTTTAAAATGTCTGGTACATTTTTCTGGAGATTTGCCGTGAACAACAAGATAAGTTGACTATGCCGCCAACGCAGCTCACCCGGTATCATGCAGTTTCTAGACGCTTCTGCATATTGTTGATGAAACATTCGAACAATATCCTCCGAGCAACCTGGAGTGGAAATTTAGGATTTGAGAAACAGCGTGCAGCAAATGGTAAGCTGCGTGTCTGTTTATGCTGCCTTATCCGTTTGGTTGCGTATTCTCGGAAAATGAGGTTGAGTACCAAGTACTCAAAATCGTTAAACATTTTTTTTCTAAACACGGAAATGCAGGTTATTATGGAAGACTTGTAGCGGGATGGTTCAGTGCTCTCCCATGGTTGAGTACGAAGTACTCGAAATCGTTTAAACATTTTTTCTAAACACAATTGTCTTTCATTGCATCTGTTGTATCGTTATACCGTTCACTGTATCATGATGTCGCATGGATTCTTGTGTACACGTATGCCAAAAATGTCATGTATATTAGACCAGTGATGTCTTTCTTTCAACGTAGTGATGTTGGTCATGTTACATAGATGTGGCGAAGTAAATGTGCCCATTTCTGGAATTTTATGAAACTTTAGTTTTTTGTACTCAGTGTTAATAAATCTTTTCTAAACAGTGACGTAGTGGGACAGATAAGTGTCAGGCCCACGGGACGGCTTTGTGCTCTCCCATTGTAGAGTACCTGCAGCACTCTAAATCATTACACTTTTTGTAAACACACATGTCCAGTTGTGTTTTACGTATACTACGTCGAAATCTACTTTTTCTGAACACACGTGTTTCGGACATCCCGAGGACTTGAAAAAATTTCGTCATAATTTCCCCTGTATATTATAGTTTCTCATTGTGTGCGTTCATTACTGTCCTTGTACAAACGCTATCTCCACTTGTCTCTTTCGTACTACGTCGAAACAAACATTTTCCAAACTCAAGTGTGCGACCCACGGGATGGCTTTGTGCTTTCCCACAGTGGAGCACCCAGCACTCTAAACCTTTGGGCACTCATTCTAAACATGCTCACTAGTGCCGTAGCGTGCTTAGTGTCATTCACCATGCGGATTGGGTCTCCCTGTCTCGGCGCACTTTTTGTCGGCATCCATGGCCTCACCGAGTGTGAAGCCCACGGGATGGCTTTATGCACTGCCATAGTCGTACCGAGCGCTTTCAATCGCTAATCGCCTTTTCTAAACACACGTAGCTCCGTCTTTCTTCGCAATTAATTTTTAGGAGTACGGCTCACTGCACCACCATAGTTGAGTACGAAGTATACTCGAGATCGTTAAACAATTCTTCTAGACACACATATACCATATCAATGTTGGTGCAGTGTACAGGGACTACTTATGGCTCTCCCATAGTAGAGTGCACGTACTGTGGATTTCACAATTCATTCTAAACACATGCTGTAGAGGCGGCTGTTTGTTTCTGGCATATATTTATTTCTCCTACTGTTAAGCACGGCAAGAACAGACTGCTTGAAAAACACAGCCGTTTAGCAGCGTACGAACCCTGCTGAAAGGCTGAGTGTTCGGCTCAGTGCACGCAGCCTATACCATTTATTTATTTATTTATTTATTTATTTATTTATTTATTTATTTATTTATTTATTTATTTATTTATTTATTTACATTACCGTACAGAGCACTTGAGGGGCATTGTTTAATGGGAGCGGTACAAATAATAGGTTAGAAAAATATATATACATATATATCTACACATACATAGGCAAATATTGAATATAATAGAAAACGCAGTTCAACTTATGAACATGTAAGCAAAATACATACTAGAAAAGTGAGTTAGTATGTGAAGGTGAAATACAAAAATTATGACAGTAACTATATATATGTATATATATATATATATATATATATATATATATATATATATATATATATATATATATATATATATATATATATATATATCGCTGCCAATGATGAATCAGTACGTCATAGGATGGCAGGTCATAGTAGCGAAGGCCAGCTTGCACTGGTAAACACGGGGACCTCCCCTATACCAATCTCGTCATCTCGCGGGGGTCTAGTGTCTGTCTGTGCTCACAATGAAGCCACGAGCGCGTCTTGTTGCGCGAATCACGGCAATTACGACGTATACATACGCGGCCACGGCATTTTGATCTCGCGCCACCGCGATTCGCTCGTGTGTGAAAGCGTTTCAAGATGGCGTTGGAGGAAGTTGCGTAACTACGCTCGTGCGTCCGCGAGTGCGAAACGTGGCCGGTGTATACAGTTTCTTTGTGCATAGATCACACGCGGGGCAGTTCGCTAATGGTGCTCTGTGCTGCGGTTGTGTGTGTGTGTCGGACAAAGGAAACGAGCCTGGTGTAACGAGGCGGCATGCATGCAGCAGCAGCCCGACAAGTTCGACCTTTCGCATTTTACACGCATGTGTGTGTGGCGCTGCTGCGAACGGAGAAGACGGGCGCTCTATGGCTCTTTCTTCGGTGCAACACACACACACACACCGAGAGACGCTCACCGTCGTGCACGCGCACCCTTATATTCTTGTACTGCGGGTGCACACCTGTACTCTCTGTTGATCGCAGTCGTTTAGCGAACGTGTCGTGACGAGCGTAATCTTGTTCTTTGCATACTTTCGTTTTTTTTTTACTTATTGCGCCCGTGATGGTGGTCGCCCTCTTGAATGTGTTGTTTTCTCTTCCCCTTGTCTGTGTTGCGAATACATGTAGTGGGCGTCTTGCATTCGTCATTATTTTGCGTTATTATTTTCGCATTTATTGTTATATATTCAATGTTTTGCATTCATTATTGTTTTTTTTGTTCAGAATGCGAGCACTTTGTCGTCAGAGTGTATATGTTTTTGTGCGTCAGGACTGTTCGTGTGTAAGCTCGAGCTCCTTGGTGCGCGTCGAGGGGTCTTCCGCCTACATGTGGTGTTCGCTTGTTATGGTTTGTTGTAGTGTATAGGTTTCACAAAGCCACCAGGGTGGGGCGCCCTGTAGGTACCACGTGGTTTAATGTCGCTGCGTTCTTGCATCGTGCGTGGGGGGGTATGCGGAAACACTATAGTGTCTCCTGCGCAGTAGATCGTGAATTAGTCGTGCGGAGAGGCTCAATGGGATGCACACCCCAGTCGTACGTATCCTATATAATGCGTAACTCCACACAATACAATGCATGCTGTTAGGACCGGCGCCAGGTCTGACAATGGATCGGCGTTCCTTTTGATGTTCCTTTTGAGTCGCCAAACGGGTGGGCGGCCGGTGTCCGCCATGTATTGTTCCCACCTGGCCGGAGGGTGCGGCGTCCTGCCGCCGCGGCGCCGTGAGCAGTTCGGGAGACCACCGGTGCAGCTTCTTCTTTGGAAGATGACGGCGGCGGCGGCGGCCGGGAATCGTCCCGCTAATTGAACGAGTTGTTCGGCACCCTTTGAAGCTTGTTTACGGCGGCCCTTTCGATGGATGCAGTCATCAACTCCAGACCCCTCGCCCAGCGACACACCTTGACGGGGGGGGAGCCGCGTTCGTGCCACATGGCCGTGCGGTGACCACGCTTCAGTTTTGAACGTTCGCGTGGACCGTGCGTGCTCGTCACCCTCGCGGGTAATGTGTGGTCCGTGATTGGACGGTGCCATCTGTACGCGGTCCCCGATCTAGGGATCTGGGGAGGACAGACCCTTTATAATGAGCCCCCACGGCTCATTCGGTGCTTTTTCGAGTGGAGAGCTCGCCATGTACGAAGAACGCCACTATATATCTAAACTTTCTTATTGACCTCTCTCTAATGTAAATAAACGTCTGTTCTCTGTTTTCCCATATAAGCATTGCTTCTCGCTATAAGGGACGAGTCCGATGGGAGCCAGCTACCAACGACGAGACCCACAGGACCCAGACCACAACAACTGGATGGCAGCGGTGGGATCGAGCTCATCGACCAGGAGGCAATGCTGAGACCTGCTGTCTGGAGGACCTAGAGTCGGACAAAACTGCTTCGTGGCATCTCTGACAACACGGGAAGGAACGCGTCCGAATTCATGACTGCATAGGGTGAGTGCACTGCTTTTCTTTGCTGAGATATCACCAGGCTTTGCGTAGGATTGTAAACAAAGCAGTGATTTGGTAACGGTTGACGGAAGTATTGATAGTACGTCAAAGTTGTTTAGTTAAAAGAGTTAGCAGCACCAAGGACCGCCATGAATTTGAAGGGACTAAAAAAGCCAGAGTTGTTAGAGTTGGCCCGAGAGCTGGGCCAGGTAATTGCCGAGACAAAAAGAAAGCAGGAGATCATTGACGCCATCGAGAAGATCGGGGCAGATGACGATGAGCTGAGCGAATGCTTGGAGGCTATTACGCAAAGGAAAGAGGAGCAGAGGCTCCGTGAGGAAAAAGAGGAGCAGAGGCTCCGGGAGGAAAAAGAGGAACAGAGACGTCGTGAGGAGAAAGAGGAAAGAGAACGTATCGATCGTATGGAAATGAAACGCCTAGAAATTGAACTAGCAAAGGCTCAATCAATGAACGGAGCTAGCGCAGTGGCACGAGAAAGAGAGCGCCGAATGACAGATTTGATGCCATCCTACGCGGTAGGAGGGGACATGGGTCTTTTTCTGGTGCACTTTGAGCGCACGTGCGAGAGGGAAAATTTTGCTAAAAACACGTGGCCCCAGCGCTTGCTTACGCTGCTGCCGTGTGAAGTAGCTGACATTATAGCCCGTATGGGTAAAGAAGACGCAGACGACTATGACAGAGTCAAAGCGAGTCTGCTCAAAAAGTACAGACTGTCAGCGGAGGCGTTCAGGCGAAAATTTCGTGAGATCGAGAAAGCCAAAGACGAGTCATACCCAGAGTTTGCGTACACCTTAAAGGTAAATCTGGAGGAATGGCTTAGAGAGGAGGGTGCGCTTGGCGACGCGGAAAAGACTCTGCAGTGTTTTGCGTTGGAACAATTCTTTCGGCGTCTACCTGAAAACATTAGGTACTGGGTTCAGGATAGACAAGGAGTAGATACTATCACGAGAGCGGCAGAGCTCGCAGAGGAGTACGTAAATCGCCGTGCCCTCGAAGGCAAGGATGTCCCTAGGAGGGAGATTAGTAAATATCGGGCCGACAAGCCTCCGCGATGGACAAAGTCGGGTCGGTATATGCCGAAGGAGGGTTTAGACTCCAAAGGAAGCGGTGATGAGAAAAACAAGAGAAAGGAAGAAGCACCCGAGAAAAGGGCGGAAGGGCAACAGAAAAAGGCGTTCGAGGCCAAGAAGCCGATAGTTTGCTATAACTGCCAACAGACGGGGCATATTTCTTTGGGTTGTAAGAACCCGAAAGTTGTGTTAATGTCACTCTGTAGTAATGACGAAAACATGAAATTGCTAGAACCATACATCCGAGACCTAGTCGTGAATGGCCAACCGTGCCGCGTGCTCCGCGATTCGGCCGCCACTATGGATGTAGTGCACCCGTCCTATGTCGAGGAGAGTCAGTTTACAGGAGAATGCGCGTGGATAAGACAAGCAGTAGAGACAAACAGTGCCTGTCTCCCAGTAGCAAGAGTCCGCATCGAAGGCCCTTTCGGTGTTCTAGACACTGAAGCTGCCGTTTCGGCACATCTCCCAGTGCAATACCCGTATTTGTTCTCAAATAAATCAGAGTACTTGCTGCGACAAAAAGGAATTGGGTTCAGTGAGGGTATCGTACAGGCCTTAACTCGATCCAAAGCAAGGGAGCTCGCCGCTCAGACAGTTTGTAAAGATCCGGTGGCAGACGAAACAGCTTCAGCGGCAGAGCCTTCTTTACCTGGCACGAAACTGGACCGCCCTATAATGGAGCCTCAAAACACAATATCTAAAGAAAGATGTAAGAAACCGGATGAATCCGAGGCATCTCGAGAAGTAGAATGCACTATAAAGCTGTTAAATGTAAGTCCTACAGAACTGATAGTGGAACAGGAAAATGACTCCACTCTCCGTAACTTAACGCCAGACGCGAAGGAAGGGGTGGCTAAGCAAAACATTCAGTTCACCAAGAAGGGGGGCGTCTTGTACAGAAAGTACACAAGTCGAAAAGGAGTTCGGTTTAATCAGCTAGTCGTACCGTATCCTTTCCGCGAGGAGCTGCTGCACCTGGTCCACGGAGGTTTGTGGTCAGGGCATCTCGGCATCAAAAAAACAAAAGAATGTTTGTTACGGGAGTTTTACTGGCCCGGCTGCTTTCGGGAGGTGGAGGCATTTGTAAGAAGCTGCGACACGTGCCAACGCGTTGGCAAGCCAGGGGATAAGGCTAAAGCACCTATGAAGCTGGTCCCCATTATCACAGAACCGTTTCGCAGGCTAGTTATAGACACAGTGGGTCCACTTCCTGTAACGCAGTCCGGGTACCGGCACATACTCACAGTGCTCTGCCCGGCCACGAAATTCCCGGAAGCAGTACCGTTAAAGGAGCTCAGCTCGGAGGAGGTAGTTAAAGCGCTTTTATCTATCTTTGCACGTGTAGGCTTCCCCGCAGAAATTCAGTCCGACCAGGGATCTGTTTTTACAAGTGCACTAACCTCGACATTTCTAGAAAAGTGTGGCGTTAAAATCATCCACAGTTCAGTGTACCACCCTCAGTCAAATGCTGTAGAAAAGGTACATTCAGTCATGAAACGGCTGCTACGCGCCCTTTGTTATGAGCAAAAAGAGGATTGGGAGGCTTGCTTGCCCGCAGCTATGTTCGCGCTTCGGATCGCTCCTCACGAATCAACAGGGTTTTCGCCTGCGGAGCTTGTTTACGGACGTGCTCTTCGCTCCCCACTTCGCATTGTTCGAGAATCTTGGGAGGGCCGGGCGGACGACCCTTCGGTAGTAGCATACGTGCTTGAGCTGTTAGACCGACTTCACGCAGCTCAAGAACTAGCGGAGCAGGAAATGCGCAGAGCTCAAAACAACGCTAAGCGCTATTATGACAAGACAGCCCGGACGCGAAGCTTTCGAGTAGGGGAAAAAGTGATGATACTGAAACCCTCACTGAAGAATAAACTTCAGGTCCAGTGGGAGGGACCTGTTGAGGTAGTTCAGAAATTGTCAGACACAAATTACTTGGTTACTGGACTGGGAAGGCGTAAAACGCAACAGGTGTACCACACTAATCTGCTCAAACCGTACCAGCAGAGGCATGCCGTTGTAAACATGTCGCTCAATCAACCGGAAGAAATGCCTATTGATTTCCCGGAGTTAACAACAGAAAACAAAGACATTGGCGAGACTATTAGTAACCTGGTAGAGCAGGCGGAGTTGGAGCCAGATCAGAAAGCGGAACTGAAGGAACTATTGTTTGACTTTAAAGAAACATTTTCAGACACACCTGGCAGAACCAAAGCCCTAGTTCATGATATTGAGCTGACATCTTCGGAACCAATTCGTTCTAAAGCTTACCGCGTTTCCCCGAGGCAACGGGAAATAATGGCCGCGGAGATAAACCGAATGCTCGAGCTAGGAGTGATCGAGCCAGGAGAGAGTGATTACACCTCGCCTCTGATCTTGGTTGAGGTCCCAGGGAAAGAGCCGCGACCGTGTATTGACTATCGGAGGCTCAACTCGATTACAAAGGACCAAACTTATCCAATTCCGCATATTGAGGAAAGGCTTGAGCAAGTCAGCAGTGCCAATTTCATCTCGACTTTGGATTTAGTCAGGGGATACTGGCAGGTGCCTCTAACTGAAAGGGCTAGTAGGCTTGCGGCGTTTATTTCCCCGATGGGAACATTTCGGCCGAAGGTCCTTAGTTTTGGATTAAAGAATGCCCCTTATTGCTTTTCTGGCCTAATGGACAAAGTGTTACAGGGTATGGAGGACTTTGCCCTCCCGTACCTAGATGATATTGCTATTTTTTCTTCTTCCTGGATAGACCACATGAAACACTTGCGAGCTGTGCTATGTCGTCTGCGTGAGGCCGGCTTAACAGTGAAGGTTGCGAAATGCCAATTGGGGCGCGCTGAGGTAGCTTATCTAGGGCATGTAATAGGCCAAGGCTACCGCCGGCCGTCAGAAGTAAAGCTGGCCGCAATAGACAACTTTCCCCAACCACGAACCAAGAAAGACATTCGGTCGTTTCTTGGATTGGCCGGTTATTATCAAAGGTATATCCCGCGTTACTCTGACATTGCAAGTTCCTTGACAGACGCTCTTAGAAAGACTGAACCCCAGACCGTAAAATGGGATGGGGCCAAGGAACATGCATTTTCTACGCTAAAGAAGGCACTAAAAAGTCAGCCAGTGTTGAGCGCGCCTGACTACTCTAAGCCGTTCATTCTTCAGTGTGACGCCAGCGACCGGGGTATGGGTGTCGTGCTTTGTCAGAGGGGAGAGAACGACCAGGAACACCCTGTACTGTATGCCAGTAGAAAGCTTTCTGTTCGTGAGGAAGCATACAGTGCCTCAGAAAAGGAATGTGCCTGCGTTGTTTGGGCTGTGCAGAAGCTAGCTTGCTACATCGCCGGTTCTAGGTTCACAATAGAGACTGACCACTGTCCCCTCACATGGCTACAGTCCATGTCATCGAAAAACGGCCGTCTTTTGCGCTGGAGCTTAGCTCTTCAACAATACACCTTTGATATCCATTACAAGAAGGGTAAACTCAACAGCAACGCAGATGGTCTGAGTCGTTGTCCCTAGTACCCCGAGGGCTTCAAAACGATTTTCTGCTTTCTATCCTCGATTTGAGGCCCACTAGTTTTCTGTATTTATCCAAACATGTGTCAAGTGTTTTGTTTAATGTCTTCAAAAGTGGCTGATGTGGTGTTGCGACTCGGCGGGGGCCACAGGAATAAAGTTGAGGTAGAAGGAAATGACTTCCACAGGTGAATCTAAGTCTGGTGATTCTGAGTAGGGAATTGCCGTGTGCTTGCTCGTGTGTGGGTGTGCTTTCGGCGCAGTTTCCGCAGTTCCTCATTGGTGGTGGGCGGAAAATATGGTGGAGAGGGGTCACCTCATCCCTGCGAGCAACGCCCTCTTGGTCAATGATCATCGGATCCAGTGTTCGGGACAAAAATAATAGAGGAAGAGCCGACAAGCTGCAATACAGATCCCGCTGCACAGTACCTGCTGGCCACTGCACCTCGGGATCTTCTTTCCCCGGCGGAGAGGCTGTTAGGACCGGCGCCAGGTCTGACAATGGATCGGCGTTCCTTTTGATGTTCCTTTTGAGTCGCCAAACGGGTGGGCGGCCGGTGTCCGCCATGTATTGTTCCCACCTGGCCGGAGGGTGCGGCGTCCTGCCGCCGCGGCGCCGTGAGCAGTTCGGGAGACCACCGGTGCAGCTTCTTCTTTGGAAGATGACGGCGGCGGCGGCGGCCGGGAATCGTCCCGCTAATTGAACGAGTTGTTCGGCACCCTTTGAAGCTTGTTTACGGCGGCCCTTTCGATGGATGCAGTCATCAACTCCAGACCCCTCGCCCAGCGACACACCTTGACGGGGGGGGAGCCGCGTTCGTGCCACATGGCCGTGCGGTGACCACGCTTCAGTTTTGAACGTTCGCGTGGACCGTGCGTGCTCGTCACCCTCGCGGGTAATGTGTGGTCCGTGATTGGACGGTGCCATCTGTACGCGGTCCCCGATCTAGGGATCTGGGGAGGACAGACCCTTTATAATGAGCCCCCACGGCTCATTCGGTGCTTTTTCGAGTGGAGAGCTCGCCATGTACGAAGAACGCCACTATATATCTAAACTTTCTTATTGACCTCTCTCTAATGTAAATAAACGTCTGTTCTCTGTTTTCCCATATAAGCATTGCTTCTCGCTATAAGGGACGAGTCCGATGGGAGCCAGCTACCAACGACGAGACCCACAGGACCCAGACCACAACAATGCTTACTGTAATGCGTTCTCTACATCGTCAACTAACTGCAGTATGAATTGATGCGCATGGAATGCTGCTTTATAGGAGTCCTCTGGTTAGACGTTCGAGCTCTGACGTCTCTGGTTTCGAGTCCTAGAAGCAGAGGACGCAGTCCAGGTCCATGGAAACATGCGCGTGTGCTCGCGATCAAAGAGGGCACTTCTAAAGCTTTTTTTTTTCTTTCGGAATTGCATGCACTGAAGGAAATGTAGGGTACGGAAGAAAAAGAAAGAAATAACATCGACGAGGGGTCGCCTAACGTACTTCTTACCAGTGGAACCGAAGTATTTCTCCAGGAACGGATTACGCGTGGGACTGCGGGTCGCCGCCGGACAGCCACCGCTGACCGTGTTTCGAGAGATCGTATATCGCGTGTATCGAGCAGCGCTTTTGCTGCAGTGACCAGCGGCTGCTGCCGATTTCTCGGCGCGATAGGCTTCGTCACGGGCGGCCCCCACCGCGAGTCCCGGCGCCTCGTTCGCTCGCTCGTTGGGAGGCCGCGAACGCGAGCATATATGCGCGCAGCACGTGCGCTGCATACTAATAAAGAAAAAAAAGCACGTGCGCTGCATGCTCGGGCATTGGAGCGCCGCAGTATTTATGTGCATAAGAACGGTGGCCGTGGCGGCACGCGTCGACCGGCCACTCGCCCTTCCCCCCTCCTTCCTCTCCCCTGCCAGTAAAGCTTGAAGTTTTGCGTTTTTCTAAAACATTGCGTGCTTATATGGGTTCGTTTTCTTCTTTTTTCTTTCTTTTTGTTCTGCACACGATGTTTTAAAGCATGCCTATTTAGCGGCCGCGGCCGCTTCATTGCTCGCGCGCGTTCCACGGATCGCTTGCTGGGAGGCGATCTTGTGCTGATCCTTCTTCGTTACGCGGGGCTTTTCGCCGACGGAGATAGCCGGTTGCTTTGCGTAACCGCGGAACCGATCTGGAAACAGGTTCACTGAAACGAATAACAAATGAAGCGACCGACAAATGTACGGAGGCTGAAGATACGTCGTTCAATGAAGAACGCCTTGCGCCTTGTTTATGCTACATTTTATTTTTTATGCTATTTCGTTTCCAACCGTGCCCTGTATCGCCGGCTCTGTGGTTATGCGGTATAGCGTTTGTGGGGATTTAGGCGCCCGGATCTGTTCTGTAGCGTGTGGACGCTCGTTTGTTCAGGTGGCCGGCATTGCGGGCTTCGGCGGATCGGGGATGAAGTCGGTGATTAACGTGGTCTCGGGGTGAATGATCCTATACATACGTGCCGGAGAAACGTTCTGATCTGTGAAGCTCTGTTTACATATACGTGACTCACCCGGATCGTCCTCTTGTTGCTCTCGAGTTCTTGTGTCTGTGTATCGTGAACCACGTCGTCCGTATGAAGTTCTCTCTATTATTATTATTATTATTATTATTATTATTATTATTATTATTATTATTATTATTATTATTATTATTATTATTATTATCCGCTAGTAATTTGTGGCCGACATAATGTTCCGTCTCGTTGACTGCAGCAGTAGAAGTACATATACTTCCCACGCGTTCTGAATGAGTCCATTTACCTCAAAATGCTGTTTTGGCCACTTGTCTGCCGAGGCCGTGTTGTTTTCACGTATGATTCCTTACCGAGTGGTTCTTCGTTGGTTGTTTTAGGAGGTTCGACGTCCCGAAGCAACTAAGGGTATGCGAGACTCTGCAGTGAAGGGCGTCGGGTAATTTTGACCAGGCGGGGAGATATATATTTAAGAGGCGCTTTCAACGCACTGTGCACGCGGACCTCTCGCATATCGTCTCCATTGAGGTGCGACCGCCGCAGCTGGGATTGCATCCGGTGTTTTATAATTATAGTAATTGTTCGGGGTTTAACGTCCCAAAACTACCATATGATTATGAGAGACGCCATAGTGGAGGGCTCTTGAAATTTAATCCTCCCGTGGGGTTCTTTAACGTGCGCCTAAATCTCGGCACACGCGGGCCTCGAGCATTTTCGCCTCCATCGAAAGTGCTGCTGGGATTCGATCCCGCAACCTTGGGGTTAACGGTCGAGCTCGCCATAACCACTATATAGGTGACCGTGGAGGCTGAAGGAAAAGTTGCCAAGCACGATTGACTGAGAGACAAGCGCCGCACAATGCGGACGGCTCGCGCCTGTTGCAAAACGTTTATTCGAATTTACCCTTTCGCTGCGAGTTGCAGCCAACTTGTCAGTGTGCGGTCATTTTGATACGCTACGGGTCATCTGGATTGCTCCGCGGGTTGCCATGGCAATTCGAAGAGATCACGAAGCAAGGTTACTGCTTAAAGACAGGCGGAGGGAGAGAAAGAGAGAGAAGAAAAATATCAGAAAGCTAGGGAGGTTAACTAGACTAAGTCGAGTTTGCTGCCCTACACGGGGGAGAGAGGAATGAGGGAGAGAGAGAGGTGTTTGGTGAACTGTCGGCCTCTCACATTGTGTTCCGAACGGTTGTTCACGTGCTCGTATGTGGGCGTCCGTTGCTTAAAATTCCAGCAACAGAAAACAATGGTACTTGTGCATGTGGGACATGCGTTACGGCAGCCATGGGTTTACTATATACTGGAACTCTCGTGCGCATGAGTCAAGATATATACTCTCTGTAATTTGTTGCGTTAGTTTGAAAATTGTCAAGTGCCACTTCATATAGGGCTGCAGGGCTATAGCAGTCTACCGAGGGTGGTCACGGAGTTGAGGTGATGAAAGGAGAGGGGAGGTGAGGTGTGGTACCCTCTGCGTATTCGACACGAACAATGCCACTACTGTTAAAAAAACAAAAAAAAAACTTTTGGTCGGAGTTTCAATCATCTCCCAAAAAACTAAGAAACACGCCTTGAAGGGACAGATATTGAGATGACGTGTCCAAATATTAAGGGCAGAAAATAGATATCTCGTTCATGAATATCATGCCTAGGCAGTTTGCATTTTATCTACGAATAACAAACCTTAGCTGGTATTACCGCAGGTGTCACGTGATTGACAGCATATATTCGTCGTATGCGGGAAAATACGGTATAGTTGCAGTTAAGCCACACCTCCTCTCGGGACAACTTTGTCGACATTATTGTGGAAATCGTGTCCTGTTCAGCCATATATAGTCGGCAGTGCCCCACGAAGGCCGAGCACACCTTCAGTCGTGAAATATAACGGTGGAACATCGTATTGAAACTTCTATCAAATTTGCTTATGCAATATTTCACACCTTGGCCAGCTACATACAGAGTTGCCAGATACCGAGCCAACAAGCGAATGATGATCACAAAAGAAGCCCCCCCCCCCCTCCAAAAGAGGAGTGACTTCGTGAAGAAGCCCAAAAGAAGCGGAAATGTAATGAATTTTTTCTATTTTGGAAAATATTTGCAAATACAATGAAAAAAAAATGCCACTGAAAAATGTATAGTGTAGTTAAAAAGATGACTGTGTTTTTGTATAGCGAAAACATGCGCAACTATGAACGAAAGCATATATTCACTTTTTAAAATTGACTCAAAAGCATATATAGTCTCCGGTTGAATGCACGTTCGCCAGTGCATGGTTAACGCGTTGCTCGTAAATACCCCGTGTTATGTTTGACTTGTCAGAGTGCTAAACCGCTTGAGCTCATCGACAAACGCGCCATCGGCGAATGTGGTCATCACTAAAATCATTATATTTACTAGAAAAATTGAAATAAGTCTCAAAAGTGTGACAAGGAACTGCAGAAATTTTACAAGCAGTTTGGTGAAAAAAGAAGCCCAAATCCGCTTAATATAAGCGGGAAATGACAACTCTGGTTACACGCCAGTTGTGGCGCTGTTTCGTGGCTTTCGCAGTACGAAGACTTGCGACCAGCCACTGTACCTTTTGTCAGTGTATCCTGGGTAGTTGAATAGAAAGCCCAATAAAGGGACACTAAAGAGCAAAACGATTTCTTCCGTATTAGTAAAGTACGATTTAACAATCTCGAACACACCACTATAAACCGCGATATGACGCACAGTATATGAGCGAGAAAATGCGCGAAAAGAACACGTGGGTGGTGACGCCACATTAAAATTCCTGCACGAAGAACCGTGAGGTAAGATATTTTGAAGGCGTCTACTGGTTTTTACGTAGCTTCCAATTGATAAAAATGAAGCACATTGTAATCTGCGGGTGTTGTGTATGCTTAGTTTCGGGAAAATTTATCGAACTAATGCCACGAAAATACGGAAAATACATTTTGTAATACCTTACACGACGGTGGGGACTTTGGCGTGATATTGAAAAATTAAACTTCAACTTTGACTTTCTCCGCCAATAATGAATTTATGATGGTGAAACTAATGGCATTGCAGTTCTGAGAGTGCAATTCGTCGATCTAAACCGAGTCATTGTTCCTCTTTAGTAAACAAATGAAATAAATCAGTGTCTGAGAGGGCAGCATCTTGGTAAAAAACTATATTGTATCGTGGTGCCGTGAAGAACATCCGGCGGTAATACCTTGCGATTCGCGTACCTGCTGTCTTTTACATCGGAAACGTAATTTTGCTGAAGATGCGGGGAACTGTTCCATGAAGAATGCTGCAGGTTTCACTGCAGACGGATATACCTGAAACGTGATATTTTTTTGGAATTGAATACTATAGCCGGCCGAAAAATGACTCAGATGTGCGGAAAGCATTAACTTTTGCGCAATCACGTCGCGCGAGCCGTAGCTTGAGCGTGAAATAATAATAAAAAACTAAGCTTTAGAATTATTACGAGGTATCATTACTACCTTTATGTTCAAACCGATAAAAAAGGCATGCATGCAGTTTCTTGTTTTCTTTATTACTCTCTCTCTTGTCGATGTAGACAACAATATAAAGAACACGGGTGTCCATCAATCATGCGGTTTTGCCTGGTTGGAGGCTGTGGCTTCATTAGAAGTTGGCTTGAAATTTCTTCCCTGTGTTAGTACGCATGGTAATTCCTGCATGCGGTTTAGCGTTGCATTGTGCTTTCAGTGATGCATAGGCAACATGAAGTGTATAGTTAGCAGGTTGCAGCGCAGACCTGTGTAGCATATATTCTTTTCCATTGCCGCTTAGTCGCCACTTTACGGGATTCGTTTGAGACTTTTACTCGCAGTGGGCTGAACAAAGGGGCTGAATCGTATACATGTTCTTGAGTTCTGCAAAAACCGCTTAAAACCATAGCGCATAGTCTGGCAGGAGGGTGGCTTGTTAGCAGAATCGTATATATGTTCTTGAGTTCTGTAAAGACTGCTTAAAACCATAGCACATAGCCTGACAGGAGGGTGGCTCGTTAGCTGCTTTTTCGGGCGGCTATAAACCGGACTTACCGTTACGGCCAAGGAGATGCTTTAAGCAGCTTCACTATACGTCGGAACGTCAAACATCACTGGAAGAACTCTGTGTATTACCGTACATCGAGCGTCTTTACGAACTGCATTTCGTCTAGACTGCTGAGAGCTCTATTCTATTTGTGCAAGCAGTACATTCGAGTTCAGGGCGAACTGGAATCTTTGAGAGGTGTATGCCAAGGCTTATTTGTCTATACCGTGGCTCAGTCGCAGTTAAATTACGCACATGCTTTACACTCATACGTCACAGAGGCGTTCCCGTAGCCAGGGGGGTCGCCCTATAGGTGTCGCCCCCTCCTTCTGCGAAATTCAGATGGAGGGGAGTGTTTTACCGAGGATAAATAACAAAAATATGTGTTTTTCGATACCTTCAACGAGTCAACTAGTACCCCCCCCCCCCTCCCTTTCCGGAAAAAAGTCACAGCATAGCGTCCGTCCGTGCTTCCGTCCGTCCGTCCGTTCGTTCGTTCTTGGTTCCGACCGCCCATCCGTGCGTCCGTCCGTCGGTCCGTTCGTGCGTCCGTCCGTCTGCTTGGTTGTCCGTCCGTCCATCCATCCATCTAGTGAGCACTCCAAGTACCGCCGTAACGTATCTTTTCATCATATATTCACCATATACAAGTACCGCTAACATTTGGGTGCACGTTAACGAACCCCAGGTGGTCTAACTTTGCGGAGCCCTCCGCTACGGCGTCTCTCATAATTATATGGTGGTTTTGGGACGTTAAAACCCACATATCAATCAATCCACTACGACATCTCTCATAATCATATGGTGGTTTTGGGACGTTAAACCCCACAAACCAATCAAATCATTCAACAAGTACCGCCATCCACCGGACATTCCAAGGGCTAAGCGAGAGATGGCTAGCTACTACTACTACATTGAGGATGCGCGACCCACGGCTTAAGGAGCTTCGCCCCTAAAAATTCCTGGCTACGGGCTATGCACACAGGATACGCACCATCCAAGCGGAGTAACATCGTTGTGGCCAATACAGCTGCTAACAAGCACGGGAGAATAGACTAGGGCTGTTTGATTTGTTACGTTCAATGAAGCCGTATAGCGCTTAATTGACGTGAACCGATGAAGATGACACGACATGCGTTCGATCCCTGTCTTTTAAGCGCACGTCTTGTCATCCTCCTTGTTTCCCTGTCTTTTAAGTGCTATGGTTTCGTTGAGCTCTACGAGGTCACGGCTTCGGTTATTTTCAAAATAAGTGTGCCATCGCGAGGAAGCGTAGTACAGCCCTTCTCCTCTCCGCCTTGTTGTCTCTTTAAAAGGGCCCCTCACATGCCGTTTCCAAACGACAATCCCTTTTCGCAGTGCATCTCACGTGTCGAGGCTATTAGGTCGTAGCGTGAAAAGAGAGAAAGCGTCTTTGTACGCATTAGCACACCTGTTGTTCTGACGTTCACAACCGCGCTCGACAGCTTCGCACGTCTTCCACGTTCTGTACTGAGTCACGTACGAATAGTATATATAGAAGCACTCCATGTGGTTGTCTGAAAAATGGCTGCTTTCATCAGTCTTCCGTATGCGAAGTGTATATGTAGAGTTGAGGGTGGTTCGAGAAAAACGCCGACACCTCGTGGGTGCGCCATTTCTTATTGGGCCGGCGCGGAGGATTGAAAACGTGCCAGTGGGGAAAGCCTTCTATTCCTGTCGCCTATAGGAAGAAAAGAAAAGTACGAGGCTGTCTGTTTCTACGCCGCGCGCACCCATGCAGTTGCCACGGCCGCGTGGTTTGCCAGCTGGTTAACATCAGAGCACGGCGCGGTGGCCCCGTGGACTACATAGACGAACGGCAGCGCGTATACATTATGACCTGTGCATGTGGACGGCAGGGTTAATCTCGTGTGTCTCACTCGAATTGAAAGATAGGACGGCTTCCGCCGTGCTTGCTCCGCGTGGTGGCAACAATGCGTTGGCAAAGACAGAGTGCGCGCGCGCTTTCACGCGAGGCATTCTTTTTTTGTTCCATTGCTTCCGCGTGTTGTCTTTTGGTGTATGCGACCTCGACGGACACGGAGCGAACACGCGTCGAGTGAGCGTCTATTGGCGTGCGCCTGCCGTGTCAGCATTATACTGCGCTGCATTGCGGATGCAATGACAGCCTTTCGAAAGTGTCGCGATTTCTTTATTTGCATTATATTTTTTTCGCTCGTTTGCGTATATTTTCACTGTGCGAGTACGCACAGCCGCCCAAATCTTTAACTATATCGAGAGCGAGGGGCAATCTTTTCTGTGCATTTTTACCGTATATGACTGAATTAGTTCCTGGAAGCGTCAAGGCAAGTGCATGCCTTTCTACGACATGCACACAACACAGTTTTCTGGAACTTTGTTCCATTATGTGGCGCTAACACGCAGAGAAGTTGCTGCAGCGTACGATATATTTATAACTTTTTGGTGTCTTTATACGTTTGTTCTATAACAACGGCTACATGGAGCGATGTCCAGGCACAGACATACACTTATGGCAAGTCTTATGCAGCGTACTCAAATATATATACATACATACATATATATATATATATATATATATATATATATATATATATATATATATATATATATATACCATAAACAAAAGTGACGCTGGGTCCGGGTAAGATTATCCGCAGTGCAGAAGACGCACGTACGAAGTGATTTTATTGACGTTTTGGCTGCGGGTCCGGCCTTCATCAGAATGATGAACGCCGGACCCGTGGCCGAAACGTCAATAAAGTCACTTCGTACGTGCGTCTTCTTCACTGCGAATATATATATATATATATATATATATATATATATATATATATATATATATATATATATGGACGTAGTGTTACGCCAGCGAGTCCTCGTCAAACGTCCGTGCCTCTGAAAAAGGCAATCTGGGTCAAGGCCAGCCCGCAGTCTGCCTGGCGCGAACGGCGTAAACACGCGCGGCGCGTCTCTGGCCCACGTGCATTGAGTCAGCTCCGCACGTGACAGCGAGCCGGCGTTCTCGTGTCTGGTGGTCTGACGCATGGCGCGGCGACCCCCCATTGGAGGAATCTGCCCTGACGACCAGCGGCGCTTCTGATTGGACATTTTGGTTGGACCCGGTGTAAATAAAAGAAGCCCTGCGGCGCGTCGCGATCGGCGGTCCTATGTGAGTGAGAGGAGGCCCCGTGTCGGAGAGCCGACATGTGTGTGAGTCAGCGGTCTTAGGCGAAGGGCTGACCTATGTGTTAGAGAGGAGAGCTCGGCTCTTCGAGTCTCTGTCGGCCCCAGTGCCGAAATTGTAACGCCTCTGTATATATGCTGTACATAAACCTTGTTTAACTCACCGTCGTCTCGTCCGCTCGTCTTATCAGCTCTGCGCAGAAGCAGTCGCGAGCTGAGAAACATACGCTACCAAACGGCTGGTGACCTTCCCGGCGGAGTTGAAAGCAGTGGCGCCTTCGGGGCCGTGTTGGCGTCGCCGTCTTTCGCAACAGTGGAGCTCAGCGGTGGGATCCACGGAGGCAGATTCGCAACAGTGGTGGCTTCGGCGGGATCGGCCCGTCGTTCTCAACAGTGGTGGCTTCGGCGGGATCGGCCCGTCGTTCTCAACAGTGGTGGAAGCGGCGGGATCGGTCCGTTACGCAACAGTGGTTGGCAGCTGCGGGATCGGCCGGCGTCAGCGACATCGATGCGGTGAGTGCCTGATGTTTTCCCCTCAGTTCACCAGACTGCTCTAGCTCAGGTTGTAGTAGTTTAGAGAAGGGCTGTGTGAAGCATTAGAGTGAGCTTTGATCGTTTCAAGCAAAGTCGAAGTGCTTTGAAACCAAAGTTAATGCGGAGGGGGTAAACACGGGAGTGGGAAAAATTGCTTGCGCGTCTTGCTAGTAGGCTTATAGTGGGTACGGCAAGTAAATTGTTAACAGGGGCAAACAGCAAGAGGCTAGTGTGAACGATGGAGAACCTTAAAGTGAAGGAACTCATCGAAATTTGTGAGGAACTCGGCATTACTTTAGGCCGTGCGAAACGAAAGCAGCGATCCTTGAGATCATGAAGGATGAGGGAGTGTCGGCTGAGGAAGTCGATGAGGCCTGGGTGGATATTAAAGCACGCTGTGAGGAGGCTGAAAGGCGAGAAGCTCGCGAACGTGAGGAGGCTGAAAGGCGTGAAGCTCGCGAACGTGAGGAGGCTGAAAGGCGTGAAGCTCGCGAACGTGAGGAGGCTGAAAGGCGCGAAGCTCGCGAACGTGAAGAAGCTGAAAGGCGCGAAGCTCGCGAAGAAGCTGAAAGGCGCGAACGTCGCGAGGAGGCCGAGAGACAGGAGCGCCTTGAGATGAAACGACTAGAATTGGCAATCCTACAGTGTTCGCAGGCGCCTAGCGTAGCTTCTCCGACGATTCAGGTCAGCGGTTTAAGAATTCGTGATCAACTGCCACCGTTCGTAGTAGGCGAGGACATGGCGAAGTATCTCGTCAAGTTTGAACACGTCTGTGAGCGAAATGCTTTGGAGCAGTCTCTTTGGGCGCGTAACCTGCTAGCTCTTCTTCCCGGCGAAGTGTCCGACGCGATAACTTGCTTGTCGAGGGAAGCGTTTGAGAGCTATGACGAGGTTAAGGAAGTGCTCTTGAGACGTTATAAGTTGTCACCCGAGGCTTTCAGGCAAAGGTTCCGGTATGCTAAAAAGGGGAATGAGTCACATGTTGACTTCGCGTTTCGTGTTAAAGCCGATTTAATTGAATGGTTCAAGAGCGAAGGTGTTTATGACGACCGCGATAAAGTGGTAGAATGCATTACATCGGAGCAATTCTCTCGCTGCATCGAGGAGGACGTCAAACTTTGGCTGCAGGACAAACTTGGTGAAGTACAGTTAAATAAGGCAGCTGAGTTAGCTGAGGAGTATTATGCTCGCCGAAAGTTGCATAGCAGGGCAGTGCGCGTTGAAAAGGATGAAAGGAAAGAGGGCTTTTCAAGGAAACCTGATCAACGGAAATCCGCTCCGCACCGTAATTTCTAGAGGGAACCGTCTCTTACGAAGGACAGTGTAGGGGAAGGGCAAACAGAAGCGGAGAAATCGAGTGAGGTTTCCACCACACAGGCATTTGAATCGGAAAACAAACGGAAGCCGCTAATCTGCTACAACTGTAAAAAGGAAGGGCACATCGCGAGAAACTGTCAGGAAAAATGTGCCTTCGCAACAATCCGAGAATCAGAAAAAAACATGCGGTTGTTGGAGCCGTATCTCCAAGAAATTAAAGTAAATAAGAAAACGTGCCGAGCGCTTAGAGACTCAGCGGCAACCATGGATGTTGTCCATCCTTCATTGGTGTCTCCGGATGATTTCACAGGAGAATGCGCGTGGATCAGGCAAGTCGCCGAGGAGCAGAGTGTTCGCTTACCAATCGCCACGGTTGTCATTGAAGGCCCGTTCGGTAAGCTTTGCACCGAAGCGGCTGTGTCTGCCGCGCTAAATGATCGTTTTTCTTATCTTTTCTCCAACAACTCGGAGCAGCTTCTCAAAGAGCAGGGCAAATCATTCTTCCCCAACTTAGCGTGCATGGCTCTCACGCGATCGCAAGCGCGAAAGCTTTCGCGGAAGCTGGACCTGGTTCCATGCGGTGAACTCTCAAGTGACCTTGTCGGCGGGTCGACGGAACCCCAGAAAGGAAAGTTTCCGCATGAGTCATGTGAGCAGTCACGCGAGCGGCCCGTCGCCGACACGGCCGGCGCGGTATGCGCTGGGGGAGACGACGTGGCGCCATTTGAGTCAGAGCGAGAGGGTTGCAACGCTCTCGCCTGTAGCGGAAAGTTGGAGCGAGCTGCCGAGAGTTGATCGAGAGACGCTCATTCGAGAGCAGCGTGAGGATCTCTCGATTGAAGCGCTAGTGGAAAGCCAAATTGAAGCGCTAGTGGAAAGCCAAATTGAAGCGCTAGTGGAAAGCCAGAAAAACGCGGCAAAAGTGCTGTCGAAGGAGCACTACGAGAAATCGGGGAAGAAGCGCGCTTTTGAAGTTGATAATCAGGTAATGCGGCTGCAGCCATCCAAAAGGAACAAGCTTGAGGTTGATTGGGAAGGGCCCGCCAACGTATTATCGAAGCCTTGCGATTCAAATTATGAAGTGAAATTAGGAAGGCGGCCGGACAAAATTTACAACTTGATGAAACCATACGTTCAACATCAAGCGGTCGTAAATCTGCTGTTGAATGCTTCAGTGGAAGAGGAAGCAGAAAATTTGAGTTCTAGTGAGGTAACCGAAGCGGGATCGAAAGTAATCCGGGAGCAGATAAACCTAGAGCCTAGCTTAAGTGAAGGAGGACCTGAGAACGAGGACCTCAGAAAGATTGGTTCCGAGTTTGAAGACGCGTTTTCGGACCACCCCGGAAACATGAGGGTGATCGAACACGATATCGAGCTAAGCGGTGAGGAGTCAATCCGTAGCAAGCCGTATCGTTGTTCCCCTGTGCAACGTCGAAAGTGTGAGCCGCTCTTGGTGCCGCATAGGTATCGTCGCCTAAAAGTGGCCGGTTACTGAAGTGGAGCATGTTGCTCCACAGCGCAACTTTGACGTTCGCTAAAGAAAAAAAAAGGAAAGGTAAACGCTAATGCAGGTGCATTGAGCAGTGCGTTCCAGCTAGTACCTTCTCAACCTTTCGGTTTCTCGCTGGCGATTCGGGGCAAAATTTTGACCTCATCACGACCTGGGCTGAGCGCTCTCGTTCAGAGTGATCTCAAGGGGCCAACTTTGTGGTATTCTAATTCGTTACGTTGTTGTACGTGGAAAAAAAAATTCGAGTTGTCATTTTAAGAGTCTTGTGTCCCACATGTGCCTCTTGATGTAGAGGGAACAAAATTCCGATAGACACGTAGATAGGTATATGTTGTACTATACTTTGTCTGGTGTTCTGTCGGGTGACCGAGGGCACTTGCGTGTGTCGTGTGTTGTCTGTTGTCGATCCGTTCTTGGCAAGTTGCAGAACCATCGACAAGTGCTGAAGCCGAAGATGGTCAGAAGAGACGAGTGAAGCTGGTCGACAAGTTGTGGCGACAAGCCAGTGGAGCTGGGATCCGTCGTCAAGAATGGGCTGTATTCCCGGAACAGTCTGGAGCTGTATTCTCCCCATGGCCCTGGAGGCGAACCTGGAGGGACCTGGCGAACGAGCGCACCTGACATCCGAGCCCCGTGGAAGCAGCTCGTCTTTCCGGTGCATTGTCTGGCGGCGGGGGTGCTGTTATGCCAGCGAGTCCTCGTCAAACGTCCGTGCCTCTGAAAAAGGCAATCTGGGTCAAGGCCAGCCCGCAGTCTGCCTGGCGCGAACGGCGTAAACACGCGCGGCGCGTCTCTGGCCCACGTGCATTGAGTCAGCTCCGCACGTGACAGCGAGCCGGCGTTCTCGTGTCTGGTGGTCTGACGCATGGCGCGGCGACCCCCCATTGGAGGAATCTGCCCTGACGACCAGCGGCGCTTCTGATTGGACATTTTGGTTGGACCCGGTGTAAATAAAAGAAGCCCTGCGGCGCGTCGCGATCGGCGGTCCTATGTGAGTGAGAGGAGGCCCCGTGTCGGAGAGCCGACATGTGTGTGAGTCAGCGGTCTTAGGCGAAGGGCTGACCTATGTGTTAGAGAGGAGAGCTCGGCTCTTCGAGTCTCTGTCGGCCCCAGTGCCGAAATTGTAACGCCTCTGTATATATGCTGTACATGAACCTTGTTTAACTCACCGTCGTCTCGTCCGCTCGTCTTATCAGCTCTGCGCAGAAGCAGTCGCGAGCTGAGAAACATACGCTACCAAACGGCTGGTGACCTTCCCGGCGGAGTTGAAAGCAGTGGCGCCTTCGGGGCCGTGTTGGCGTCGCCGTCTTTCGCAACAGTGGAGCTCAGCGGTGGGATCCACGGAGGCAGATTCGCAACAGTGGTGGCTTCGGCGGGATCGGCCCGTCGTTCTCAACAGTGGTGGCTTCGGCGGGATCGGCCCGTCGTTCTCAACAGTGGTGGAAGCGGCGGGATCGGTCCGTTACGCAACAGTAGCCACAAGTCATCTCGCAGGGGGGGGGGGGAATAGGGGAGTTCATTCATGCACGTTTGTGTGTGTAAATATGCATATGAAAAATTGAAATAAGTTATATTAGAGGGCATTTTTACCGAATGCAAGAGCCAAATAACTATAGGGATAATTATTGAACAGGAATTGAGTTCATTAAAACTTTCGAAGAGCCGAAATCGTTACGGCGCCTGGTGGAATGCCAACCGCGCGGTTCTCTCTGCGTGGCCTCAAAGATCACACAAACGCCGACGTGCTAGTGCAACTACCGGACTCTTAAGCCGAGGTTCGGGGTCGCCTTCAGAATATTTCACCTTGATTGCGTCCGTACCTTCATTACCGAAATTAGCGCTCTTTTCGCATTTTCGGGTCACTTGCAAAGGGCTTTTGCACGTGCACGCGTGCCTGTGCATTAAGGTTATATTATTGTCTCGTGGTGGGGGCGCAGGCGAAGGTATACAGCCGGCATGTCCAGAGATAGAACTCTTTGGCGCCGAACTTGTGGCCGCGAATCGGAATCTCAAAACTTCAGCAGTGCACTCTTGTACGGATTACAGCGCCAAACAGAGCGTCGGCCGTCGATAACAACTGATCCGTGGCAAGGCGCATCGGCATGTGACAGCGAACATTCGAGCATTGTCAGTGGTGGCTGCGTTTGTTCGAGGATGAACTCTTCGGTTTGCCTTTGCGTGCCTAATTAAGCCTAGATGATCCTTAAATAATCCCGAATGGGCATTACCGACATGTGCAATGGACCGGCAACGTAAAACATGGGAAGGAATGGGGCGGGTGTGGCAGTGTGTTAATATCGTGTCTCCAACCATGCGGACTAAGGCATGGTTTTACGGTCTATGTTTACAGACTGTGTGTACATTCCTGTAACCATGGTGATCTTTTTTTTACTTACACGTTCCTTAACTATATAGAGAACTCCAACAATTTCTGCAACCCGAGTGTTGGTATCAGAGCGGATCGTTGAGGGCGTTTTCTTACAGGCTTCGCTGGTTTCGCGAAAGGCTGTAAGATAAACGGCTGTAATAAATCGCGAAAGGGCTGTATATAATCGCGCGTGCTCGAAGCAGCGTGGAAGCAGCTTCAAGTCGCCAGCGATCGCAGAAAGACTTTTTCGGGCATTAGGGGTACCTTTTGCCGGGGAGTGGGGAAGGAAAAGAAAATTATGAAACTTGAATGCGCACAAGATACGCTATAGGATAATAATTTGCATTCATATTTATGAAACATTATGTTTCAAACATCTCTTGTAGTACATGGCTTAATATTTATGCCAGGAAAGTTTGCGCATTAAGTCCCTGCCACCTAATAGTTTATTCTTATCGGACTTCGTTGGGGCGGCTTATGAATGCTCTGATTATGCTAAAACAACTCATTGTGCGTCAACATGGTTGTTTTCGTCTTATTTATTTATTTATTTTTGATGCGATGGGGAGGGTGAAAAGAGTAGTTTATCTCGGCATCTAAGGCAACTATTGAAGCGCCGCCTCCGCTTTCAAGCGTCGTTACGAGAGCGAAAATGCGGCACTCTACCGGCACACGTGGAACCGTGCGTACACTCCACTGACACAGTTCTCAGAGAATTGGGACCTTTTTTGTCTGCCTGGTATTGTTTTTCAACTGCATCTTTGTTAGCACGTTCCAGGTGCTAATCTCACCACGATTGCTGTACTATAGGAGCGGGGAATTCGATGCTGGAGAGCCGAACAAACGCATCCCGTCGAAATCTCTGGTTATACCATGAACTATTCATACTCTTGTCAGAGATAGCCGTCCAGTGCCGGTGGTCGATAATCCCTCATCATCATCATCAGCCTGACTACGTCCACTGCAGGACAAAGGCCTCTCCCATGTTCCGCCAGTTAACCCGGTCCTGTGCTTGCTGCTGCCAATTTATACCCGCTAACTTCATAATCTCATCTTCCCACCTAACCTTCTGTCTCCCCCTAACCCGCTTCCCTTCTCTGGGAATCCAGTCAGTTACCCTTAATGACCAGCGGTTATCCTGTCTACGCGCTACATGCCCTGCCCATGTCCATTTCTTCTTCTTGATTTCAGCTATGATATCCTTAACCCCCGTTTGTTCCCTAATCCACTCTGCTCTCTTCTTGTCTCTTAAGGTTACACCTAGCATGTTTCTTTCCATTGCTCGCTGCGTCGTCCTCAATTTAAGCTCGGCTTAAATTGAGAAATAATCCCTCGGCTCCAAATAATCCCTTGGCTCCATCTAAACCGTCACGTTCCCGCACACTTGCTCGGTCTCTCTGGCACCGACTTGTGTTCTGCACGCACTGCACGACCCGTTCGTTTGCGCCTATCTTGTCGGAGTTAGCCACCGAATTACAAAAAAACAGGCAGCAGCACTCTCGTCAGCTTTTCACGATACAACTGCATTGGTATGAGCAAGCACGTTTCGATAAGTAGCTCCATTCAGTGGAGTTCCGATAGCGACGCACCCCGCTTCGTTTGCAGATTGGCGCTTCTCTCGCGTTACGCAATTTCTCTCGCTGCCTTTTTTTAAACGCGCTCGGCCTCCCTCGGTCACGAGCACCGACACCGCGACCTCAACCTCCATTCCGATGAGCGTCATTTGTTTTACTGGAGCGCTCGTAATATCCCGGCGAGCGCGAATTCTTATCGCGCTCCGGGCGCTGTATATACTTCTGACTTCGTGACGCGAACTGTTTCTCTTTTTATTAAGGTCACAATTGTATCGTGTTGCTTCGTGGCCCGTTGTGTGTTTAGAATGCATATCTCTCTCGTGCACATCGACACCGCTTTTATTTAACGACGCGCCCTTCTCTTTGTCCCACAAAACCGTTCGCGCGTATGCGTAGTTGCATGTGCTGCCACTTATTAGTTAGTTGCTTTCTTATTTATTATTCGCTGCGAGTGTTACGACACGTGGGACCATGCATACGTACATGGACTTGTGGAGCTATAACATTCCAAGTTTCCGCGTTTCTGTGTTTCATTTCAAGCTTCGGTTTGTTTATTCACGTGTATACGATCTCATTACGTCATACATTATATATATATATACTGCAGTCGGTCGGGCCCTACGGTCGTGCAGCAAGTTTTATTTAATTATTGATCATATCGCCTTTAATGTGGTTAGCTTTTGTATGAATGACAGTGGAGGTCGTGACTGTGCCCTGTATCGCTGTGGCCCCGGCGTTGTTTTCCATTATCGGCCACGTCGTTAATCACATCTGCCCGCGTCTAATCGACCTTGTGTTCCTTTTTGGGCCGTGAAACGCCGCTGCATGGGTGTCGTCTGTTTCTTTATTCTCGCGTAATCGCGCCCCAAAATGTCTTTTGTGAGGATCTTTGGGAATTGTCTGTTGGCTCGCGCTTGTTTATTGAACCCGTGCCTGTACTGACGCGTTCCTGAAAATTTCGGAGAAAAAGTTGGGTGAGTGTATACACTCTTTTTCGTACGCGAGGCGTAATAATATAGCTAGGCAGGGGGTATGTAACGTGTTCTAGTTGTTGAGTTTTGGTCAATGATTGTGTGTGTGTGTGTGTGTGTGTGTGTGTGTGTGTGTGTGTGTGTGTGTGTGTGTGTGTGTGTGTGTGTGTGTGTAAAAATTATTTCAAAAGAGGTTGGTGCTGATAGTGCTACGTATGCGCCCGTTCTGGCTCCTTCTGTTCTCTTATATGTTTTCAATGTCTGCAGAGTGTGAACTGTCCTCGCGCCAAATACAGAAGGCTTTGCGAGGAAATCGAAAGGAGGAGACACAATTATGACTGAATAGCGCGCAACAGCTGGCATCTTCAGCACTATAGCAGAGAGCGTATAATACGATTGTATGTTGCGCAATGAGAGCTTAGCGCACTTACCTGTCGGAAACGCAACTCAGTATCACGCTCACGCCGTTACTGGCCATTCCCACGTGTACGCCCCTTTCGGTGACGTAATGCAAGCTTCCAGTAATATCCTGCAAGCGATTGGTTCACACTTTTCGAGCCACGCGTGAGAATACGGGATGCGTCAGACGCTATTGGTGTATGGATGTTTAAAACGTGTATATGGTTCGAGGTTGCGCTGGAGTTTACGTAAGCGATGTCGCATACAGGAGTTGTTCGTCACCGTTCTCGTGTATCACTTTGTAAACAGAAAGCGTTTATTTTGGAGCGAGAAGTTGCTTATTTACGGACACTCAATAACGTTTTCACATACTCATTTCGCTTAAATGCGCCTGTCGGACGTCTGTAAGGGTGACGCAACGGGATCACAACGCACCAATCGACAGATCCGCGTATGCTTAATTAAGGGCGTCTCTCACATATAGACTATCTCTATACGCCTACAGGTATTTAGGTCTCGCACAAAACAAGCGACGTGCCCCGGATTTCACGGCGTGCGCGCGCTTGATCAACTGCGGCAGCTGACGGGAATACGTGACGCGCAAAGCGATCGACGCGGAGCCTTGCGGGTATCCGCGCCACTCTTTAACACTGGCGTTCTTGCTTCCTAACTGTGTGTGCACTCGTACGACATAAGTGTATATCTCGTCGGCGTTGTGCATACACAGAGAACACGAGCCTCGCACCCGTGTAAATATAAACCGGCGTGTTCGTATAGGCCGGCCGCTCTCTTCGTTGTGTAAGGTGGCGCAACGTGCGCGCTGCGGTTTAGTTCGCGCGTATTTTATTGCACACTATTGCGTAGGCGAGATATGGCGTGAAAGGAAAAGGGCTGGCCCGCTATACAGCTGCAAAACGTTATGTGCACTGCGTTCAATCAAATGCTGCAGCGCCTTCGAGATATCGGCAGGGTGACCCAGAAAACGTGGCTCGAGACAGATTGCTATATACCTTATGAGCGAGGCCGGGCGCTGCTCTGGCCAGGCTTTGCTGGAAGCATATATGGACGGAGCCCACACGTACGTATACGCGAAGGCTTTAATTATGCTCCTCGTGTCTGCATCAAACAACGGAGCAAGAAAAAAAAAATACGGCTCTTAAGAGGTGCAAAAAAGAAATGCTGTAGTGCGACCCGATTACGCTCTAGTAGCGTGCATTGAAACAAACGCGTCGAAAGTAAGAAAAAAAATCAAATAAGAACGAGGGCTCTATAGACCGTTGCACTTCGTTCTTTGTCGGACACGTCCTTCCGTATTATTGTTTTCCTGTTTGTTTTGTGCGTCGCAGTTTCGCTTACCCAGTTGCGTGTGTCTGCGTGGGCTCGAGCTGTTTAGTTTTGCGATCATGGTGAGGGTTTGCGATTTCCGCTCGGATGGTCGAACTGGCATGCAGCGCTGTGCGTGGGAAGTTATAAAAAATAATAAAACTTCAACGAAAGCAAAAGAATTTCGTTGCACGGATTGCCGTGAGCACGCTTGATGAAGCGAATCGGATCGTGTCTTTGAAACGAAAGAAAACGAAAAAGCATTCGGCTGACTACTCCATGAGCGAGATATAGATCCGTTCTCGTCTCACTTCGCTCGTTCGATGTCGGTGATTGTGTGTGCGTGTCCCGCTTTGCAGGAGCCACTGCACCCGAGCAGAAAGACATTTAGCGTCGCGTCTTATATAGAACCGGAACTTCCAGTCCGCGCAAGAAACTCTCTCTGCAATGGTTCTGCTGGGGTTGGTTGCTGTTAGTGCCCGTTTTGTCGTTTGTGTTCGGCGCTCGACCCCGGGATTCGACAGAAAGCAAGCGTGATCATGTGGCGCCTGCGCGCGCATGCTGTGCGCATCAGTGCCCCGTTCACTGTGCAGTTGTTTTTATGTGCGCGTTATCTTCGTTGGTTTAAAGAACTCTTTTGACAGAGTTCTGGCAGTTCACGTATACTGCAGTTATCTAACCGCTTCTGATGGCTCAGTCTCAAACACGTGGACCGGGAATTTTTCCCTAGTGACCCGGCCCGCACATGACTGTGTTCGTCTCGTATTTATTTTTATTTTTAAGTCGTCAGTTAGTCTTCCTTGGGATACTTGAACCCGGAAATGTCTGTCTTTCAGTCACACGAAACGATTCAGCCACCCGGCCAAATGTTTAGGCACTTGCCGAACGCCCAGTCAATTTAAACTGGTGGCTTCGTTCAAACTTGTGAACACAGTCAATCAAAAATAAAATATAGCTCAATTCCGGGGCGCAGTATAAACACGTAAGAATTAGGTGGTGTACTCCTTTAATAGAAGATGCATAGATACGCGATTAGAAAGACCCTTGCGTTTCTTACGCTGCGCTGAAAATGCGACGCTATGCACGAAAAAAGGCCGGCAGGAACTATCGTCCTTCGACGACGTTTGCAGCGAAACACGCAAGCATACGCGGCCATTTTTTTGATAAACATGTTCGTGCGCTACGTATAGACGCGAATGGTTTCAGGCATGTTGTTCTGTGTGTGTGTGTTTGTTGGGGGGGGGGGGTGAATAAAATATTTGTGAATTGGCATTCATATTTCAGTCAGTCTGGAGATTTGTATCGTGAGAACCCTTTGCAAGTGCCGTTCAGAAACGACCCTTGGGACACATATAGGAATGACCTTCTTTTAAATGTTTTTTAATGTTAGGCGTCAGTTTCTTGAGAGGACTTAAAAGGTTTCCTTTCTAGCCATAGTGTAACCTTTCAGGGTTGATCGCCCAACCTAAGCATCATATCCGTCATTAAGAAAAACAAAACGCTAATCACTCAAGAAATCGTAGAAGCAGAACTCATTTCCTGTCTGATCTGAGAGAGGGTTTCCGTAAACGTTTTAACCCTACAACTTACTGATGAAGAGATGGCGCATACCTATATATACCACGACACGACACCTAGAGACATTGATCCACCGACTTAGATTGGAAGTAGCATACACAAACAGCTTCCTGCACAAGATACATCGATCCAACTCACCGGAATGCCATTGTGGTCATGCAGAAGAAAATGTTCGCCATATTCTTTTGGAGTGCATTAAAAATACGCGAAAGAAAGAGAAAAATTAAAGAACAGATTAGCAAGTTTGGACAGACGGCCCCTCACAATAAAGAACTACTTGGACCATGGCCTGAGATGCATCTTCAGAAAAGGCAATAATCTTCCTGACAGACTTTTTAGTGGAGACCGGACTGGACAAGCGCCTATGACTGACAGCCAGAAATGAGTATTATGTAAAGTGTGGTCATGTATATACTGGCATTAGAGTACTAAGGTGTGCGTGAAGTAGTTTATGATGACTAAGTGAACTGCGTGAAAAAAAAACTGTGTATTGACAGGTTATTTGAACTGGTTTCAGTGTGCTATTATGTTTTTTTTTTCTCCTTTTCCGTATTGTTCATTTTGGGTACCGTTCTGTATTATTATTTTATTTTTCGCTGCAGAACTCTGTGCTATGGAGTAGCCGAGGCAATAGGCTCCTCAACCTCTCCACAGCAAAACAGTTAAAACAAACAACAACACAACAAATACGTATGTGCAGTGAATGACGTCTGTGTCGGGGAACATAAATATATACGTACCACCTCTGCAATAAAGCTTGTTGTTGCGAGTTAACTCTTGGCGTCGTCGTTCGTGTTCCGTCCTTTGTGTGTTTTCGCATGCAGTATGCCAGAATGGTTAAAAATCCCCGTCGTATATCCCCTCTCCGTCATATCCCCTCGATCATTCAGTGGTCACATTTCCGTGGAGGCAAAGCGTGGAAGCGCTCGTGTATGTACTTACGTCTATATAGCCTGCATGTTCGAGAGGACTCGTGGTTCTCAATATTAATCAGGAGTCCTCCCCCTGGGGTAGTACGTGTTGTTCCTCATAATCACGCGTGCGTTTGGCACGAGAAGTCTGAAAATGGAGTTTATGTTATATAAAGAGCCCGTGCGCAGCAAAGATGGGGCCTTGGAATTCCGCCTACGTTCTTCCAGGTGCAAAGCCGGCAAGAAAGAAATATTGAAGAGATATGATGATATGTGGGGTTTAACGTCCCAAAACCACCATATGATTATGAGAGACGCCGTAGTGGAGGGCTCCGGAAATTTCGACCACCTGGGGTTCTTTAACGTGCACCCAAATCTGAGCACACGGGCCTACAACAATTTCCGCCTCCATCGGAAATGCAGCCGCCCGCCGCAGCCGTATTGAAGAGATAGAAAACGTGTTAAGGCAGCCGTGTTTTGCTCCCTTGGCTGCTTTACAAGAACATTTAACCGCCATATGCGCACTTACGTACGACGTGTGTTATCTTGAGGTGAATGACATCGCTGCAGTTCCCGTTATCGGCGCGTATATGCAGTTGAGTTGGTGGTCCCGCGGTCTGTGTGTACTTACACGTCGTCACAGTATACACCGCTGTCCCGAGGGAGAAGGGGGAGGGCTGGTATGTGTGGAGGGAGGCAGGCGACCGGCCGCTTGAAACGCTCACAAGCTCGCACAGAGGGACTGCCGGCTGGAGAGCATGCATCTCCTCTTATCACTTGTTGAAGCCCCTTTCGCTTGTTCAAGCTGTTATCGCGCTAACCACCATGTTGCGCGAACTCGTTCGAATATTATCGCTCATGCAGCTGTAGTTATCGCTCCACCGTTTTTTAACACGACTGCAGTCCCGAAAGTGCGTGGGCTTATACGCTTTCAGGTGCGAGTATGGCACGGATAACCCTATACTGTATGGCGGAGGGTTTGTGTGCCGTTAGATTATCCACGAAAGCCAGCCGCCATTACGCTAAAGGACCGTGGAAACTTCGCCTAACAGATAAGAGCTCTGACGTTTCTGTGTCCTGATGTCTTGTGTCTGTGTCTTCATGCAGCAGCCTCTTTTGTCGCGAACACGTCTTCATACGCGCTGACAGACCCTCCTATTCCTAAAGCTTCGCAAACTTTCGTTTTTCTTGCATCTATCTCCCATGGAGATCGGTTTGTCGTAGTTTTGGAGCTAAAGTCAGCTATCGGAGACATTTTCTCGGTCCTATACTACAGTAAAAGCTGGTTAATGTGTAGTCCATTGGATTGAAAAAAAAATCCGGATTAACCGAACAGCAGAGAAATCAAGAAAACAATAAACAATGTCCGTTACAATAGTACGCTTTCATCCCTGCTTAATTTTTGCCCCGCCGCGGTGGTCTAGTGGCTAAGGTACTCGGCTGCTGACCCGCAGGGCGCGGGTTCGAATCCCGGCTGGCGGCGGGCTGCATTTCCGATGGAGGCGGAAATGTTGTAGGCCCGTGCTCAGATTTGGGCGCACGTTAAAGAACCCCGGTGGTCTAAATTTCCGGAGCCCTCCACTACGGCGTCTCTCATAATCATATAGTGGTTTTGGGACGTTAAACCCCACATATCAATCAATCGATTTCTGCTTAATTTGCACACGAGCAGTGTTAGCCGCAGTTCTTGTCATCCTGCAGCTCCGTTGTCAACGCGATACGGCGCGGCGAGACTTCCGTGTTTTTGTAGTTCGAAACGTAATCTGCATCCCTCTCTTGCTAG